>JAUYWH010000026.1:3759010-3790386 GCA_034779795.1 Ctenopoma multispine
GATAGATAGATAGATAGATAGATAGATAGATAGATAGATAGATAGATAGATAGATAGATAGATAGATAGATAAAATAGAACAATTTGCTTTTCTTTCTAACTGACAAACCTTTGAACCTTAGTATAAATAAGAAATAGAATTTAATTTGAGAGCATCTCAGAGATTAACCAAAAGTACATCCACTATATATACAATTTCATTTAGTCCAGGAAGCAGCTGTTCGTGTTGTTGAAACTAGGCACAACATCAAGTGAATGTGTGTCTTAGGTTCCAGAGATCTACAATCAGCTATGTCCAAACAGAGGAAGAAATCTCAACAGTACAAGGGACAAAAGAAAAGTAAGTTTTTCTGTTTCTAAAATACAATTATTATTATTATTAGTGTATCTCCAGCCAGTATCAGAAACTGTTTCACCATCTTTTCCTCCTTTTCTCAGAGAGGAAGCTTCCCATCGCCAAGCGGCCTGTCAGTCTCTCCAGTGTCATGGTAACAGGTGTCCCCAGGAGCCTATCAGGAGATGAAAATGAGACTCCACCTGATTACCCATCACCACCTACCCCTGCCTCAGCAGCCCAGCCGTCCTCCATCAACCCAGACAGCAGCCCCAATACTGATGGGGGAGCAGGTGTGTGTGTGTATCAATATTACGTTTTGTGAACCCGTGTCTTCAGTGACCCCCTTTTGGTTTATCAATCCTGCACAATCAGTCCTGGCTTGAAGGGGTTTTAACCCAATCTTCCTACAAAGCAGCTGCTTTAACTCAGGGACGCTGGTTGGCTTCCTTTCATGAACTTCCTGCTTCAGACCCTTTTACAGCACTTCTTTATGATCAAGTTGAGGAAAAAACATCTAATTTCAGTTTCCTTACTTCATGGATGGATGTCTTGACGTCTACCTGAAGAATTGACTTGTAAGCCTCAGCAAGCCGTCCTGGTCCAGAGGCAGCAAAGGAGACCCAAATCTTGATGCTGCCACCCTCATGTCTCACAGATGAGAATGGAATGCAGTGTTTGGTCATCACCAAACATAACTCATGGAGCCAGAACGTTTGGTCTCATCTGTCTGCAGAACGTTCTTATAGTACTCTTCTGACAGACCCACATGGCCTTGAGAAAACTGTTCCGTTGTTCTTTAGTGTTCTTCTGCTGGTGGACTCAGGGACAGTTATCTAGATGTTACCTTGGGGTTCCTTGTGACTGTTACACATCTTGCTCTTGGTGTGGTCTTTGTTGGTTGACCACTCCTGGGGAGGGTAACTATGGTGTTGAATGTTCTATTCATTTGGCATTCAGCTGGTCTTTTGTAACCCTTTGCAGCCTGATGAGCATCAAGTGTTCCTCTAAGATCTTAAGGAGTCATGTTACTTTAAAGCATGACACACTTCTACAAACCTGTGTGCAGACTCCATTTTCTCTTCTTTAAATAAGGTAGGGGCAGGGCCTCCCAGACTCTCGCCTGATTGTTGTCCACAGATTGAAACACCTGATTCTAATTTGACTAAATTTACGATTTGAATATTTTCCACAATAAATACCTTATGGGTGTTTTTTTTGTTGTTGTTTGTTTCCTTTGGTGTGTTCCTAAATGTTGTTTTTGTTGCTGTAGGTTCACAGATTAAAGAGGAGAGCACTGAAGGGGAGTTATCTTCTGAAAGGACAGAAACAGAGACCAATGGATCTTCTGGAGAATTTTTCACCAAGCAGGAACACTAGTAGGCCTCATCCATCCTCCTCTCACGTTTATCTCACTATCCATACATCTCTTTGTACATTTCTAGACTTGAGTTTTAAGAATCATGACGTCACACTTCACACACTTCAGCAATAGAAGCTAAATGAGGTGCTTTAAGGACTGATTGGTGTGTAATCTGAAGTATAGGAGTGTCCTACTGGCTTTTCTGTCCAGCCCTGCCTTCTTTCCACAGTCCTTCCATCCATGGTTTCCACTCTGTCCCATCCAAGAACAAAATAACTTCCATGGTGTTGATTTTATAGCCACAGGCAAGAACATTGTAGGAGGAAACAATGTCACTAATGAAGGATATAAAGGACAGGTGAGTCGACCACATTTTGTGCCTACGTGGGTAAAAAAGGGATCAGGAGAAGGAAAAAAACAACCCATAGTCAAAACTTTTGTATGATGACTTTTTTTTACCATCAAGACGTTTGTATGTCTGTGCAGTATGTTCAAGGGTCAAACTCTTGACATTTTAAGAATGCTATTGGATGCTGTGTAATATGTTGAGATTAGCAGACATTTCAAAACTGTGTATATGTGCATGTTAAAGTGCACGTGTGAATACAGTGGGTTAGATTCAGTTTGAAATGATAAACCAGCCAACAAGAAACACAACACTTTTCTTTGTTTGTTTTTTTCAAACCACTGATAGAAGGATGTGTGCAGAGCATTTAGTGCAGTGGGAATTTAAAACCAGCCAAAAGTGAATGAAATTTGGCTGAAAATGTGTTAAAATGTTTTTTTTTCCATTTAAACGTCCTTCATCATTATTAGAAATGCTGGGCTCTGTACTGACCTCTGACTGGAGAAAATGTCACAGGGAGAGGTGCAGCTGAGTAGCTTATTCTTGCCGGTGTGTTTAAACTGGATTTTTAGTTGTTTAAGACGCTACAGAGTCGTTTCCGTTATAAGTTTCTGAGGCTTGTATGTATGCAAAAGTTTGGACACCCTTTGGTAAATCCATATTTTATTGATTTTTTTCTTTACATAAAAACAACACCACTGAAATTTCTTTTTATGTATATGCGCTTGCTTGTTAGTGCTTTTTATTTTTATTAGACAGTTAATGTGCCATATGAGGTATGCTCACAGCCACATGACCAGAAGAGGACGTTCCCAGTAGTCACCAGCGTGTTCATACTGTGAAGTTTTGTGGTTGAATATGTGGAGATGTATAAGTGTGAAGAAAAACACAATCAGGCTTTACGCAGTAATTTAAAAAAAATGCGTGGATACACTTTAACTGTAGTTAACAGCATCTAACAGAGTAGTAGAGCAGTGTATGACTCAGCTTTCTAACTATTAATACCTCACAAATACTTATTAAATAAATATAAAAATGCTAAAGTTTTAAAACAAAATCATATTTGGAAACACAGATTATAAGAAGAGTATACCGTGTTTAATTAAAAGAAAGATTTCACACAACATGAGATGTCTAATAAATAAAACAGATGTGTAACAAAGTCATTTGAATGTGGCTGAAGAAAGATTTTTATCAGCATTAAAATAAACGTGACACGTTTATTGGTGCTGACAGTAACAGATTAGTATTTCTACATGTCGATTCAGAATTTTTCTACCTGTGATGTCCAGTGTTAGTTTCGTCTTGTGTATCTGAATATGGCAGTAATGTAATTTATAAATGTCGTGAATATTTACTTATTTATTTTGTTTCTTTTTCTGTGCATTTGATTTAAATCACAGCCACTCTGAGGGTTAGGGTTAGATTGTAGTGCTTAAAAGGAGCTCAGCTTCATGTTCAATTTTAGGTGAATTCTTCCTTCATACATCTTCATAAAATTATAGCAACTTCATGGTAAACAACAATCAAATTGTGTTAAATTGAACTGATTAGCAAACAGAAACTAACCTAGAAAAAAACAATAAGTGTGATGTTTTGTTATGTCAAAAACATAACTCAAATAACTAAAATATTACTAAAACTAAAATTATTAAAACGCTATAATTATTAATGCTGCTAATTATTGTCTAATGCAAAGGCTAAAAGAAAAATCTTTGCACGATTAAAATAAGTCAAAAACATCACAGAGATGTTACATGTAAATGCAAATGTAGATTTAATGCCTCAAAATATTTTTTTGATTTTTAGCTTAAACTTTCCAAAATGTATCTTTCTTTCCTTTTTCTAGGTAACTCAAAATGACACTGTTTTTTGTGACTTGCTATTTCAAAATCAGAACTTACTCTAGCATAATTTTCTATCTATAGCTTTATTTTAACTTTTCCTCATACAGAGTAAATTTTCTGTTTTGTTTTTTTTTATGTCAACATTTGTGGCAGTAATGTTCACAAATGTTGTTTTTATTGCCTAATGAAAATATCTTTTCCTACTAATCTAATCTTGGTGTCTGGTTGGAGGCAAAGTATGATAACAATGCACAAATCAAATGTTATAGGGCTCTTAGTGAATAACAAAGAACTTGAGAGATTTAAACTTAACTGTGTGAGCATGTATCAATCTGAGCATCTTGCACACTAAACTAGTGGCTGTTTTTTTGTTTTGTTTTCACACTCGTCGGTCACTTTATATACAGTATGAATGTTGTCTGCTCATGTCTGTCTTTTTATAAGTGAATCTCCAATAATGTCAAACTGTCTTATTTGTATTATGGTGCTATCTTAGTAATGTTTTTATGGAATGATTTTAACAAACTGTCTGTGACCCTGGTGAAAAAGTTGTACTCGTATTTTGGACAAAGCTGTTTGCAATAGATTTTGTACATGGAAAAAATGGTTGTTGAAGGTGAAAAGCCCTCGGTGTAAGACTTCATGATGACATGATGTGAGCTGACAATTCGAATTCTGAATTCACCGACTTTTCACCATCTGTTTGTGATGTTTTGTGTGTACTGTATATCAGCAGTGCAGGACTTCATAGGATTTCTGTGGGGTTTAAAGTGACAGCTGCAGTTTAGCTTACCATCTGGTTTGGGACCCAAAGTCTAGTCTGGATGCTGAGACTGTCAGTGGGTTTTTGGTTTGTTTGTTTTTTTGTTGTTGTTTTTGTACTCAAAGTTGTAACAGTTTTTTTGTGATTACAACTGATCGCATGTCTCTGTGTGGGGTAAATTAGAGGGTTTGTGTATGTTCATCATAAAACATTTGATGGTGATCAGGTCTTTGCATCTTCACTGAGTTGATTAATTCAGTATAAAGATCATTCAGATAACACAGACTAGATTACCCCAAATCGTGTCCCGAGTTGTTTCCAGACAATCTGTGAACCATCACGCCACTTCTCTCACCTCAAGAACACACAATAACGTAACCATGATTACCGAGAGCTTATCTTGAGGTACCAAGGTCACTGAAGGCCGTGACAAAACTATTAGCATCTACAGCCGCTCTCAACTCGCCGCTCTTAATGTTGGACCTCTTTTACAAGCCTACAGCACACAGTCATCAGGAAACAACAGCAAAGACACATGTGACAAGGCGGAAGCACTAACAGAGAGAGATTTACAGAAAATGTGTTTGTGTCCCAGCCTGATGAGGTTTCTGAAAAGATGCTGATACTCTTATTGTCTGTTTGGTCCACATGTTCGTGCTGTGTTTACTGAGCTCTTATCAAAACATACCAATGTTTTAAAAATAGAGATATAGATCTATATACTGTAAATGTATGACAAAAGAAATAATAGTTACTGATGTACCTTCATGAAGCTTTTTTAATACATTGTGCAATTTTTGGCAGCATGATTGTGAAGACATTATTACATTTAGATGTCAAATAAATGACTCACTTTACATTTTTATGCAATAAAAAGTTATGACTATGATGATTTTTGAAGGTGTTGGTTTTTTTTTTTGTTTATTTGATTATTACATTATTTGCTCTCTATCTGAATACACTATTTTTATATTTTTAAGTCTAAATATCATTCAGTTTATGGACAAATCTCAGGCCGCACAAATTTTCTTTAGAGGCTTTTTCACTGCAATAACAATAAATAATATTAAAAACAATAGTGAAACACAATGAAAAGCGGTAAAACTTGTATTTATATTTATAAAATAAAAAATGTAATATCTGTTTCACTGAAGGGTTGAAAGTAGATATATCAGTATACATTGATGAGACTGTCCAGATCCTACAGAGAGTAACTGCACAATTAGAGATGTAAGTGTTAATATCACCAGAAAAACGAACTGAGCTGGAAATTCACTCTTTACTACTGTTCCATCTCACATTATAGCAGCTAACAGGAAAGAAGTTCATCAACATTCTTGATCTGCATCTGAATCAAATGAATTGCCTTTTTTTGGGGGGGTGATTGGCGTAGCTGCTAAAGACTTAAAGACTTATGGTTCTATTTTAGTCCCTCTTCCACTGTCTGCATAGATTTTTGGAGTTGGAGAATGTTCATCTGGATTCATTATATGATGATATTCAGCCAATGTCTAGATTTACGTTCATATTCCAAAAGTGGCCTCGTACTGTGTGTCAGCTTAACATGTGATGCACACCCATTGGGCTTGATAACTTATGCTAATCAGATTCTGCAGAGGATTTACAGTAACTTCAGAAAGTATTCATGCCCCTTCTTGATTATGTGAATGTCCCATATACACAATCCTGCTGCCCCAAATACTCAATAGACCCCTAGTATGGATGAATTTCTTTTATTAGGATAACATATGATAAAATGTTTGATTTGGATAAGTCCTGACTGTCATATCTTGAGTCCACAGTAAAGCGAGATAAGAGGTCGGGGATACAGGTACAATACTTAGTACAAGGTCCAAGGCAGGACTGGGTTCAAATGTCTAAATCCAGCTGACTAACTGAATGGATTTCTGTTTACTGGTAATTAGCGTGTTAATATGTAAACTGCGATGGTGAGTATAGTAAACGTGATAACTGCTGGACATCTGCGTGGTAGCATTGTCACTGTGAGCACTGCTGCTGCTAATGACTGCAACCTCTTAAAGGACACAGAGACAGTTAACAGTTGATGTTAACATGAGACTTTATTGATAAGTGCTACATGTTTTGGATCGGTCAGTGAAGACCAAGTCAGAGGATCGACTGCAGGGGAGGTGGGAGTGAGTTAGAAAGAGTGGAGCCCAGTTGGATGTAGTTTACTGGTTGGTGATGGGACAGTTTACTCATACAGCCAAGGCTGGGTGCACTGGGTGTAGTTGACAAACTCCTCAGGCTTGAACCACAGGTCGATCTCAGTCTTGGCGTTCGCCAGGGTGTCGCTGCCGTGGATGATGTTTCTAAGAAAAACAAGAGTGGTTACAATAGGACTGAGGGAGTTGTTTTGTTTCCGATGTGTTTTATTATCATCAAAATCTTAGGTTTTATATACACATGAAATCTGAGATGAAGAACTTGCATGTGTCATATGCTGTTTTCCCACTTTGAGTGGTCAAGTATAATTTAACATCACATTTATTTTGTGTTATTTTGTTTATTTTATTGAGGTAATTCTATCTAACACTGCAAATATTGTCACTTTAAGCAGCAATGAAACAATATAAAGTTACTGAAGACTATAACCATAAGTTTCGCTGTGGAGTTTGGTTCAAGAGTAAAATAAATAAACTCTACATTTGTGTGCGTTACTGACGCTCACCTGCCGATGTTGATGCACAGGTCTCCACGGATGCTGCCAGGCTTGGAGTCAGCGGGGTTGGTCTCACCCAGCATCATCCTGACCAGCTTCACAATGTTCTGACCCTCCCACACCTGAAACACATATTAACACAACACGTTGTCACCTGAGTGGTGGTTCATTCAGGAAGTGGATCCACATGTAACCGATGAAGGACACAACAGTAGAAATCCAACACAGTGACAAAATAATAAATATTTGTCAGAGGCAGAAATGCGGTTGTAGGTTAATTTCCGGTCAGTTCATTGGATATGTATTTAAGAATGAGAGGTGATACACACGTTACCTGACAAACATTTTCAATCCCTTTTTACTATTTCTGGTTTAATAGAAATATTCTCCAAAGTACTGTCAAAGACTTCTGTGGCCCAGAGTTATTGAACAGTCTGGCTGTAGTGCAGAAAAAGCTCAAGTTTGTCAATGCATCAATATGGGAACATGCTTCTGGTCTACTGCTCCTCTCACACTGAGGCTTCAAGCCTGTTGTTGGAAGATGCCGCTTTGTATGATTAACAGACTGGTAGCTATAGCAACAGTCAAGATGAATCTCTAATAAATTTAAGCTCTTATCATCTGAGCGTTGTGTTCAAGTGCCGCCTCTCACTCTGATCACGCACATCCTAATACTGTGTCACACTGCTCCATAAAAAGAGAGAGACCTTGAAAACAAGAGGGTGTGAAGACAGAGAGTGGAGACAGCTGGACGAGTGACCAGTGACACGAATGAGGAGAGAGACAGCTGATAAAAAGAGAAAGATATTTGACAGGAGCACTAGAGATGAGCTGAAAGTCAGACTGTGTGTTTATTATTGTATATATGTGTGCGAGTGTGTGCGTTACCATGGCGAAGACGGGTCCAGAGGACATGTATTTGCAGAGACCAGCATAGAAAGGCATGTCCTTCAGGTCCAGGTAGTGCTTCTTCATGTGGTCCTCAGAGGCCTAAACACAGAACAAATTTTAATACGTACTGTATATACACTGGTGAAAAGTAACTAAGTACATCTGATAAAATACTTTTGTTGCAAAAAAGTCTTGCATAATTATTTGCGGAAAACGATCTGCCTGATTCTATGAGCGAAGTAATTCACAGTATCTGTATGAAGGTAACTAAATGTAAAGTAGCTGCACCATCTGTGATTCGATTTTTAAACACCTTGAACTGACAGTAGAAGGAGTTTCCTTTGTAACTACTTCTTCTATTTTTTAGTCTGGACCTCAGCTTATGTTCATTCTCTGTGGTGTGACTTACGTATTGATTATTGATCCATATAGAGAATTAAGCCAAATTAAGCCACTGTGGGATCAACAACAGCAGTCTCACACACACACACACACGCCAGCTGAGAATGTGTGTGTGTGTGACAGTGATACCAGTGTGAGTCCTTCACTGAAGCTGCAACATTCAGCAGCTCCACAGCTGTCATCTCGTCTAATCTAAAACCAGCTCTGCGTACGTCTGCCTTAGCGACAACCAGCTCTTAGGCCTCGACAGTGGCAACAGTATCTGATCCTCACTTCTAGGGTGAGCAGTCACAGTTTGTTCATGGAGGTCAAGATATCTCACTTTAATGTTCAAGGATGTATCACTCTTAGGAGAACGATGCATGTTCATACATTTTTGCACGCACAGTATAAACTGGTGAAAAATGAATAGGAAACGGTGGAGAAATGTCAAATTAAATTTTTTTATATAGTACAATGCAAGAATTTACACTGGGCACCAAAATATTTCAGTGGGGCTACAGAAGAGGGAAAATAAAACTTCTCACTTCCCACATTTACTGATTATTACTTTTAGGTTTTGCTTTTCATTCCTGGGTTTCAAATGTTTCTTCCTCGGCATCTGTCGTCATAGTTACCTGAATGAATTTGCCAGCCACAAGCTTGAAGCCTCTCTGCTCGAAGCGCTTGATGATCTCACCGCACAGTCCTCTCTGGATGCCATCGGGCTTCACAGCAATGAAGGTACGCTCCATGTCTGCTGAGAAAAGGCTGCAGACACAAGAAGATACAGAAGAAAGTTCACGAGGGGTGAAAAATCTGGTTGCACTATCAAGGTAAATTATCAATAAAACATTAGGGTTTGAGTTGGAGGTGAGTTAATGTGCATTAAACAGAAGTGGCAGTTCAGTTTAAAATGTTCCATTATCCCTTTACTAACTACTGGATCACAGCTCAGCATCATCCTTTCATCATGTGAAAACTTTCTACAATATCAAATTTCTCCTCATTAGAGAAATCAAAGCTGGAATGTCCTGAGTGTGGAAGACGTTTTCTTCCCCCTCAGCATAGACAGCAGCCACTTGAGCCTGACACCTGCTCATAATTTTGGACAAGGCTTCAGCTTGTCTGGCTGCCATGTTTTCTAATTTTACTGCCTGCTGGTATCTGCTCATATGAAGCTGATATGCACTGTAAGCAGGTGGCTCTGGCAGGAATTCTGGCTGAGAGAGTTAAAACAGGGAGAGAGAGTGCCTGGAGACAGCAGAGGAGGGTCAGAGACCGGTCAGCTGATCACAGGAGATCATTTTATACTCTCAAAAACGTCAGGTATGGTGTGTCAGGAAGCATATTCAGGATCCCAGGTCACTCATCGAGCTTATGTTCTGCTGATTTATCTAAACAAATCATGCACCAGTCATTAAGTGTCAGTGGTGGAGTCAAGCTGGAGTGCCTCAGTGAGTTAAGTGGTCTTTCTCTTATTTTGGGTGGCCGATTTACATAAATGAGGGAGCCAATGAGATGTGGCCTCTGGTCACGCCCCTGCAAACTCCTCTTTAGAAGGAGGAGCTCAGTGCGCTTTAAAAGTGAATCAAGTGAGGCACATATTTTAAATACTTCATGATTCCAAATCAGTCACTGTGACTTATGCATATACTTTCAACTTCATACTTATTGTAATTATTGTAAACATCACTTTTTTTTTGTGGTTCCTGCATGTTCAAAGAGCAAAGATTCCAGCTTGATTTGTCAGGACATTTTTCTCTCCAACATTTCACCTTCATTATCACCTCTGTACAAAGCAGATAAACAGTATTTCTGCTGATAATTGTTTAAATGTATGTTTTGTATGGGCTAAGATTGTTAAAAGAAAAGTTTTATTTTATCCAGACAACATCCTATAATTGTTTCTTATCAACTACAAAACCTTCACAAAGTGAAATTTCACATACACGATTTCATTTACAAATACTGACATACAACTAGCTTTTAATGATGTATACTATCTTATCAACCCTAGTTTAAACCCACAGAACAAGCATGTGTGTCTGCAGCTGTCGGCAGCCATGCAGCATGTCATCCATGCACGTGTGCTGCAGCACATGTTCTGACCTGGCTTGTAGCAGTCACTGCAAATCAAAACGAATATGATTTTAAAATGACACAAAATGTTGAAAGGGGTGTGTAAGTGTGTGTGTATCTACCTTGGTTTTGGGATTTGAGGAGAACCTGTGAAGATGAGTTGCCGGCGGCGGGGATGCGATCACCGAGGCCAAAGAGGCAGAAGGAGCTCTATTTAAAGGGTTTACTGTGAGGGGTGGGCAGCGTTGGTGGTTGTCCAAAAATCTATGTGCATATTTGTGTGTTGGGGGTACGCTGTGTGTGTACAGTATGAGTGCCCAATCTGTGGTGCCCGATGACAGATCTGTACAACCCTACACTATGTGTATTTGTAGATCTGTCTTTGTGAGGACCAGTTTCAGTTTTTGATTTTGTCTTAACTTTCCAAAAATAATTATAATTTCTTTATAGTGAGGGCGATGTTGGAAAAGAGACCACTGAAAAACACTAGATGTCCTCAATTTGCAAAACTTTCTAAAGATGTCGCTTTCTGACAGTGAGGACAATTTTGTAAAATATATTTTTCTAAAAGCTAATTACCAAAAATATCTGAGCTTTCAAAAAAGCCTTTATATTTATAAATATCCTCACATCTCCAAACATGTACTGACCTTTCACAAACATCTAAAAAATTCTAAACATTTATCCACTTTTCCAGAAAATGTAGCTTGTTGTCCAAAATGTCCTTTCTGAAATGTCTTCACTTTGTTAAAATCATCCTCTTTTCTCACTTTCTCAAATGTGAGGATTTTTTGCATAGCATGTACGTACAAGAAGTCTAAAATCAGGAAACGTTTGAGAGTGCCCTCACACAAGCTGACATCCACATGGTGCCCTGCCAGAGCGCAGCTGTCTGCTTAAGCAATGCAGTTTTGGCACCGTCACACTCAAACTCTGTCACCCCAACCAAACAAATGTAGATTGGAGCGCCTTTTTTTTTTACTGTACAGTGCATTTAGAAAGTATTCAGACCCACTTCACTTCACAGCCTTCTGGTATGTTGCAGCCTGATGAACTACAACCGTTCATATTCATTGTTTTCTCATTATTCTACAGTCAGTATTCCTCAGTCAGAAAGTGAAAAAAGCATTTTAGAAAAGTTTGTAAATGCATGAAAAAGGAAAAACTGAAATATCACACTGGCAATGTGATATACTGCAAGTTACTGTGACTGATGTGAATACTGTGTGACCTTTTTGTCCGATTTCTTTTCAATATTTTATTCACTATTTTAATTTTAATCACTAAATCAAATTGAGTCACATATTTCTCTTTGCTTTGTACATATTTATTTGCTAGTTAACATTGAAAACCTTCAGTACAAAAAAGAAACTGATGATGCTGCTGTGTGAGGTAAAAAAGTATTTGTCTCCTTCCTGATTTTTTTATTTCTTTCATATTTTTCACACTTAAATGATTCAGATCATTAAACAAAATGTAATATTACACAAACATAACCAGAGTAAATACAAAGTACAGTTTTTAAATAATAATTTAATTTAATATGGGAAAAAAAAAAACATCCAAACCTGCCTGGTTCTATGTGAAAACGTAAGTAAGTTGTTACTTCTATGCAGAATTGTTTAAATTCAGCCACACTGGAGGGTTTTCAAGCAGGAACGGTCTGTTTGAGGTCATGTCACAGCATCTCAAACAGAGTTATGTCCAGATTTTGACTAGACCACTCCAAAACCTTTATTATTTTTTTAGCTATTCAGAGGAGGACTTGGTGTTGTGTTTCAGCTCATTGTCAGAGTCATTATTTTTATTAGTATGTATTTATTAATTTGCTTTCTCTATCTTCCTCCAACTCATGTTTTGTGCTTTTCTGAGGTGATGGGCAGAAGTAAACTGACTGAGATTTTTCTGACCTCCTGTGAGAGGATTTTCTGTGGATTTTGTCTGAAAGCATAATGTTATAATGTTACCATGGATACAGTGTTGTTTTTACATATGGCAACAGCTAGCATTCTGCTAGCTACTAGCCCTGCAAAACACAGGTCTGGTTCCTGGAGGGAGACCTGGAATCCACCAGAAATCACTCAAAACTCCAGTAATTCTTCAGTTTGCAGAGGTGTGGTACAGAGGAAAAGTACTGAGAAATCAGATCAGAACAGACATGGCTGAAGGAACTCAGTCCTGATTCACTGTAACAGGACAGTTTTCTCACCTCCCTAATTTTTATTATTAGTATTACACTATTTATCTACTCTGTATTTTTATAGTATATTTTAGATTAACTCTAGATTAATTATGTTGATTTTAACCTTTGATGTAAAATTTTACTCTGCCGACAAGTGAACAAGTGAATTTCCCCATCAGGGGATCAATAAAGTTTTCTAACTTGACTAGTTTTTTGTTTTAAGAACTCACTTTTTCACACGTTTTATAAATGTATGCCTTCCATTTATGTATCAAGATATTTTTCTATTTGAAATGTTTTATTCTCCATTTTATGTTTGTAAATATTGATAAATAAAGAAAAAATTTTTTTTTAAATAAACATATTTTGCATTCACAGGTTATTAAAAGAATGGAATGATGCTGTGTGACATCATCGTGATGTCACACAGCATCAAATGAATCAAATAAATAAAATATTGTCACATCAGAGACAGAAATACCTTAAGAGTATTGTTAATGTGTTGCTTAAGGAGACATGCAAGTCTGCTGACTGTGTCGTTCTCCTCTCTGCTCATCTGAAGAAATACATTTATTAGGGGAAAAAAGATGTCCAACCAAGTGTTTGCGATCGCTGACAATGAGTCTTTAACATCGCTGTGGAGGAATTTTGACCCAGGTTTTGACTAGTTTCTCTGTCAAGATAAGAAACTAATGGTTGCCAGATTTGATCAAATTCCCTCAGCTTGTCTTTCAAAATGAATCTAATTCTATACAAACGAGTATCTGTGAAGTCTGTTAGCCAGTGTTAGTAGGAAGGCTCATGCTTAGCCTCCATGGATTCACATTTATCACACACAGGTGATACTTCTGGGAATATTCTATGCAAGGATTTTGAAATGAATATGACTGTGGGGCTTTTTTCACTTTATACATGAAATCATAAAATGTTTTTTGTATTTGCTCAAGTTATATTTGTATATTTGTTATATTTGTATAATTCTATAATTAGTTTGATGATCTAAATAATTTGAGTGTGACAAATATGCATAAAAAAATTACTTTTTCTACTTTTTCACTGCACTGAATGTGTTGGCGGACGTGTCAGACATTAACACAAAAACCCGTCTGCAGTTGGGAGCCAACAAGGTCAGGGTCAGCACTGATTTACATGCAACACGATACAGCAATATGTGACAGTCTGTGTGTTGGCTCGGGCTCAGCCGGGTCAGCACTGGCATAGTCGGCTCACAGTTTCAACTCATTTGCCTGCTGTTTCACTTTGTCACTGATATATCAGCTTCTCGCATCTTCTGCTGTGTCAGTTCTGTCCATGAATCATCAAGCAGATCACAGTCTGATGTCAGAAAGTCAAAGTTTAGATGTAGTATCTCAATCTACATTGTAGACTAAATTGTTTGTTGTTGTTTTTTTTATTTATAATACCTGACATTTTTATGTAAAACGACCAAGAAAGCACTGTGTCCAAAGTGCCCAATTACACGGCTGCAGATGTTGTTGCCATGGGGCCGAAGACAAGTTGGATACGGGAAATGGCATTGCTGCTAATTTGTTATAGTGCCCCTCACGTTATGAACAGGTTTCTCACTGTCATCCTTCATGTCCACACAAAGACATAAGAATAAAAAAAATCTGAAATCAATAAGAACATCAGTGTAATAGGTTTTTTGAGTCTAAAACTGCTCATATTACAACAGAAATGAGGCTGCGTGTGATTTTACACTGAAATTGCAGGAATAAACATTATTTCAGGTTAGTAGAAAAGACAGCATCTGTCACACCACCTTTTCATTTTTGTAATCAAGTGAAAGGCAGAAGTAACATCTGACAAATTAAAAACAATACAGGAATCACTTTTCTGTGTTTTTTTAGTTTCAATTTTTAGTTTTTAGTTAGTTTTAAGTGCTATGATACGTTTCTACCTTAACTGAAATTGCAGATCTTGTAGCAGTGCCCAACAAAAAGCTAGAAGTAGCTTTAGTGGTTAAATCATTACAATGCATAAAAACTAGCCTATAGATAATGATATAACTGTGACAGGGACACATTTACCCCCACAGTGTGCAGCTTTATTGTCATACATTTTTCATACTTTTACTTCAGTCTCATTATTGCTGATTATTTCTCTGTTCATGAACTTTATTAAAATGTCAAATGCAGGAATGGAACTCATGAACAATGTAATACATTATGTAGCTAAGGTTGAGTATCACATTGTGCACCTGTTATATAAGACCTGAAATTAGACTGAAACTAACACTGCTGCAGTCGTGCTAGCACACTCTAATGTTGTGACTTTAATATGAAGCTCCCACCTCCACCCTTCCCCCAAATTTGACCCTAAATATAAACCTTCTCCTAATCAGGGATGGAAACCAGTCCTCCTCCAAGGGAGGACACTGGTCCAGTCTACAGTCCAGGGAGGGAAACAGGGACCCTATCAGCTGAAACTAAAATTGCTCACGTACACATTTGAGACTTATCCATCTTATATTGCAATCCATGTGGACCACAGGACCTGCAGGACTTCTCCTCTTACAGACTAAAAGAGTTTGGGTGTGAGTGATGAATATGAAAATCCAGATGGAGAGTTTCACACCCAAATATCTCCCAAATGTGTTTCTATTCTTTGTTCACCACAGGAGAGTGAAGTACACAGGCTTCTCAGCTTTTATCTTTTTCAGCGTGAAACAGTCCTTTAGTCCTATTTTTCAACTCAATGGATGTGTTATTCTTCAGCATGTAGATCTCTAACATACATGACATTACATGGAGCGAGAATGTTAAAACTGAACAATGACTCCAACATCACTGACACTCAAGTTGTGCTTTCACAGGCCTTCATGGGAGGAAAAGCGCTTTTTTCCACTGTTGATGAACTTATGAAAACATATGGCCAACGTATGTTCAAATAGATCACAGTTTATGCTGCAGAAAGATGTAAGCCAAGTATATTATCTTAGCTTATCAGCACAGAAAACATGGGGATAGAGGAAAGGCAAAGCGTTCTACATGAGTATGAGACTGTGGCAAGTACTGGTGCTCAGGGTGTTTCATGGTTCCACCTCTCCCCTCCATCTTGTTTGTTAGTTTGAAGACCTTGTTGGAAATTTGTGTATTAACACTGTGAGTTAATGCACAAGCTGTGTACTTAGTTGGAAGTAACTCATAGTTACAGAACCCGAATTGTAATTTGCTTGTGTCTCCTTGTAAGTCGCTTTGGATAAAAGCGTCTGCCAAATGAACAAAAGTAAAGTAAGTAAAGTACTTCGTATTTGAGTGGTGGTGGAAAATAGTGGTGGCCCCAGGAGATGGTACAAGAAAAAAAGAGGTTGCAAGTATTACAAAGCCTGAATATCAACAGAGATAAGGTTTGCCTATTGCTGCACATCTATTGAAAGTAAAAATTTTATATGTATGTTTGCACCAAATAATTTTGAACCTCTATTTTTATGGATACTTAAACTAGTTTATTAAAATATTGGAGCTCTTGTTGCATTGTTTATACCCCAATGAAATGTAATGTTAATTCACTGCCTTCAGTTCAGTAATATTTTCAAACTGTTGCTGGTTTATGCTGTTTATTCCCGTATAGCTCACATGAGCACTGTTTCTGCAAAGGTTTTTAGCTTGTTAGCAACAAGATATCATGATCATTTTGATAAGTCACTTTTAATAAGCTATGAATGAAGTTAAGTTGACAACACTGATTTCTTTGTACTGGAGTGTTTTCATACTGTGACCACAGACTCTGAATGCTTCTTTTATATCTCATCTGTTTTAATAGCCAGCTACAGTGTTGAGTGTGGGAGCATGTTAAGTCAAAGGCTCTGAATGCTTCTTTTATATCTTATCTTTTTGAACAGTGTGCAGCAGTGTTGAGTGTAGGAGACTTGTGAAGCACATAAAACTGAAAAGCACACAGAAAATAAGCACGAGACAGTTTTGTTGTTGTTGTCCAGATGTTTTATTTCAGTGTCTGTAGTGTGACAGCAGATGGAGCAGAAGTCTGCAGGAGACGGGACAAAAATAAATCTGGTCCTTTCTTTCATTTTGGCTGAATGTCACCCTAATCCAACACAATAAAAATTTCCCCCGAACAACTGCTCTAACAGAATTAGGTTTGGTGTTGTCAGTGACTTTTAAATCCATTGATTTCCCATCAAGTTAAGCCTTTACACTTCTACGTCCGTACTGCAACATTATACGAGATGTATCTCATTTCTTTAAATATTTTAATAAAATTGCAAAAATATATATGATTTGTCTTATTCTTGTCTTGTCTCACCTGAAGCAGTTTGAACGAAAAACTGTTTTCAATCAGTTTTCTAATCGTCAGAGTTGTGTAAATATACACATAAACAAAAAGTGTTTTACTAACAGTTATCAGACTGACAGACTAAATCACTGTTAGAGGGGGAAAAACTAATCAGTAATTTTGATAATACATTCAAAGCTGTGAGGATAATGTAAGAATATGTATAATGACATGAAATAAAATAACAGTAGATTGATAGAGAGGGTAAAAATCATCAAATAAAAGTTCAGAAGTTTTACTTAGAATTGTAATAAAAGTGTAATAACCGAAATGCTGCTTGTTTCCAAATATCCGTAATTTAATATGTAAGGTTTTGTTATAGTTTGGGACAATGTAGTTTTACCCCAAAAAGAAAAGTAATTATAAAATAAGGTCAGAGTTATAGTACAATCACAGAAAAACTCAAATGAAAAAGTCATTGAGCTGCTGTGAAAAATGTTGATATTTTAAGAGTGGCTGTAATACTGTAATATTTCAAGAAGTCATTTTATTAGTTTCTCGTAAAATTACAACCATCTTTTGTTATCTCTTTTCAAAAAAATATCACTTTGAACTGAAATACTGCATTTTTCTTTAATGCATGACAACTGTGGCTATGTAATAAATAATACAAAGAACCTTACATACAAGTCACAAAAATATGACTTAATCTCATAATTCAGATTTTCTTCTGGATATCTAATTTTTTAATGGGGACTTCAATAATGAGTCAATTGCTATATTTGTCTTTTTGCAGTTCCTGATTTCATAGTACAACACTGACGTTTCAGGCCCCGCCTCCTGCCAAACATCTGGTCCAATAATGTGGTCCGTCTGACGTTCATAGAAATAAGGACTTGTATTGATGTAAACAACCACTTCTGTACAAAAACAAAACAAAAAGAACCAATCCCAAGCTTTAGATAGAAAACAACAGAACAGTCCAACTGAAGCAATATAACTGTACAATTCATAAAGTCATAAATTCATAATTTCTTTCTCTTTCTCGCAGCTGTACACTCGCTCTTGCAAATAAAAAACACCAAATCAAATATTTCTCCTTGAGTTAGTGCCTCTCTCTGAGCTCATACATAAAATAGAGTCTCCGTTAGTATTTGCTTATTTACAGGGTTGCAATATATACACATTTTTATATTTTCAGTGTTTTCATACAGGCGACGACAGCAGACGGCCTCGACCCAAGAGACTGCCTGCCTCCTGAAATTATGGATCCCACCACAATTGCAGCAGAAAACTAGAATGTTCTATCACTCAAGTTCAGGTTTAATATCGACAGTGGTCTAGGTCAAAATTAGGTTGGGATTCAGGGTTACTAGTTCTGCCCAAGAATTACGGTGGGATCCATAATAAGGCGCCGAACACCCAGGAAGTGGTCCTGAGAGAGCCACCGGCAGATTAGTGATGATGTAATCTTCACTGGGTTTCACACTTTTTACCCGACCGTCTCCATCACGACAATACCTTTAATATCAAATACAAGGTGCTGAACATGGGAAATTACAACAGAGGTCTCTAAACCTGGGTTTCTGGGACTCTATGTTCTTAGGAGTTTCAATTCATATCTTTAGGATTAGAAGTTGTGTTCGTGGGAGTTTGAACTGCTAAAATTCGTATTGTTCAGAGTTCAAACTCAAAGTTGTGCCCTGATCGCGGGAGTTTGCACTTGTTTTTGAGAGTTCAGTGTTCTTAGTTCAGAAGAGTTTGAACTGATGTTCTCAGAATGACAAACCTCATATTTTAGAGAGGTTAAACTTGAACACACTCTCAGAAACTTGAAATCAAAAACATTTTTAGGGCACTGAACTCTTCATCAGTTAGAACCTGTGTTGTTGGAAAATTCAACTGGAGCCCAAACTCGTAAAAGCTCAAACTTGAACTTAACTTCTTTGAACGTTTGTTATATCTGAGGACACTTCAACATACAGCAGGGTCTTGTCAAACTGGAGACGTTTTGCAGGTTGTGTCCCATCCAGAATCAAGTGTTCTTCATTTACAAGTCATGTTGTTCAAAGTCTGAGTTGCTGTAAAAGGTCTGTAATGAAACGTTTGAGACTCCTATTATACTCCTGTCCTGAGGTGTTGGCCTTGTTTTTGGACGGGATCAACCTGACCAGGCTTTTACAAACAGGATGTTATGGTACAGATGGAGAATGATTTTTCTCACTGGCCACCAGAGCTGAGCACAGACATTTTTCCAACCATTTATACTCTGTCAGATACATTTTACAAACACAAAATCCTTCCTGATGCACTCAAGAACCACACAGAGAGATATCGACAGGACATTTAACTGTACATCACATGGCTTGTGAGCAGAGAGAAGTTGTCATGGACAGCTGGACTACTTACTGTGAAGCAGATGCAGCAGATATCAAACAACTAAATGTTATTGTCCTACAATATCTTGTGAGTAAAACTCTTTAGTGCACCAAAAAAAAAAGTCTCCATCATGATTTATTTTGTCTTAAGGCAAGTCTTATTTTCTTAAAGCAAGTCTGTAAATAAAAATAAAATATTCATCTTATAGCAAATTAACAAAAATATTTTTTCTTGCACGGTTTCACTTTGCCGTGCACCTGATGCCCGTTTTCCAAACTCAGCAACGTTATTTTCTTGTGCATTACTTTGATACCATGCACGGGAGTGACCATTATTTCTAAAACGCCTCATATACTCATCATCACACTCTGCCCTTGTGAAACCAGCCTTCATCTGTTTGATAAATGCTGGGTTGACAAGGTCCCAAGACAAAAT
The DNA here is from genome assembly GCA_034779795.1 of Ctenopoma multispine. Taxonomy (NCBI): domain Eukaryota; kingdom Metazoa; phylum Chordata; class Actinopteri; order Anabantiformes; family Anabantidae; genus Ctenopoma; species Ctenopoma multispine. The sequence goes on from JAUYWH010000026.1 coordinate 3,778,954, forward strand.
TACTTTAAATAGGAGGTATTTTTTTCTCTTTTACTGTGAATCTGACTTCAAAACCCAAACTTAAATAGCGTTTTATTGTGGACAAACTGGACCCAGATCTGGTGGAGATCACAGCATAAAAACAACAACTCTATAGATTTCTATTATTATAGTAAATATGAAGTGTGATCATCTGTACAAACACGGAACCAACTGATTGCAACACGACTGGACTCAACTGAACTGAACTCTACTGAAAAATCAAGAATAAAGAGTAAACAAAACCTCTCTGTGTCTCTGAGCCCTGAGGTTTGGCAAAAGTGCTTCGATTGATGCGAGAAGTTGGCCAATCAGCTCCACTTCCTGTCGCTCTGTTATTGCCTCGGACCTCCACTCGCCAATCCACTGAACTGACAGCAGCTCTGTTGTGAGGGGAAGGGGGTTGGGGGTGGGAGCAGGTCCTTCCTTAAAGCTGATTGGTCGTTCAGGTGTGACAGCAGGTAAATTCCACGTTTCTGTTGACTCTGTCATATGTTTGTATTTATCTCTCGGGTTAGATGACGTCTCATAAACATGGCTGACTGGCTGCCATGTCATTATCGTTTCAACCAACTTCTCATGTTCACTTTCTAAAAGGACCATACCTGTGTTTTTGTGCATGTTTTGGCTCCAACTCCTACAAACTTTGTATATTACCACCACCATTTCCCACTGAAGTTCAGTTTCTAGTGTTTTTACATCTTCCAGACAGTCAGTTGTTATTTTCAATGCATTTCAAAAACTCAACTTGCATAGAATTTTTTTTCTAATGGAAACAGCTTTAATGTGGCAAATAATAATCTTCCAACAAAAAATTATATGAGTTACTATACTATTACTACTTATGATTTCACCTTCATATATAAATATTCTCATTTCGGAAATTGCAACTTTTTCATATAAAGTTGTATTGTGAATTCATTCAACATAAATATTTCATAATCTCATAGCAAACAGTAGTGAGCATGAGCAGCAGATCTTATCAGTGATATGTGATATGAATGTAATATCAAGCCAGCTGCAAGTTTATACACTATGCAAGTCAGTTTTTTTAGAAATGAATTGGTCTCTGTAAGGAACACAAATCAAACTCAGGGATCAGAAAACAGTTTGCATAATGCAGTGTAACAGTCACTAAATTGGGTAAAACATACAAAAACAGCTGTATGGTCCTTTAAAACGAGTGTGACATGAATTCTGACCCCTCCTGTTAGGTCATTTAACAGTGACATGTAATGATGACATTCATCATCATTAAAGTCCTGAAACAAATGAAAATCTGAAAAGACCAAACAGTTAATGTTAATGTCTTCAGACTGAAACTCTGATCTCTTTTGGTAGAAAACCAGCATCTACACGCTCTCATCCAGTGAGGAAAGTCCATCATCCTGACCACATACAAGCCCTGTGAGGTGATGTGGGTCTGTGAACGCACCGATCCACAGCGTCCGTAAGTCTGTCATAGATACTGTCAGTGAACACATCGTCACTGTTTAGGTTAAATCCTGGGGGAATCCGAAGTTTGATTGTTTGTGAGAAATATGGCAGCTGGTACACATCAGATGTCAGCCTAACAGTCGTCCGATGTAAACCATTGAAAAACAGACCTGTGAGTTCAGTTACTTATTCACAACGTCATCTTTTGTGTCCTTTTTTATGTAAAACAATTTGTTTTTCTGATGGAAAAATATATTCAGTCATGAAATTCAGATGGCAGATTTCTGAGAGCAGGGGTCTCAGGTGTAAACTCGTATCCATACGTTAGAATTCAAAAAGCAGCTAAAATCGACTGGTTTCCACCTACTTGGAAACTGGTTTAGTGTCACGATGATTGCTTTTGTATCTGCTTTTCTTGCTGCAGGGATCCAGTGTCACGTGTCCATATGTTCCTCAAAAAAAGAGCCTGAGAAAGAAAAACCACTGCTGCATAGCCATGGGAAAACCTCTCATTCCCAACTGGCAACAAACACCAGTAGACTACACGTGTTGGGAAAGCTTGTCAGGTGTAGTGTTCGTCCGATGAGAAGATCCTCATCCAAGTGAAAAATTAAATACTTGCATTATAGCACAACATAAATCCCAGTCGCACTCCCATTTTCTTCTGTCAGTCTGTTGAAGTGGTCTGAACCGTTTCCTCCAGCAGTTTTTATTTTTCAGACTGATTACTTTTCTTGCTGAGATCATCATAATAATACATAGTGACAGCAGCAATTCTTGGCTGTTTGACAGACAATTTGTTCCTTTTCTGTGATAAAGACGTCAGGAGATTTTTATAATTGTTTAATGTGCCAGTTTTTCTCTTAATTAATCATTTGCTCGTCATAGTTTCCTCAGCACCCTGTGGTGTCATCAAAGTGTTTGTTCTAAACCAAAGATATTCAGTTTAGCGTTCTATTAGAACCCTAGTGGAAAATGTTTGTTCAAAGCTACATTACGCAGCTATTGTTTTAGAATATTTTATAAACAGAAATACGCTTGATTACTTATAATGTGGAGAGGTGCTTACAAATCCTTCTGTGCTCACTGAGCAGCCTGGAAGCAGTGCAGAGAAATTTGCTTCGAAAAGTATTTAAGCAAGGCTCACCCTTCTAACCAATCAGAGCATTTCATGATTTTTGTTTGATTGGTAACCTCTGTAACATCCTTATTTATTTCAGTTTCATAAAGATAAATATCCAAACAGAGCTCGGTTCCAGAGCCAGAGGGGAAAGGGCCGGGCAGAGAGTCTAAAGCTAGCACTAGCTTAGGCTGCATACTGTAGCTTTAAGCAGCTGAAATTGTCAGCTTTTGTAGGGTTTTTTTTGGATGAAACATTACTGTAATCATTAACTGCAATTAAGTTTCTGTCCATAATAAAAATAAAGTAAGGCTTTTTGATTGACTATGGATGGTTCAAAGATCAGCAGCTATCAGACTCCACTCGGACAGACGAGTCACCACAGAGGTAGAAAAAACGTGGGAAAAGTGCACAGAGAAAACTGAGGATAAAAAGTAGGGTAACAGTACAGTGGTGTTTCCTTGAAGTTCTTGGATGTCCAAACCTATCCTTCATAAAAAGGTTGAGGAAATGTTTTAATCTCCGTCAGATTTAGAAACACCCGTCGCAGAGCGAAGAATTTATGAAGAATCTGAAGGTTTTTTCCATGAACTCTGGCCACATCCACAGTCTAATATGTTTCAGTTTGTCACATCTCCTCCACGTGTTTAGTGTTGGTGGCTTTTGGGACTGCTGGCAGTGAACTGAACAGGGCATACACTGATGAAGAGAGGGAAGAGGAGGACGAGAAAATGAAGGAAACAGAAACTAAGGAAGTCACGGATGGAGAAGAAGCAGAACGAGTGGCTTGAGGTTTGAAACGTCTTCTCTCTGATGATCCAAAACTCATTTTTATATGGCAGCTATATGAAGAGGTGGAGAAGCAGGAGGATGAGATTGGACGTTTCTAGTTCCAGGTTGTGATCATCTACTCACTTCTTCTATCCTACCGCGCATCAACCTTGCAAAAAAAGCATCTGATCGTGGTCATCATCCTCCTTCCCCTCTTCTCCTCTCCCATCCCACGTATTCCTCTTCGTCCCAGTTTTGTTTAGTTTCTTATTTTCCCCACCTCCCATCCATCCATCTCTTTATGTGTCTTTGGGCTCGAGTTTGCAGGACATGTCGAACAGCAGGTTCTGGTTGTCAATCACCTGTAGCTGCCGGACATAGGCCTTCGTCTGCAGGTGAGAGGGGGACGTCTCTGTATCCATGGCTACAGGAAGACAAAACCCATAAAAAATATAGTGATGTTACAGATATTTAAGGAAAAGATCAGTGCACAGTCACAATGTCACCACCAGATGGAGATGAAGCTCAACCTGACGTGAAGAGCTCAGCTTCAGTAACGGAAGTTAAAATGGACAGAACATGTATTTGTGTTTCTTGTAGAAAGTGAAAGACAACAATGAACTCAACTGTTTCTACAAAAACATTAAGCCCGTTCAGCCTGATTGAGGAAAACAGGTAGAGGGTGAGGGTCAAAGGTCACAGGAGCAGCTAAAACCATTACAAAACCTCTTATTGTTTATCCAGACGCCTGAACTGTTCTGACAGCAGCGAGAGATGAAACAGTCAGTCAAGGGTTTTTTACCTAGCTGAGTGCTCCTGTATCGTCTGATGGTCCTCACCATCTCTGCCACTTTGTGCTGCAGAAGAGGTAAGGACAAGATGAGTGAAAGAGGGGAGGAAGAGTTCAATTAATTCATTCCTTAATTTGTGGAACAAATAGGGTCTGGCTTCACCAACTTTACAATTATCTTTAGAGCTCATGAAGCAGCTCATACAAACACATTCGCTGTTGAGTGTGTCTTTGATTAACCCAACTTAGCCACATTCATCAGTAAATGTACTTTTAACTTTCTCTTTAGTATGAGTTTTCTCAGACTACAGCTCTGCCCCCTGATTGATAAAGGTACTGCATGCAACCTGAGAGGAAGCAGTTACTTGTGCAGAAACTACTAAGAGTTTTTAAAATACAAAAAATGCATTTATCTAAAAATAACAATAAGATTAAATAGATAGATTTATAGTGTAATTTCTATTATTACTGTCTCATCACGAACATGTCATATTCATTAGGCTGTAACAAGCAATTTAAAAGAAAAGTAATCTGAAAATGTTCCTGCATGAGGTCGAATTAATTCTAAAAAGAAAAACAGCGTGGCTCTGACCAAACTCACCATCTTTTCAAAGTTGACAAGTTCACCATGAAACGTCTTACAACTCTCATGAAGAAACGTCAAATCTGACACAGAGAGAAGAAAGAAATGATTTAATTAATACACATAAATTATGTTATGGTTAATCAGTGGACATCTGGATAATTAACTGTTCATCAGCAATCACAATCTGATTCCTGCTTCTCCTATGTGCTAATGTTAGTCCCAACCTGTCCATGCAGATGGCCTTTTTTACCACAGGAGGGCGCCGGACTTAGACATCTTCAGATACTGACAACTTTTGCCCCTTCCTTCTCTTTGTAACTACTTTATTCACTTCCATCAATATCCTTCTCCTTCTCTGCCTGTTACCATGGAGACAGAGTGCTTAAGGCTGTAGAGTAATCTCATTTAAAGTCTTTTCAAACTAAACCAGTGAAAGCAGGAACAGATCTGTGTGTGTGTGTGTGTGTGTGTGTGTGTGTGTACACCTGCTGGGTTAAATCAGTCTAGGTGAAGATGAGATGAAAAGAAAACTGGAGTGAAGAGTAAAATAAAACTAACGATGAAGAGGAGAGTGTTTGAAGTGACTGAACCTGTGTCTGTGTGTGTGTGTGTGTGTGTGACACTAGCATGGAGCTGATTAGCCAGAAGTGCTAATTAGCAAGTTGAATCTACGATGTCTCCAGCAGATTCACATCTGGTCCACAGCTGGAGGCAAACACAGTCTCAGAGGATCAATAAGTGAAAAGCTGTAAATACTTGAGCAATGATTTGGTGATGACCCAGGACCATCTGATCACCAATTAAAAGTCATGTCGAGGTAGATCAGTCCCTCGTTTTGTTTCAGAGAACTGTCAGGAGACCACTACCACAACAAGATCAAGGTCATGTGACTGTCACAGGCAGTGGAAACATCGGTGCCATCATTAAATCGAACATTAAACTGTTTGTAGGTGGAAGGGCACAAAACATGGTAAAAAAAAGTGTTTAAGTCTGGTTGTGAGGTAAAACCCTTCATTTCTACCAGCCTTGATACATTTTGACTTTCAGCTAAGATCAAACACTTAAGAGTTCAAACTAATTACTCCATGTGATGTTGTATGTAGTGCAAATGTCTTTTAATGTGTGTTGTGCCTTAGAGATAGGATTGTTTGTGTAACCAATGCAGGTAAATGCAGTTAATTATAATTTTATGTGTGTTAATGGAAGGAGTTGATAAAATGTGCCGCAGCCTCAGGCACTTTGCCCTGGACCAGGTTTTCTGAAGTTCTGTTGAAGTTAAGAGTTCCTGGTCACCCCCCCAGGCCAATTTTACATTTTAAATGATTGAGGTCACAGTGCTCCTGGGAACCTAAACGTGGTTTTATAGCCTGCCCCTGATTTATTCTTCCCCACAAAACGTCACCGTAGAGGTCTACAGAGTTACTTGAACTGATTTTTGATTTGCACTAAAAACAGAGGAAAAAATAATGTTAGCCATGGTAAAGCTGGTAGCCTGAGTTCAAGGGACAGCTGCAGGGAAAAGGAGAGATGCCAACACAGAATATGCGACCGGAGCCACACAAGAAACCCACAAGTAACATGGAGGAAGCGAGACAGAGACCGGGAGGGTACAACATGCCTGTGATGTGCACACTGTACACTGTTTATACCTTTGAGCAGCAGAGGTGTGAAGGGGATCAGTGGAGGTCTCAGACTGGTGATCAGGTCTCTGTAGGACTTATGGTTCCTGGAGGGATCCTGGAACAAACAAACACATAAATGTTGCCTATTACTTACATGTACCAACAGTGACATAGACTGACAGCACAGCACTATTATTTTCAGTGATCTGGTCTTGATGATTTGTACTTTGAGATGGAACAAAAAACATTCAGTACAGTTAAAGCTCAAAGGCTGTCACCAAAAGCTCCACGGTGATTAACTTTATCAATGGAAACCAGATCAGATCAGAGGGCTGCAGTGACTGAACACAGAAAAAAAAAAAAGCTTTTACTCACTGCAATGCTCTCAAACTGCTGAAACTGCTTCCTGAACTTCCCTGGAAGACCCTGAAAACACAGACACACCCCCACAGAGTAGACATGATTATACTGCTGAACATGTGATTATATAATAAGAACTCTGGAATCTGAAAACCCATAATTTATGATTTGTGAAACTGGCCTGTATAATACATTTGATTTGCTTTTATAGTTACAGTGTGCAGATAAGAGAAGAACTTTCTTTCCTTCAAACATCTGTTTCAGTTGTCAATTTTTAATCATGAATTGTTTAATGCAGAAAACAAACTATTTGGCTACAGAGTTCATTGTTAGTGTCAGGTGTGTGTTGTACCTCCCAGGTGAGGCGCAGCCTGCTGACAGCGGGGTTGTCCAGACCCAGAACCACAGCAAGGAACGACAGCAGGTCCTGCTGCTGCTTACAGCTGAACGTTCAAACAGAGAATCTGTTACATATATGACTCAACCTTCATGGGATGTTGAACTATTTGTTAGACTAATGTATTTAGATCCCTTTCAGATGATCTGCTCAGTACACCAGAAAGTAAAGGAAATGCTGCTGCACGTCCCTGCTGTGAAGACACCTATCAAAATGAATTAGCTTAACTGTTCTGTCCTGCGACGGCGCCAATTCTGACAACCCTGTTTCTGAAAGTTTCACTGAACTCTCTGTGTTCAACTGGGCGGACCACACGGACTAAGCAGAGGATTGACAGAGTACCGAGAGGACGATGAGATGCTTGACCTGGACGTCCACAGCCGCTCAGAGGAAGAGGAACTGACTGCCCTTCATTTCTCTGTGCCACCACACAGCAGTGAATTTGGAGATGCAGGGTAGTGGGTTTTAAGGGGGTATCACCAGGTGCATATCTGCTGGAAATACGCTTTCTGAAGGGTGTCCACTGGTTGAGGCCCATAGTCAAATCCAATGTACCATCACTGGACCTTTTCTATTCTATCCACTAAACCCACTGCTCTGTGCGTATCTCCACAGTTTATAGCTCTAGGATCATTGAGTTTAGGAGTTTCTGCCCTCCACGCAGACTACATTCTCTATGCCCTGTGCGGGCTTTGTGTGTCTACATGAGCCACATTGAGGGTGTGTGCTTGTGTGATCAGTTGTATATCTGCTTTGCTGGCTCAGAGCAGAGCGCGGTCCAAGAAGCACCTCTCTCACTGTATTGTGGAGGCCATTTCTTTGGCCTATGATAGTAAAGGTGTCCATTTATCTCAGGGTATAAGGGCTCATTCTGTGGCAACATCACAGGCACTGTGATGTTGATTTCAGCAACATTTGATTTCAGCAGCCAGTTGGTCCTGACCACACACTTTTGTGCGGTTTTATTGCTTGGACTTAGAAGCCCCATCAGCAGCTCTTTCAGTCCTTTCTGCTGGGTTTTGTCAGTCTAATTTAGCTCTGGGTTTGGTGCTGCTTGGTAGGTGTTTTGATATGACCCATACTTTCTGGTGTTGTACTGAGTGGATTAGCCGAAAGGGACTTTATAACCTCAGTTCCCTGAAATACAGAAGCGAAGTACAACTCCACATTGCCCACAGGGGGCTTGGTGAAGAGCAGTTTCGACCTAAAATGGATGATGGGAACTAGAACTTTATTCTGGGGACTGTTCAGAATAGACGTCTAGACAGAAGACTCTCCATTCCCTAATTTGGATTTCCTCTGTATTCCTTCACAGAATTTGAACTACCTAAAACACTGACACTGTTTCCCGTCTGCACTCACAGAGCTGCGATCTTGATGAACTTGCGGAGCAGCTGGATCCTCTTTGGCAGTGACTGACACTGCAGGATTTCAGTGGCGACCCAGTGCTGGACCTCGCTGCAGCGCTGCAGTACCAGCTCCAGGTTGAGGGGGCGCCAGCGGGACTGCTCTCCATGAAACACATAACACACAAACTCCACCTGCAGGAAACACCAACAAAGAAGAATAACTAAAATTGTAAACTGACATTTTTGGTAGCAACTGTATTTAAACTAAGTTGTTTATATGACAAAGGTACAGATTTGTTTCTATTCATTATTTTTAAGTTTGCTATTTCTGTTTATTTGACTAAAGCATTTACTGTACACTGTGACTAGGAAATAGTCGGCTATAGAAATATGAAGGACTCTTCTGGCTTTTGGATCTGCAGTCCATAAGCACAAACAAATTCATAAGTAGTCTAGGTTCAGATACTTGTAAGGAGTCACAGAATAAAGGACAGACTTAGACAGGTTTAAACTAAGAAGATAGAGTAACATACTGTATAAAGTCATAAATTTAATGTACAAAAAAAGGTAAAGAGTAACGTACTGTACAAATCATGGAATAAAACCACTCCCTGATGAAGTAGAGAAGCACTTTAACACCTTAACAAAAAAGAAGAGAAATCCAGACTTAGACAAACCTCGTGCACACAGCTGAAGAGCTCCCAGTCAAACACCACCAGCTGATTGGCCACCTCCTCTGCTGACATGTCGTGGAGTTTGCTGTCACCTGGCGTCCAGTGGATCTCCTCAGGAAGAGGAAGCTGAGGGTGAACATAACGACATCAACAGACTTACTCCGCACAGTTTGGAGAAAAAAAAAGTCAATATGGAGCCTTTCTACAACACCTTAGTTAGTTTTGTTCCACTTTACCTGTGGCAAAATCCTGTTTACTGATCCTCTCAGAGTTTTTTGAGAACGCTCTGAGAATCATTTAAGTGGACTTTGCATTGTTTACTGTTTCAAGTCTTTTCCAAATCCTTGTTTAAGTTGTAATCATTGTTTGGAACCTGTAAAATTTTGCTCATCATTTGCTTCATCTGCTCTATATGCAACCAATTAACCAGTAAATCAATCAATCAGCCGCTCAACAAATCAATCAATCCCTCACCAGTGACTCCAGTTCAGAGGGTTCACAGGCGAACAGGTGAGTGTTGACTCCCAGGGTGGTGAACACAGCCTCATCACTGGGGCGAAACACTGCCTTCTCTGAACACACAGCACACAGTCATGAGCAACATTTAGTTATATCTGAAAGTTTAATGACAATAAAACAACACCTGCAAGCTGTAGTTCTATATGAAAATAAACTTTTAACTTATTTCTATGTAATTTACTTTCATTTTTTAACAAACCCAACTTCCATAAAGTGAAATGTAAACATATGCATAATGCAGTAATTCATTTAAACCAATATTTGATAAAAAATGTACAAAGAAAAATGTAGAAACAAATAATTAACTGACTTTTTTTTAATAAATGCTCATTTTGATTTTAATGTAAAACAAAGGACTGGTAAAAAAAAAAAGCTGCATGTAAACAAGATAATCAAAACGAAACAAAATTATTTTCAGTTTTGGCATTTAGACAATTTAGACAGATCAGCTTTACAGATTACAACACTGCAGCTCAGTAGTAAAAACTGATCTGCCTGCAGTCCAGTACTGTCAGTACTTCAGCAAAGCAGAAAGTGTAATGATTCAATATAAAAACAGAACTGAGAGAACAAGATCACAAAGATTCAAACAAGGTAACATTATGTGTGTCTCCTGACCTCCAGCTGACGTGACGGCCACCAGTATGAGGTTTCCAGGCAGAACTGGTTGATCTTCACTGTACTGGAGTTTCTCTTTGACCAGAGCCAGAATCTCCCCAACCCGGCAGGACAGACGACTCCTGATGGTGACGTACGAATGATCTGGAGTGTAGACTCTGCAGAAGACTGGAGAAACAAAGGCAAACAGGGGGTTGGTTAGTGAAAAAAAACTAAAATGATGTCACCACGTTTCAGTAAAGATCATCAAATATATCTAAATAAACATGAACAGAGACTTTGTGGTCCGATATCTTTTGACTGCATCTCACTGTCAATTAGATTATTTCTGAGAACCTTTGAGTTAAGATGATTATGATGAGGACAGTAAACTACAGTCACTGTGTTGAAGTGTAATCATCAGAGCTGAGCTGAGCAGCTGCTGTTAACAAAAAAAATGTCTCATGTGTCTCAGTTACAAATTGTACGATGAAGGTGTTCTATGTCCTCCTGTCTAGTTAAACACCTCATGTAAAGACTTCTCTATGGCGTCACAATTAGTTTTCTCCTCTGTTGGATTCAGACCAGCATTTTCCTTCCTATCCAAGGCTACTTAAACACTTCCTGCTCTTCTGATGTTCCTTAAAAATGTACAAAGAGAGTTTTTGTGTGTGTGTGTGTGTGTGTGTGTGTGTGTGTGTGTGTGTGTGTGTGTGTGTGTCCTGGGTGTGTCAGTCAGTTTGTGATTTGTATATCCAACCACAGACCGCAGGTGTGCTTGCATCTCAACTGTGTGTATGTGTTTACAGATTATACAATGTAATTCAGCTTTTATACTTTTGTCCATGCATGTGTGCAGGTGTGTATTCGTGTGTGCAGGTGTGTATTCGTGTGTGCAGGTGTGTTTTTCTTTTGTATGTCGTACTCTCGTCAGAGCCTCTGAAGGCTTCTCTGGGCTGCAGACAGGCGTCGATGCGTCTGAAGTGTCTGAACAGAGGACGAACCTGCTTCTTCCTAATCTCCTTCTCCTCATCAGACCTGAACATACACACACACAACACATAATGGGAATGAGATAAATATATAAAGTAATATACATGAAATACAGTATGTTGTAAAAACGTGTGTGTGTGTGTGTGTGTGTGTGTGTGTGTGTGTGTGTGTGTGTGTGTGTGTGTGTGTGTGTGTGTGTG
>JAUYWH010000026.1:3790547-3802701 GCA_034779795.1 Ctenopoma multispine
GTGTGTGTGTGTGTGTGTGTGTGTGTGTGTGTGTGTGTGTGTGTGTGTGTGTGTGTGTGTGTGTGTGTGTGTCTTACGAGCAGTGTAAGATCTCGGTCCATCTCTGCAGTTTAAGGACGTCCTCCACCAGCTCAGGATACCGACTCAGCTCCTGAACAGCCAAAAGATACAGCTCCTACACACACACACACACACACACACAAACACACACACACACGTAGCTTAAAACAAATGTAGCTTAAAACAAAAGAAGCAAAAAAAGTGTGTGTGAGTCAATTGTGATGCCATGCCAACCCTGATCACCACGCCAACCAAAAGCCAAAAACAACAGTTGTGTCTGTGTCTGCGTTTGTGTGTGTGTGTGTGTGTGTGTGTGTGTGTGTGTGAGGAGACAGTTAAACTGAATCCTGTTGTTTTTCTTTCATGTTCTGGCTCATTTCTATCATCGTGATCTTTTTCACTGAGCTTCCTGTCAGTCAGGATCAGCTTTGCAACTGTAACTGGGGGGTCACTGATCAGTCACTGAGGCTCTGTGACAGTTTTCTGCATTTTCGTTTCTTTTCTTTCTTCGCACATAAAAGCACTTGGGTTTTTCAAAACTTACAGCGGCTGTGTGGTTACAAATCAGTGCTGCAGAAAAGTCACTATGGTGAGGTCCCAGAATCTGTGTTCATTATCACGTTGCACTGGTAAAACTGGTTGGCCATACAGCTTAGGGGAAACAGCTGATCAATCAATCAGTTTGCTAAGGTTGTGGTGATGACGCTAACTGGAAGAGCTGTGTGAGAATTGGTTCTGATGATGTACGAGATGTTTGCACACTTCACTACATGTACTGTAGATACAAAGCACTGATGTACCATCTAAAACAGATGAAGACAGTTTGTTCCTCAGCCTCGTCTCTAACACCTCTCTGTCTCCATCCCACTGAGTGAGCTCAACTTTGTACAATTAGTGTTGCAGTATGTGTGAACGACGAGGAGATCAGGCTGCTCTTCTGACATGTTTCCTATTGAAGGTTTTCTTTGGGAGTTCTTCCTCATGCTTGGGTGAAACAAATATATTTTACTTTGCTAATTTGTATATATTTACTGCACATTATATATTTTTGTGTGTGTTTTGTGTGTCATATATGCATTTTATGTTTCATGTATGTATTTTTTGTTCTCTGTGTGTCTTTCCTGTTCTGCTGTGCCGTGTGTGTGTGTGTGTGGCTATTACAGTAATTGTGTGTGTTACCTTGGGGAAGTTGTTCCCGCGCTCGCCCTCCTCCTGCAGCAGCTCTCTGTAGGTGTCCAGGTATCTGAACGCCACGTTCAGCACTGCCTGCTTCCTCTCTGTTCCGTCCAGTGGCCTCTCCGTCTGTCCCTCTATCTCTCCATCCGTCTCCCCTCCTCCACCTCTCCTATCATCCTCTGCAGCGCCCTCCCGCCCTCTCCCCCCTCCCTCCTTCTCCTCCGTCTCCAGAGTGAATCTGGGAAAGTGCGAGTTAAGGAGAAAGCTGCAGTTCAAGCAGCAGACTGTGTCTGAGCCTGTGTCACATTTGCAGATGTTTTCCAATGGCAAATACATTATTATTATTATCATAGTGTAGTATTACACTACAAATACAACATGTAACTTGTGCTGGTTGGCTTCTGCATAAAAAAAAAATCAAACCTTAATATCAAATATTTCCAAACATATTCAGATTTCTAAATATAACAGCTGTGATTTGAATGTTTCAGCTGCATACAGCAGCAGCTCTGAAAAGAGACTGTAACTACAGTCGGGATAAGAGATGCCGCCATGATGGCCCACATATCACTGCAGACACACACACACACACACACACACACACACACACACACACACTCACACACACACACACACAGACACAGACACACAGACACACAGACACACACACTTATTTCTCTTTTTTGTTGAGTCCCTGATGAACACACCACATAGCAGCCTGATTTAAACAGCCAGAATTAAAAAACCAACAGCCCGTTTTAGTTACGGAGCTTCCTGACAATGAGATCAGGTTTCACGTGTCTTGGTGCCCTCAGCAACAACAACAGGTTCACAAGTTTGCAAGTCTGTAATGACCTCCAGGTTGTTCGCAGTGACACTGTGTTACCATGAAGCAGGAGGTAACGTCCTCTACCAGGCTAATTATCACCATATTATGCTGATTTAATTTGAAGCTGAGCAGCACCTTCTTTCCCTCCAGCTATGAGGATCCTCAGCTGCTGGAAAACCCAACACCACCAATTCAATCACACTGACTACAACACCCACACCTGTGGTGTTTTTTACTGTATTGTTTCCCTGTATGTACGTACAGCACGTGCGTGGAAATGAGCTGAACCAACACTCGAGTGTAGTCATGTTTGTGTCTGTGGATCCTTTCTCTCTGGTGAACCGACTGTGATGGCTGTGGGTGTACAAACGACTTTATGAGAAAGTGTGTAGGCGCCTCCATGAACCTCACTGGTTCCAGCGTGACAATCAGAAATACAGTCTGTGCAGCAGCCTTGGGATCTGTATGAGTAGGTGGCATTTTTATTTGATCCATTTTCTCCTGTTTTAAGTTGGAGGTTTGTCTTTTACTTTCATGGTAATTATCAGTTAATTATTTAGTTCTATTTGTTCATTACATTGCCGCTTGTCCACCCTGAGGCCAACATGTCCCCTTGCTAAATGTGAGAGATAAACACTTTGAGGGCTGGAATCATTGTTGCTTGTGGGTGTTGGGAAAAAGGGAGTTTCAGTTTTAGGCTGCATCAGGGTTTCCCCTCAGCCGGGTCATAACAGGTCTGTCTTAAAGCGATAATCAGGAGTCCACATGATCACGGTGCTGAAACAACAAGCAAAACCTGTTTTGATAATCTTGTTCAGACCCATCTTTGACGCTGTGTGCTGGAATAGATCTGAAGCCTTCGTGTTGTCAGAAAGCGTACGGTATAATTGCATACTCACTTTTGAGGGGATATGATATTTAGATTTTTAGAACTGCAATTCCCATAATGCTTCAGTAAACTGAAAATGCTGATGCGAACAGTCTGCATATGTTGTGACTCTTAGAACAAGGGGAATGATGCAAGCACTGTGCGTCCAGCCAACTGTCCATATCACATGTTGTTGAAGATCCAAATTTAAAACGTACAAAGCAGCAATACCATGCTTACACTGACTGATGTGTCCAAACAGCTGAAGTGTGAAAACCAGCCTGGAAGGCTGAATAAATACACGTTACTGACAGACTGAAGAAGTCTCTGAACGTTTTGTGTTGATGATATTTATCTATTTCTAAAAGGAAAAGGGTGAAGAAGGCAAACCATGATGTCTGTATCTTAAGAGGAAAATCAGCAGAGGAAGATGAAGAGAGTTCCTTTCTCCATCCGTCCCTCCCACTCCTCTTCCGCCCACATCCCTCTCTGCTCTACTTCCTCTCCTCCCTCCAGCTCTCTATCTCGGTCTCTGTGTGGGAGAGTATTAAAGTGGACAACTATCACTCTGTCGCTGCAGAGAAAAAGAAAACGCAGATACATTTGCATTTTTACTGATTCACTCTCTAAAGTCCAGCTATCATCTCCGACACGTGTAGTGTGTTCATTACAGGC
Source organism: Ctenopoma multispine (assembly GCA_034779795.1). NCBI lineage: Eukaryota > Metazoa > Chordata > Actinopteri > Anabantiformes > Anabantidae > Ctenopoma > Ctenopoma multispine. Next base: position 3,794,156 of record JAUYWH010000026.1, read on the forward strand.
ACAATATGAAAATAATATGCATCATGTAATGATTTAATGATGTTTGGACAAAATGAAAGTGTGATCTGCTTCCTGTGCCATTTCTGGTGTATTAGACATCAAAAAACAAGCTTTTTCCTGACATTGCATATCATACATACGTCGTATTAAGACAATCACATTTGATTCGATTTGCATGATAATCTAATTGCTCAGTTAATGTGAAAAGCAAAAATGGGCTTTTCTATGGTTGGACAATTGTTTTCTTGAGATCAAAAAAGGGAAATTTTCAAAGGTCAAAAGAAACCATTTTAAGTACAACTTACACAATTAGCAGTTTCCTAACAAAGTACATCATCCACAAAAGGTGTTTACTGTTCCTGAAAGTGCCAAGACGCTTACCAAGCATCCAGGACTATCTCCTACACAGTGAGGAGACAGTCCCGAGTGAGGTGAGACAACAGGCTTTCGGAGCAGGCACTCCAAAAACACTAGGTAATAAAGACATTGAATGTAATCTTTACTGCTGCAGACTGACTTCATACTCTGCTCTTCTTACCTGGCTGCAGCGTTCATTACAGCCACACTTGTCCTCAATGCCCACAGACCTGCTCGTTTCCAACCATCTCTGCTGTCTTACAGCTTCAGATTGACTGAACACACCTGAGTCTGGTGATCAGCAGTGGGTCTTGAGGACCAGGGTTGGGAACGGCTGTTCTAATTGTAGGAGGACGGTCAGTGATTTTGTCCAGAACATACCTGGATGACTTTTAACTTATCATCTCAGTGTGAATCATCTAATATATCAAATAGATACTGAAGAAGTCCTAAAACCTCATGATTCTCAGTCATTTTTCTATTATTTCACTATGAATTTATAGACATTTATTATGGTTGGACATCAAATATAATGGAAATACAACTTTCTGTGTTCAGATTTGACTGGTTCAAGGCTCAGTGAATGAGAATAACTTTGGGAAAGGTCATTGGGTAATGCAAACTGAAAGTATTCGTCCTCTGGGGAGCAAGATGTTCAGGGTAAATCTCCCTGTTACTGGAAGATTGGTAGTTCCAACCTGGGCGGGACCTTCCCTTTCCTTCCTCTGGGCCAAAGTGTTTAAGAGACAGACTGACAGACTGGAGAAGGTGTGGCAAAACAAGAAGCCAGACTCTGTTGGCATTCAGGCTGTCGGTAAAAGAAAACACAAACCTGCAGCCACAAGACTAAATCAAACCAAAGCGTGTTTCCCCCGGCAGATCATACTGTGGCTGACTAAACACTGAATTACATAAATTAAAACTGTCAATAACAATAAGAGTGTTGCTGTGACTCGGAGCAGACAGATGGTCCCAGGACAGCTCCACCGTCACATGCTCAGATCTATCTGGATGGAGGGGCCAACTCGATTATGCATTCATGCACAGATGCAGATACACAACGCTGCTCTGTGAGCACATTCTATCAAGGTAATTATGCATGAGAACGTGTGTGTGGGAAGGATACTGCTGCAGCAAGACTTGCTGAAGCCTGTCGGCCGTCAGGAAGATGGGATGTGTCAACATGAAGTCATCCAGCAAGGTTTCTGCGCAAAGACACAAACAAACAGAGAGAGGTTAGTTGTACAGATTGTACATAAACGTGACCTGGAACATACGTAATCTCTCGAACGGAACAAACAAATCAAGCCCAATCTTTAACAAACATCATGTAAAACATTTAGGAGGAGGAGGAAAAATATGTTTAATCACATGATCAATTCAGTAAAACGCCTCTCTGCAGAAGGCGACTGCTTTTATTGATAAGCTCAACACATAAATCGAGAGCATAGAAAGCTGTAGACAAGCGCACGCAAATATATGAAAATGATCAGATACACTCCACACATTTGAATACATGGCTGCAATTCACAAGCAAACTCACTGACTATACAGATCATACAGTCATTCAAACACTGAGATTGCTGCTGCTACTGCTGCTTTGTCTCCATTTAGTTTTAGAAAAAAAATAAAGTGATGAATCTATCACCCAGATGACAGATATCTCTTTCATCTCTTTGTATCCAGAATGTGTTTAGCCTAGCTTAGCACAAACACTGGAAACCAGGGAAAACTCCTAGAACAGCTGCTTCAGAAGAGAAGAAACACAAGTCTGTCTGTAAAAAACCACGGAACTATTCAAAAGTGTTAATCAAAGAGCCTCATAAAGATGTTTAAAATGTATTTATATAATCATGAAACAAGGATAGAGAGAAAAATAACTGTACCAGACTAAATAAAACTCAAATACAGAAGCATGACCTGTTTCTGTCTGTCTCACACACACACACACACACACACACACACACACACACACACACACACACACACACACACACACACACACACACACTCTAAATATAGAACATGAAGACATAATTAGCCTTGAAGCCTTTGCTGTTTGAGACGTGCAAATCCAGAATTGAAGCTTTTATAGTGCAAAAATATGACACAAAGTGAGATTCGTCTGTTATCAAGACACAAACACGGAGACAAAAACAGTCAATTTAGCAGCACTGAAATAATTCCAGTTTTACTGAGCTGAAACAGTCTGTGTGTCTGTGTAATGTACACTATGATGAGCGGCTGCTGCTGTGAACGACTGTAATTTACGATGCTGAAACAGCACGACTCAGACAAAACCTGTGGTCACATTTACTAAAATATACTGCTGCTCTGTGTGTGTGAGTGTGCAATGCATGCTGCAGTGGGCGTGTCCTGTCAGGGTCCGCCTCTCTGCAGGCGGTTACCATAGAGACACTGTGTTGCCGTCAGCGAGAGGATGAAGAGGGAAATGTGAGAGAAGAAACACTTAAGAGACTGAAAGAGAGACAAACGTGTGTGTGTGTGTGGTATTGATTACAGGGTTAAACTGATATTAGTCCTCTGATACTAATGACGCGGTTGATCAATTGCTCATGTAATCAATCGATGGATTCAGCCCAAGTTTACATTTTATTGGTGCCGTTATGGGTTTCAGTGTTCTACAGTGTGTTACACAGGATTAATCTTTCTGAAAATTACAGTGTGAAGTCCTGCCAGGTTCCTGTCGCCTAGAGACTGCAGGGTTCATTACAACCTGTAATATGAAAGTGTCAGAAAAGGCAAACAACATCCCTGTGATTTAGCTATTCTCCAACTACAGTGGTTTTTATAGCCTGACACCGTGGCCCTCCCCTCCGGCAAAATCATCCCACTGCTGGCGCACGTTTTTTTTTCTCGACAGGCTTTTAACACACTGTACATACTGTATCTGTATATGATAGGACGAAGGAAGATGTTTGTTTGTTGAAGTTTGAAATGAAGCAGAATAAAATGAAGAACCTTATTTTACTACATTAATGCCATTAAAAGTATGCTGAATTTTGAACTAGCAGTTCCTGTTTACTGTGTATCCATGGATAATCTGACAGATCATCACTGAATTAATTTAATACTAATGAAATCTTAAAAACATGATGATTCTCAGGCAAGTTCTTAAGATACACAGTGGTGTTTGAAAATGTGTGAATTTTCTCTATTTCAGCATAAACACGACCTAAACCTTATCTGATTTTTAGAATGCAAGTCCTAAAACTAGATAAAGAAAAATAACAAAACATTAAGAACTTTTTTATAAATAAATAAAAATACAGAATATTATGACTAAATATTCAATTTTACAAAACAAACTTCATCACAGGACAAAGTTAAATGTCCTTACAAAATCATTAAATCATTCCGACCGTAACAAATCTATGTAAAACTTCGACTTGAATTCATTTTCTGGAGACCAGATCTAACTCTAACCCCAACTTAAATCCAACTTAAACCAAGTCAGGTACCAATAATGTGAGTAACACATGGTGCAGACAATACACAAACACATACACGTCAGTATATTTAATGCTTGTTTAAACATATTCATTGTTACTTTGTCTCTGCACATTGGTTTGTTCACCCGAAACACAAAATATGACGAGACTGGTGCCGACTGAATATGTGTTTGTGATTCACAGCAGCCCACAAACAAAATTTTTATGTCATATATATTGAATCAGACACAAACTTCACAGCTAGAGCAACTTCTGTGCTCAGTAATGTTAACGAACTGAAACAATCGTTCGAGGACGAAGAGGAAAAGATGGCGAGAACGTGGAAGAGAGAACATGGAGCAAAAGAGTGTGAGCGTGGGAGGTGAAGGAGAGAAACCGACTGAATCCAAATGGGATGTAAAGAAACGCCTACAAGCTCAGAGAGACGATGCCAGAGAGAGACTGAAAGAGAGAGAGGGGAGAGAGCGAGCCTAGCAGAAGAGAGACACAACATATAAGAACTACGGTAATGCAGCGCTGTGAGACACTAAAAACTTCACCTAATACAGATACTGCTGAGGTTATAATATTGTGTTGTTCAGAGCAAAACGTGAAATTAAAATGTTAAAATTTAAGCTACAGTTCCATTTTAACACAAAAGTCACAGCATGCTTCAACCTAATGAAAGAAGGTAACGAAGAGCACACTTACATCTGCACTAGATTAAAGCAGCTATCACAGGACATTTTAGATTTAGATTTATTTTTGTTTGCTGCTTCATTTTTCTCTGGCTCCAACATATTTGCATGTTTTTCTCTGACTTTTTGCTTGTAATTAAAGACACCTAAGGAGAATCAAAGACCATGGGTTATAGCCAGTATCTCTCCAAACCGTGAGTAACATCCAACTATAGGAAGTCTAGGAGATGTTATACAGAAGTGAAGAAACCGTGGGACGGTTGTTGTTGCCGTTTCATAAGAGAAAGAGACTAAGCGCTATTTTAACTGATGCCTCGTTATAGACCTTTGCTGCTGCATTTTACTAAATCTGTATTTGAGTAGTTTTAACTTCAGCCTTTTAATCATTTAATTGATAAGGTTTAAACAACATTATTTCCTACTTGAGCTCATTTTAATTGTAGTAAATATCTCATTCATCCTCAATGTGACTGTTGAAATAGGCTTAGATTAGGAAAACTGTCTTTTAATATGGGCTAAAAGTTTAATATATGGTTTTAACCTGCGATACTCAAAAGCCCAGTTTTAAGGTTGATTTCCAGTTGAAACATTAAAAAAAAGAGCTTCTTCTTAATGGAATCATAACTTCCCAATGCAGCAGAACTGTGAAGACGTAAAATCAAACTCATAACGTGGACTCATCTCACATTTTTTTATAGAGAGAAGTTGGAGGTTTTCTTCTCTGTATTTTAGCTCAGTCTAAAGCCTCTAATTTGAGTCTTTGTTTTTTTTTCCTCCCACCTCCTCTGCTGCTTCTCTCCCTCTCTCTCTCTCTCTCTTCCTCCCACTCCTCCTCTCCAAATGTCTTGCTGAGAGCTGGTTGCTATGTGAACAGGTGCTAAAGGGCCTCTTATGTATCTGTACGCACACACACACACACACACACACACACACACGTCCATATGATACACACACAGAAAACATCTTCACAAACAGGAAGCTGAACGAGGGAACCTGCAGCACAGAGAGGTCAAGGAAGATGAGGAGGAGGGAGGAAAGTAAAAGCATCCGGAGAGAGAGAGGTAAACGAGTGGGCAGCTACTTCACCTAATCTCTTTTTCTGACGACCAAAAAGAAAAATAAAATCCACACAGAAAGCAGTCCTGTCACGGTCTGTTTCTTCATCTTCCTTTGGAAGAGGCACCGGGATTGAAAACCACGCCATGACCGTACACTAAACATTTCACCTGGAGAACAGGGGAGTCAAATTCATACGCTGCCTTATTTTGTTGAAACTAGAATTAAATACAGGGAATAAAATCCAGGTGTTTAATTCCCAGGAAAGTCAGCTCCCTTTTCCCAGGAATAAATACCTGCAGCAACCCCGATATTTCCTGCAGCACCAACAAACCAACAAATGTGTATGGTAAATAATCCCAATTATACGTGCAGCAGTTTCCTCCAGGTGCTTTTCATTTGTGTGGCAAAATATTTCTCTAACAACAAACGAGCAAAGCACATGTTAAACAACAGCATGTTAAGATGGTTTAACAGGTACTTTAATCAGTCCCAGACACAAGAGTGAACATTATCAGTCACATTACAGTGGGAGCATATTAGGAATCAGGATTTATTGTGTTTTACTCTTATTTTAAATAGATAAAACTGCCACTTCTGCCAATCAATTTACATTCAAATCGCACAGTGGGACACTCCAGAGAGACCTAAAAGTCACTCCAGCATGCATCAGGTCATGTTCACGCTAACAGTGAACCGTAACCACAGTCTCGGGTCTCACACCTGATGACGGCCAACGCCTGGTGCTCACCACACATAGCTGCTCAAGTTCTTTCCCTCGTGCCCTCAGAGTCCTTTAAGTCCCGTCTGCTGTGGCTTCCAACTAACAACTCGAGAGTAAAGACTGGACAGTGTTGCTGAGATTGTTGTTTTTCCAGCAGGTTCTCCAGTCTCTGCAGGACTCCAGGACTTCTGGAGCTGTTTAAGTGACTCTTGTGTTCACTGTCATATCTGTCCCTTATTGGCCAATTTTCATTTCACAGTTATTGAGGCCACTGTTCTCCTGGGAACACTCAAAACTTTAGAAATTGTTATATATACAGTATATGCGCCCTAATTTATTCCTCACCACACAATGTTATTGTGGATGTCTACAGAGAGTTATTCTGCGCTGCCTGTCTGTTTTTTTTATTATTATTTCTGCATTGTGAAATGTGAGACCTCACATACAGTAAACAGGTGTGGGCCTTTCTAAACTAAGTCCAGTCAACTCAAATTGCAGCGTGTGCTCCACTTAGAGGAAATAGCTGTGGAATATTTCAGCATCGTCATCGTGCAGGCCTTGTTTATAAAACCCGGGTGAATTCTACAGTGTGTGACTAATATAATGAAGTAATGTTAGCATACGAGCTGGGTCAGGTCAGGTCTGAATTGCATTTAGGACAGGTAATAGGTATCAAGCCTTTCCAGGTAGGTTTGCAAAATTGGGCCCAGGCTGACTTTAGCTAAATGCTTTGCGTGTTGACCCGTGGTAGATCTCGCCACCCGTCCCCCAGTTCTGATGGTATGTCAGGAGGCGCAGATGGACATCTGACAGAATATGTCTGTTGTTAAATTATTAATGCAGTTATAACTCGTTTCAAGTGCGCTGTTGATGCACGAGTTATCAAAATAAACACTGTCAGCCCCCATGACAGAGGTGGTTCTTCTCATTTAGAATCTTTTACCATCTACCTACCTCTGTGATATGTGTGCCAATAAACCAGATCGTACTCTCTGCAGAGTATACTCTGCCCTGCTTTAGTTAGCCGTTGCCGATTTTTTCATGTTATTTTTTTCAGATCAATTTATCAAAATGATCTTTTTGACTGCTCTAATAAAAACCACACCATGTTTCAACAATTAGTAAAGGCTCCCTTCAGTAAAATGGTATTTACATTCTTGTTTCTGCCTCTTGCCTCCTGCTTGCCTCAGCTCGCCACGAAACTATCAGGAATCTTATCGTCTTTCTGTTTTACCTGCGAGGCAGCTGTTTACACACAAGCATTACTGTCACACAATGATAATATCATGGAGAGGAAGATACATGTTAACCACATGCTCCTGGATCACCGACTGTGTCCACAGCCAAGCTTCATGCTTAAACATGTGTAAAGTTTTAAAACAGAGTGATTATCTGTTACGTACAGTTGTGTGAGGGTGTGACAGTTTTAGATTGTAGGTGGAGTCTTTCTGGCCATATGTGAAAAAGTGAGATTTAGGTGGAAGCCCAACTGTGGAAAGAAATAATGTTTTGCGGACCAGTGAAACTAAGGTTAAATTGTTCGACAAGATGACATAAACAAGAACCGCGCACCAACATGAATACATGACCCCAACAATGAAGTAGAATGAAGGGAGCATCGTGATCTCGCGATGCTCTGCTGCCTCAGGGCTGTGGAGGGAAAAAAATTAAGTGATGAGTGATGTGGTGGAACGACCTCAAGAAAGCCGTTCACACCAGACATCGGTAGACGTCTGACCTGAAGCAGTTCTGTGAAGAACAATGGTCCAAAATCCCTCCTGAACACTGTGCAGCTCTAATCCACAGTCGCAAGAAGCATTTCTTTGAGGTTACATAAAGAAAGTTCAGCCATTTATTAACTCTGAGGGTTAGCTTACCACCAGCATGTTTAATGGGTGTGATTAATAAAGACACAACAGATTAGAATTGTTTGTGTGTTATTATCATAAGCACATTGTGTATCTGTATTTGTGATTAAGAAGATGATCTCATCCCACTTTAGCACCAATTAATGCAGAAAACCAAGTCATTCCAAAGAGTTCACAGACTTTATCTCACCACACAAACGTAGACATGCTAATTATTTTTTTTCCAATACCCACGGCCTCCTGACACACCCTCACTCCATTTAAAACATCCACACCCTCTTTCTCACACACACACACACACACACACACCACACACAACACACAAACACACACACACACACACACACACACACACACACACACACACACACACACACACACACACACACAC
>JAUYWH010000026.1:3806705-3834165 GCA_034779795.1 Ctenopoma multispine
TGAATGAGAAGCAGTGTAAAGCGCTTTGAGTACCAGCCTAGGTAGAAAAGCGCTTTATAAGTGCAGAACATTTACCAAAAGGAGTTTTCTCATTTGAGGTTCAAAATCAAACAAAAAAAAAACTCTGTTCATCAGGCTCTGTGGTTCAGCTTATTTGCCAAGTCTAAACTTTAGATGAATTTACAAAGAACTGTGTCAGATATCGTCCTTTCAACGCAGTGCCCAAAGTTTAGGGGTTGAAAGTAAACTGGACCTAAACTGATCACATTTAATACTTTGTGGAAAATTCATCAGCAGAAGCTTTGTATCCTCTCTGGTGAAGTCTTCGTGAACCTAAACCTGCATTTCTGTTACGAGTCATAGCAGAGTTTGCATCTCGTCGTAAATCCTCTGTTATTATAGGCATGAAGTCTTCTTTTGACTGCTGACAAGGATGCGTGTAGACCTATAGGGACCTATGAAATCTGTTTTATTTTATTCTGAATTCCATTTTTTCCATTTTTATTCTTTTGAATTCCGTGTTTTACATTTTAATCATATTTATTCACCTAAAAAGTGTCTAATTATGAGTGGATGAGAAAAACTTCAACACAGTGCTGGGGTTCAGCAGAACATTTACTGCTTTGCTAATGCATGTCAATATTTACCTTCATTTTTCAAGCAAAACAAAGAACCTTATGCATTTCATATTAAAATAAAGAAGAACTCTTCCTTTTTGTTAAATAAAAGTGCTTCACATTTAAAATCAACATAAAAAATGTGTCTAATAAATAAACAGGGGGAACACCTGGAATAAAATCTGAAACAATTCGTCACATCTTGTTTATTTGTTTGTATGACCAAGAGCAGCTCGTGCTAGCTTGCCTCTTGTCTCCATTTCTGATGTGAGTCTTTGACTGTTAGTGGTCGTCACGTGTTCTTGCGGGTCCAAGCTATTCCTGGTAAAATTCACAGAAGAGTTGTTCTCCCGATTAAAAAAAGTTGTTTGTATTGTTCAGCTCTAAACGTAGCACTAAGTGTTGCTTTACTTCGGTGTTTCAGTGAGTTTCTGCGTCATAGCTGACATTTTCCCACTGTGTTTCTGTGTGTGTGGAAAGCTGTGTCCCGTCTAAACAGCTGACACGAACAGGGGAGTTCATTGGCTGAAACTCATTAGAAACTATTGTTTTGCTTTGCCAGCACATCGAGATCAGCGAATTCTACGATATTCGGCGTTTAATACTGGATTCCATTTTAATGGTTCAATTCCACGTTTTCCGCATCGTGGCAATCATAGGGCCCTACACCTACATCATGACGAGCTTTTCTTGATCTGCTGTGCAGTGACCTCTTCACCAAAGCAGATTGTTTTCTGGTCCTCCACAAGGCTCCTGCTCTTTGCTGCACTAGTTCATAGCTCATGCTCCGTTTCAGTTTTTTCTGTGTGGAGCTGTTATTTCAGAAGGTACCCAGCTGTGTGTGTGTGCCACACCTTCGACCTCCAGTGTCTTTAATGTGCCTCGTCACTACCTTCTTCATTTCTATGCTCACCTCTTTACTGCTCATTTGGGGCAGCGGTAGCTCATTGGCAGAGGAGTCGCACGTGAACCCCAAGATCAATGGTTCAACTCCTTGTTCCTCCTGGCTTCATATGAATGTATCCTTGGACAAGACACTGAAACTCTGTGGTAACACCATCATCTACTCTCTGGCCGCTGCCCAACAACAATGTTCCCATGGGTTCAGTTAAGTATGACATCATTATTATCATTATCAATGTTATTCTTATTCTTATTATTAGGACAGAAAGCTTCATCTCATGCCACATGGCAACTCAGAGCCACACCTGTGAGCTGTTGTTTACATGAACCTGTGCCGAAATGACACATAACTGGCAGAATAACAATAAAGGACCACTTCGATCTCAACTCTTGCAGCCTGGACTATATCTGCGTCATCGCTCCTTCAGACAAATGTAAGATCTATTATTTTATATCAGGTTGAATGTGCTGAAGAACAGAGGCTGAGGAGCAAAAAAATGTGTTTTTACTACACTGTCTAGATTTCACATTTAGCAGTCCTCTCAAATTGATGCCTGAGATCATGAAAGATGGTTACCAGTTACTATCCCTTCCCAGCAACAAACGGAAAAAAAAAAAAAAGAGTTAATAATTTTTTCACCTGGAAAGTCGTTCTACGATAAATTGTGGTTTGACATAGGAGTCAATTATCAGCTTGTTATTTCACTTTAATGCAATGATGCTGACACAAAAACATAACATCTACAGTTTGAATATTTAACGGAGTGAATTCATCAGCACATCTCAGAGACATCTCAGTGAAATCTGAAGAGAAAAATGTTGCAGTTCAAGTTTAGTGTGGTTGGAGTCAGAACATCCACAGTTTGCTTCCCTCCTAACAGGACATTTGGTTCACATGCTAAATTTCAGACGATCCATAATTTATCAGCGTTGACTCATTCTGTGAGAAACAGTTTGGTCTCTGCAACATGATGATGACAGCAGCTGCACTGCTACACACTGTGACTGCTTTATATCCTGCTGCGCTAACATCCTGAATACTTCTGTCAACTTTTAACATGTTGATATGAAAACAAGTTTTCACGTTATGCATATGAATTACAATGTGTAGATTTAAAGACTTTAATTTTAGATTTAGATTTTTAGATTTAATTCATGTTATTATATATGAAAAATTATAATCCAAAGATGCGTTCATTAGAAAAACTGCACGACATAATGATGCAGGGTCTGGATCAGGGAAGTAGGCAGGAACATGTCCTCTTATCACTTTATGTAATTAGTTCAACAGCCCGGCCGAGTTCTGTAGATAACAATTACTGGTGTGAAAAATAAACTCATCGCTTCACTGAGCTGTAGCTCATAGTGTCTCTCTTCTCAGAGACAAACTGTTAACTGCTTAATAACTGTGAGGTGTTGCGTAACACTAACGTGCAGCAGCCAATGCTACACAAACACACAATCAACTGATAATAATGCATCCTTTGTGAGGCTTTGGTTAACAAGAAGGAAGTAGTGGATTATTTATTACTGTGCTGAGTACAGAGAAGGTGCACACAGTAGGAGGTCTTTGCTATTTATTACAAGAGTGCGTTTTCTACTAAAAATCCACTGAACACTTCAAACTTCACTTTGCAGCTTTTCTGCCGCCTGCATTTCTATTCAACAACTTTGTTCTTTGTAACAATATTACAGATATTTTACAAGAGAAAAGGAAAAAAACTGAGAACCAAGACCACAATCCTTAGTTTTTGCAGGTATCCTCACTGTTTGTAGTGCACAAGGAAACCAGTGAATTTTACAAATGCAGGCACTTTAATCTTTTTAATAAGAGAAAGAATATTTTACTTCCTTTTGGGATCTTATTACCTAATCTCTTAAATATCTATTTTCATAGAATGTGGTAATCGTTTCACGTAACCAGAAATAATGTTAAGATGATTAGCAGCACGACAGAATTTCCGGCTATGTTGTGTTTAATTATTTATATACAGTATTTCTTTGCTCTTTTTAAAAATAATTTCAGTATTTTTAATTGTATGTATATTTTGCTGTTTACAATTTTTCAACTCCTTTGAAAATGTAAATAACATTAAAAACAAACATGTTATAAAGCATTAATACATTATTTATAATTATTGAAATATTTTGTAAAATGTCCATAATGGAGAGAGCAACATTTTTTGTTTCTTTGTTTTTAAACTAAGAAATTTAGACTTTTTTTTATATGTGAAATCTTTTTTAGATTTTAGATTTAGATTACACGCTTTAAATGTATTATTTACATTTTAATATAAGAATATTATATATGTTTGCCTATTTTTTTTATATATTTGGTTGTGTTCATAGGAAAAATACAACCAAAGAACATGTGGACACAAACACACCCTGCAGCTTCTAACAGGCAGCAATCAGTGCTCTGCCTCTAAAGACTGATGTTGATTTTCAAGAGACACGCACGAACACACACAAACGCACACACAGGCATGCAGGCAAACATTCCTGCAGGAAATCATACAATACACGCATGCATGCACACCCACTTCAGCTGTAATAAGCAGGCTGCGTTTCTGAAAGAGGACGGCAGTGATTATGTAACTGCTGGATCACTCACACACACACACAGACACACACACACACACAGACACACACACACAGTTGAGGCTGCAGGAACAGCCTGTATGATGTGAAGTATAAAATGAAAACCCTCTTGCAGAACAGAACAGAACAGGCAGCGTCTGAAACTGACAGAAAATATTTTCTTTCAGGGAAACAACTGAGGGTCTGAACTCGAGCTGAGCCACAGAAAGCAAATCCTAAAATGTCAAATTTAATCTGTTCCTTTCACTTGTCATGCAGCAGTCGCCCTTTTCTTTAGGAGGCAGTTCTACAGGGACACATTCTCAGCCCTGAACATGAGCTGCAAATAACAATTATGTTCATGATCTATTAATGCACTAATTACATCCTCAGTTCAGCCTTTATGTTTTGTATAAACAGCTCAACAACAAACAACATTCTGTTTACTGTGATATAAAAGACAAAGGAGTCAGTGGAGGAGGTGCCGCCAGAGAACTTCTGACCATGAACAGACTTAACATCTAGGAGAAACTGCATATTAACCACAACAATCATGTTAAATCACCCAAATCATTTACTAATATCAGCCTCTTCAGGTACATGGAGCAGTCCCAGCTCTGCCAGTGCTTCAGATTTACAGTACATTTTAAAACTGCTCAGATATGTAATGAAAAGCAAGAACAAGGCGATCAAAAGCAGTTTTGCCAGCCTGAGCAGTTTTTCCATCCAGTTGGACAACTTTTTCTTTAGGTGGGTGGGTAGACTTCAATGCAGGAAGTATTTTGCCGTCATTTCAGCTTCTTTTTCTACCATTAAACATTTTCAAGAGGCTTAAACTGTAATGGAGGTGCAGAGTGAGAGACGTGAGAGGTGAAAGGGACAGGTGCTCCAAAAGCAACAGGAAGCTTGATTGTACTTGGCTGCTTATCAACACGATCAACAGTTTGAGCAGATGTGGCACTTAAGGTAGGCTACTTCAAAACCTGACTGTGTGTCATAATCCTGACACCTTAATACATAAACCACTCCGAAATCACAGCTGCTAATGATGCAATTTAGAGACAAATGTTACAAGTGGACATTTTGTCTTATTTCTGCTTTAAAGTTATAATATCTCTTAACGTCTTTAGAATCGTACAACAAAAAAGTTCTCTTCATGTTTTACCTGCACAGTGTCCGTAACGTTTCCCCACCACGCTGTCCAGCACTGCAAGGGTCAGGTTGTCCGGTGTGTCCGAATGAAGAGGCGTCCCTCCTCCTCCTCCTCCTCCTCCTCCTCCTCCTCCTCCTCCTCCTCCTCCTCCCCCGCTGCTGCTGGTCTCTGTAATCAGGCTGGCCTCTGAGCTCTGTTCATCACTGGACAGTGATGGACTGCGGACTTCTCCTCCCCCTCCAGGACCAGAACCGGAGCCAGAGCCATTAGCGCTGCTGGGCACCGTGACCAGACCGGTACCTGTAGCTGAGGGCCAGGAAGGGGGGTCCTCATTGTCAGGGCTGCAGGGAGGGCCAAAGTTCAAAGTTAATATTCACACTGAACTGAATCTCCACCAGTCCTGTTCCAGATCTGTACTGTTCTTTAAAAACGGAATTAACACAAATTCAACAGAAAAGCCATTCTTTGTGGACTGACTGATCATTTTGACTCTACTCGCAACACAAATCCAATTCTTATCCCAGGGCTCAAAGAAAGTGAAACTGGACTGAACCAAGCATTTGAAGTGCACTTGTGAATCTGGACCCCAAAGCTGGAGCCATGCCCAGATTACCAACAAGCAAAACCGCCAAGTGAGTCAACTCTTCAAGTTCATGGGTATTTCATAATTTCTGGACTGGTGAATGTTTACCTAGGCTGAAACCAAAGTTTAAATCCAGTGTTTCCACAGTCTGCACCAGCTACTGACTCATCAAACGTCCAGTGAAAGGAAGAACAGAATCTTTAAAGCACACAGTCTTTAGTGATAACAAGGTTTCACGTCAGGTAAACTTTAGAATCTTTTAAGAGATCTTTGGGAGTACAAAAAAACATTTTAAAAAAACGCTCGTTAACAAGTAGAAAAATCTGATTTTTTCACTGAGGTTTATGTTAATGGCGTCATTAGTATGGCTGAGGTCAGTGGTCTATTTAACATTTTTATCTTGACCCTACAATTAAATCATTAATCAAAGAGTTCATGTAGTGCATATTCCTAAACACAGTATAAGTTTACCAGGCTATGACAGACAGGGGCCAATCGGGGCCCACAGTTCATTTGCCCCAGGGCCCTCTTACAGGTTAACCCGGCCCTGCCTAGGTCGGGTTCAATACTTCACGTTCTTGTGTGACAGTCCAATTATGCCTCACCTGAACACCTCCCGGGCCTGGCCGCTCTCCGGTGACGTCTCCCTGAAGAAAGGAACGACCCGAGACAGACTGGCCCTCCGTCGGGACGCCCCGGTCCCCCCGCTGGCCTTGTCCGCCACCCCGCCAACGAAGCCCCCGGCCCGGGTCAGCGCCGTGGTCTGCTTCTTGAGGAACTTCTCCAGCGGTTTCATCCCCGCCGGCATGGTGGGACGCTGGGTGGAGGGGGGTGCAGAGAGACTGGAGCACCGATGGGTGGAGGGGGCCTGTTAAAAGGATGGTGATTCTGAGAGACAGAACAGAGGTGGAGGGAGGGGGGGCAAGTGGCTCCTACATCATACGGCCCCTGCGGATCCGGGTGGGCAGGTGTGAGCGGACCCTGCGAGGCTCTGCACGGCTGCTGTGGAAGAAACAAACCGTCTCTAACCCATCAGTGGAGGAGTCCTTCTGTGTCTGCCTGCAGTCTCCCAGAAACCTGCTCCGTGCAGCCGCAGCTCTCGATCGTTCCTTCCCGGCTTCACCGCGTCCGTGTCCGCGCTCCGGCACTGGATTCGTGGGCGCAAATATCTATAATACTAACCCCACAATAGAGCGCTGCCTCTCCGCCCTTCGTCTCCGCAGCTACACGGCGCTTTCTCCGTGAGGTGAAGCGTGCGTGTGAGTGCGTTACACAACCAGCGGCGGTTATCTCCGTGATTCCTCCGAGCTGAATGAAGGCGACGTGGGATTTGCCGTCCGCCTTTTCCTCCTCACACACCTGAAGGAGGACAAACCCGCCCGGTCCGGTGAGTTTGGGTGCTGTAGGTTTTCGGAGCAGCGGGAGCAGCAGGAGCGGTGTGTGTTGTTTTTCCAGGTCAAACACTGCAGAGGCTCCGACCGTGCGCCTGCCTCGCGGTCTCCCTCCGGCTCACTAATACATTACCGAGCTCTCTCCACCCTCTCTCTCTCCACCCTCTCTGCTAAATTAGTAAAATGAGAAGTGACTCGTAGCATTCACACCCCCTCCCCCCCCTCTCTCCGCCGCCCTCCCCGCTCTGATCTGCTGCAGTTGCGCGCTCGCGACAGGCCGAGCAACGGGCGCGCGCATGCACGTTTACTTCCAGTGCTGTAAAATTGATGGAAATGGAAATATCCCTGACGACAGGAGGGAATAACAGCAGCCTACATCTACTTACATTCAGTCTGTCTGAGACAAACACCGCGAGACTTCATCGACCAGATTACAGACAACACTGCTGTCACTATACACCAGTGAAGAAGTAGGCCCTATTTTTGTTAACAAACCCCATAAAGACAAACTAACAGCTCTCATAAGATGTGTAAATATAGGACAATTCAGGCACTACAGTGCAGTAGGGTGACGGTTTCTCATGCAGTGCCGCCTGTCACACACACACACACACAACAGTGTTTTCCATCTTTCCACACTGTGCCACACAGAACACGGCTACGACTACGATCAGCTTTCATGCATTTACACTGCACAGTACTGAATCGTGGGCTATGACACAAGTCGTGTCAAGTGTGTCATTTCAAGCAGTTTTCCAATAGGTTGGTTAGTGGAAGTAGGTTGTAGCAGCAGTCAAACTGCCAGATGATCATCCTGAATTTTTTTGACCCGGGCTACACTGTGACTATGTCCATCTTTGTAGCTGTAGATTATACCTGCACAACATCACACGTCTGGTGTTAACATCTTTCTTCACGTCATTTCACCTCATCTCTTGTCAGGTTGAGGTCTGGGCTCTGATTGATTGTCCAGGTCCAGAGGCAGCAAAGCAGCCTTTTTTTATGTTGTGCGTTTCCAGGACTATTCTACCTTCATTGCATCTGTCCACAAGACGTTACAATGCTTTTTTTGGAGAGCAGTGTCTTCCTATGTGGTGTCCTGCCCTGGATACCATGCCTGTTTAGTGTTTTGCAGATGGTTGACTCATGAACAGTGATGTTATCCAGCTCCAGAGAATCCTTTAAGTCTGTAGATGTTACTCTACAGTCCTTCTTCGCCTCATTGAGCATTCTGTACTGTGCCTTTGGAGTGATCTTAGCTATGGAGAGTAACCACAGCGCCAAATTGTCTCTATTTATAGATAGCTTGTCTAACTATGGGCTGTTAAATATCAAAAAAGATGGGTCATAGGTCTTCTGAGATGTGCTTTTTCAGTGCGGAGTTTGCATGTTTTGCCCCGTGTCTGTGTGGGTTTTCTCTGGGGACTCTGCTTCCTCCCACAGTCTAAAGACATGCGGTTGGGTTAATTGGTGACTCTAAATTGCCCGTGGGTATGAATGAGAGTGTGAATGATTGTCTAACTCTGTATGTCATCCCTGTGACAGAATGCCCACCTGTCCAGGGTGTTTCCCTGTCCTCTCACCCAATGGCAGCTGGGTTATGCTCCAGCACTTGTGAGGACAAGCGGTTAGGATGATGGATCGAAATCAAAAGTATCCACTCCCTTTAAATAACTCACCTGCAGTAAATCACCGGTGCAGCAAACAGGTTTAAGAAATCATACAGTTAAATACAGATTACCTGAGTGCAGTGAATGTGTTTCCAGCATTCTAGTATAAATACAGGAAGGTCCAGTTACTGGTGAATCAGTGACGGTGCAGGAAGGGGACTAGTGAGAGAGGCCACCAGGACACCTGTGACTCGTCTGGAGGAGTCACAGGTGAAGATTCTATGGTTGAGATGGGATATGTGTTGCTGCACCAGGTTAAAATAAATCAGAATATTCCTTTAATGTTATAATCTGGTTTTGGTAAGGAACTGCAACCTAATTATAGAAGTAAAACATCTGCAGAGTATTGATTACCCATAGTGTGGCATGACCCTTTATTGATCTGCGTGTACATGGTCATTATGTGTGCATGTTGTAACATGATCGGTCTTGTCACAGTTTCATAATCGTGATAATCAACTGAACAGCAAAAAGTAACCTGACACAGACACATCTTATTTCAACACACACACACACACACACCGACTCTCATGCATCCTCCTCCTCCTCCTCCTCCTCCTCGTGTAGCATGCATGGCTGACTCCTCCTGCAGGAGCAGTTTGCAGTATGTTGCTGTAAACTGACACCACCTCCATCGTCTAACTGAAACAGAGGAGACCCCTTTCAGCTATTGGCTAACGACATATCTTTAACCCTGCAACATGCTTACACTCAAACCGAATCCCAAATTTAAATTTATAGTAGTGAGTCCCCACAGTGTGAATCTGTATTCAGACTGTCTCTACAACTCGAGTAAAACACCACTGACGCTCACCAAGTCAATACAGAGCAGACCCACTGACACAGCAGCTAACTGATTGAGAAACTATAAGAAATCAATAACCCACAGATGCTACAGCTGTGTGAGGATCATGCATAAAAACTACTGCGTACGTGAGAGCTTTCCTCTTGATCATTAGCACTAAACACAATGCATGTGCTGGCCAGCTAGCTGATAACTGGGGCTGTAGTCTGAGCTTAACAAAAGCTGGAGCACCAACCAGGCAAAGTGTGCAGCTGCCCGCACTCCAACACACCCCAGGACACCAAAGAAAGCCCAGCTGGTGGTACTGTTTATGAATTTAGAGCACTACTATAAAGTGCCTCATCATCACTCAACTCTTTTGGGCTCGGTGCTGCATAGAGGCAGTGTGTCAAAGTTTTCTTTTTACGTTTAAATGTTCTTTATTTTATTTTGTACGGTCTTAGCGGTATATTTCTAAATACAGTGTGCTTTATTTAAAGAAAACACAGGCACGAGGTATCTAGGACAGGGGTGGTATTTCCATCATCTACAGTATTTAACAATCAGACAACTTCTAAATGACTGTATATTGTGAAGGTGGAACTTCTGACTCACTACATCAGTAATTAAAATGTCTTCTTTTCTCTTCACCCAACTAATTGACTGACTAATGATTTCAGCTCCTACAGTATTGTCTGTTTTCTTCTTTTGTTTCAAAACGCCTCAGGATCTTAATCCAGTCCTACAAGATATTTAAATCTGACAAACAGTAACATAAAGAATGATAAACAGCTACAGCTATGTAGCACACTCCCCCACAGTCTGTAGAGCAGCCAGTTCAGCTACCAACCTGCAATATGAGCTAGAAATGACATTTACACACATGGTGTAACTGCAACACAGGTTTTGTAGGTAACAACTGCTGGTTGGATTATGTTCAAATACATTTTTTTCTAATTACATCAGCAACAGCTGTGGACAGAAGCATTTTGTTTTCTGTACTTTGTGTAATTCAGAAACAAGGATTTAGAAGTTCTTCATTCAACCAGCTTTGGTCAGCAACAATTAGCCTACTTGTGTTCAATGAGAATTTGCATGTGATTCAAAGACAGATCAGCCTATTTAATTGGTGAAGTTTCAGCATGCAGTAGCAGCTGCCACGATCGTGCAGTCACAAAATCAAGAATGTTAAACAGAGAAACAAAACGAGAGGGCTGCATTAGATGAAGTGTGTGTGTAGATCCTGACGTATGAGTGGAGCTGTTACATCACAGATAAAGACCCAATTAGAAGACAGGAAGCTTCATTTTCTGCAGGTGTTACATCATCGACACACAGTCGACTGAACAAGTGCATCGCCATGGTTACAACAGAGCACGTGACGATGATAAACTGATGAACCTCTGACCTCTATTTTTTGTTATTCTGTCCTTTTTCTCTCATCTCTTCCCTCTTCCTTTCAAACACATCTGTCCTCCATATTTGTCCATTAGAAATTTGAAATAGTTTCATAAAAACTGTTGCAAGTTCAGTGCAGCGTAGTAAAACATAATGAAACTAATGCTGAGGACAACTGTTAAGATAAAAATAAAACTGATGAATAAACAGAATTGGTAAAAATTAGCAATAATAAGAAAGGAAGTGTTTAAAATAGCATCTGAATCAATTGTGGAGAACATAATTAAATTCTAGAAACTGAAGTTTACCTTATTTGTTAAGACCAGAAAGTGTAGTTAATTTATGTGAGTTGTCTTTCCAGTAGAGTCTCTTAGCAGCTGAGCCTTCCATTGTGCTCAGCAGCTGCTACTGAATATTCATCACGAGACTGTCTGCAGTCTCACTGGCTGTCACAGCTATTATGCAAGAGCTCCCACCCCCATCACATTATAAATATTCATATAAACAACAAACATACAAACACAGGTGACCATGAAAACATTAAAAAATTTGACTTTGTCTTTATCTTAACCACACTCAATACAGTTATTAATATCTTTATTGATCCTGTGTGGACAACAACGTTCTCAACATACATCATTACCATCATCATCATCATAACACTGAAACAAACAGCCCCGCCGTCACAGTGAACACAGTCTGGTCAGCTCAGGCATATGTAACATGTCAAACGGGCAGCGGAGTCAGCTCACTCCCAACTCACGAGATTAATTTATTATTAACTCAACGAACAAGAAACAACAAATTATTACAGAACATTTACTTGACGTTAAAACAAAGCGAAACAAAAACCAGACCGACTGGTATAAGAGGAGCTGATGTTAGTCGTAGAGTTGGAAGAGGTCTGAAGCTGCAGTCACCCACAGGTTACGCCCTCTTTAATAAGCTGCATGGATCAAACGTGTCCAGACGTGAAGAACCCGCCATCACCACACCGCACAGTCTCCTCCCTCATCATAACCCACCCCCAAGTAAAACTAAAGTGTGTCAAAGTTTGATTTACTTTGTTAGATTGGAGCATACAAAATATAAGGAAGCCCATTACAGCTACAAAAAGAAAAATACAGAGATATGTCTTGAGAGTCCTAAGAACAGCTGCAATTATTAGTTCATACACAAAATGAATACATAACTATAGTGATTTTCAAATCATTGTAATTTCTAGTGAACCCCCCCCCCCCCCCCATCTACTTCCACGCTTTTTCTGTCATATATGATTAAACATTTTTAATGGGTTTTAAAGTGTTGAGAAGGCAAAAAACATCCATCTAAATAAGAGCTTGAAAGGTGGGAATATTTTATGGGCAAAACAATTCGATGATTAAGATGATAATGATGATCATTTGAACAGTTGATCGGCATGTATGACAATTGGGGAATTAAGATGGTTTGAGTCTGGTTAAACAAAAAAATGAACCAGTGTTTTTTATGGCAGAAATGGGCTTCCATACTTTCAGTTTGTGCATGATATTCATCATAAACAACCATTAGTGATTATAATGATATAGAACATTTTGTTGCAACCGTAAAAACATGTCCACCTGGAGGATTTCTGCTTTTAATCCGACATTTAACCATAAGCACCTCATTCTTAAAAGAAGGAGAAACAACAACACATAAAGACTGAACAAACATCTCTACCTTCAAGTCCAAAAATTTATTTTTGTTGAGATGTCTGCAGGTTAAACAAATGAAGGACTAACTCTTTCACTTTTATGAAATGGTTTACACAGTGTGCTTTTAAAGATGTTAATGTGAAAACAAGTAGATCACCAGGGAGATATTTCACTCCGGCATTTACTATAATAAAAAAAAACAGTATTACAATTAAACAGTGACATTTTAAAAAGGAAAAAATAAAACAAATCAAAGCTATAGCCACACAGCTCCTTCGTTGTCACTACTTTTCTCTAAATTATATCCATCCATTATTAACATTCAAGGTCCCTGCCGATGCGTGTTGAATCAGAAGCTGACTGTTCTGTAGTACTAGTAGTATTATTAGAATATGTTTACTGCTCTATTTCATCTGTTCAAGCTTCTATATACACACATTTCCATTTTTATATACAGTGACAATAAACGCCTCCACCCAGCAGCAGCTTCTCTAAGACGGGCGACGGCTGTTATGTGCAACGTGTCCAACTTTCTGCTCAACGGGAAGAAGGAAATACTGAACTGTATGTTCAGATGAACTGAGAATTAAGGGGCCCACCACTGGCTGCACATGTTAAAATCACTGACACGGTCACAGAACAACTTCAACTACATCTCCACATTGTATTTTATGTAGGAAGTCCAGGTGTTTAGCTGGCTATGCCTAACTCAGCAATTTAAATTTTTTAAGCATCTGTCAACAACTAACTTTTGATATAATAACGGCTGTCTTTTACTATACTCATTGCTTTCACTTACAGGTGTCCACAGGAGGAGTTACAGTTATTGACAAGTAGATAACACTAAATTTGATTAAAATTACACTAGAGTCTGTAATTAACCATTAATTAAATATTTGAATACTGATTCTAAATCTTAAATAAGGTGGCTTAAAGTGTTGATGACTCTAGGACATGCATCAGTTCAGATTTCCTATTTAAAGTCAGTTACAGTAACTAACACAGAGTAAAGCAACCTAAATGTTTTAAAAAAATAAAAATAAGTAGGCAGGGGTCCCAAGGTGTAAGATATGACTAACTGTGAGGAATAAAAAAAAAATAACTGCTACAAGCTGTAACCTCAGCTGGGGATGAACACAGAGCAGGAGTCCAACTATATGCACAAACAATTCCTACAACATCTCTCCAACTGTGGATAACTCTGCTGTATTTTTATTTAGCTTCTGGTAATAACAGTGTAAAAATTATGCAAAACATTTACCTCCCGTTTCCTATTTAACAAAAATAAAAAATGATGTAAAGTGTAAAGTGAACTTATAACTGGATGATGTCCCACAGACAAACTCTGAAACCATTTACACTGCAGTTTACTGCTATTTCCAGGATTTAGTCCAACTCCTGATTCAACAGAAAACATCAACGTGAAAAGGAAAAAAACACAAAAATATTTTAAACCTGACTAAATCCCAACATTTAATTTCGACTCCTCATGACGTTAAATGCTTCAAATTGGCTCTAAAGGGTTTGGATTTGTCATAGTGACAAGCTGACACTCTTTACGGTGTCAAGTTCAGCATTGTAGCTCAAAGACACGTTGACTGGATCAACAATGTGCCTAATCCGTGTGACTGCTACAAGGTCAAAAACAAAGAGCAGAAAACAAAGGAGGAAATACTATCACGTTCCAGCAATGATGGTGTGGGTCACCTGCAGAGTCTGTTTCCAACTCCATCCCTCCCTCCCTCATTAACGTTGGTGGTTGCTGTAGGGGACCTCAGCTCCTCACCGACCCTCCCACCCCACTCCTATAAACAGATAAAAGAAAAAACTATGTTTCAGCTACTGAGATTAAACCAGCGCCCTCTCTGTCTCTGTGCTGACACTATAACACACCTGCAGATGAAGCTGCAGTGCTGAGTCATACGGAAGAAAATTCACATGGCTGTAGTTAGGGATACAGATTTTATAGAATTTCTTTCATCGATTGTTAATTATTGATAAAATGATAATAATCGAGCATTAATAAAAAAGCAGAATTTCACTTAGAAAGCTACCATCTAACCTAAAATTGTGGCGCTCCTACAGTAAGACAGCTTTAATGCCATGTGCTCCTGATTCCTGGTTCCTCTGTGATGTGCTCACCTGTAGTTTTGAGATCGGAGTGACGAGGAAACTGGGTGGCAGGGAGGGGTGAGGGGCAGGGTCACTCTGAGGCGAAGGGCACCTCTGGAGGGGGGGGCTTGACTGTGACAGGCTGGGACGTGCGGCGTGGCGGTGAAGGCTTGGGCTGAGCCTGCTGTTGCATTGTGTCGTAGTATGTCACACCTCCATACGTCACCTGGGACTGACCCTGATAGAAAGAGTGTTAGATCAGTGTAAACCGTGTATTCTTTCAGTCCATTAAATGCATTTGTGCTTTTCCTTCCCTATGTTTAGAAGAATTTAAAAGACTTTGTTTCTCCTTGCCTGCTGTTATTGGTCTATTGTACATTTCTTGGCATGTTATCGCCACCAACTGTTTGTCAGTGGAATAACTCAAAAACATGTCACTCAACAAGGACAGAAAAGCCCAGTTTTATACATTTTGTATGAGATGCCATGCCATTATTTTACATTAAACTGAAAAATAACTGAAACAGATGTCTACATGTCTCATGGTGCTGTGTCGCGTGTTTTCAGCCTTTACCTGCTACTGTCAATTATCTTTAACTGTTTTCCTCGTAAATCCAGTTATCTTACACTCCACTAATGCTTTGTCATCTCAAACTTAAAAAATGACTCCGCTCAGAACTTGGAAAAATGTTTTCAGCCTAGTTTACAGCAGGACAGGAATATAGGAATTACTATTAAGACTTAATACATTCTAAATCTTATTTTGAATAAACTGAAATTCAAGGTTATTTAAAATATGCAGTATACTTCAGGAGTGGTTACCTGTGGGTTTGGATACATGGCGGGGTAGGGGAAAGTCATCACGCCTGGCGGAGGGTAGAAAGGAGGTGGCAGCAATTGCTGTGGTTGCCCCGGTGACAAAGATACAGGTGGGCCTCCATAGAGCGCAGGGTTAGCAATTGGGCCGCCTGATTGGTGGGGATGGAGACCTGAGAAAGGGGTCAAAGACAAAAAGCCTCCTATAGATCAAAAACTGAAAAATATATTTCTACTTAAATTATGTCTAAAATACAGGATTTCTGTGGTGTTCAGGTAGATATCTAAAATTCAACCACTGAAAGAAAAACCTGCTTTTGACTTATAGAATGAAATCTAACTCCACTGACCAGGGTGGGGGATGTGCATCTCAGGCTGCACCAGCATGCCTTGCGGAGGAATTGGGGCAGGGCCCTCCCCGTGAGCATAGATTGGTCCCTGGTACGACACTGAGGAAAAGATGTAGTGAGGTTAATCGAGTGATAATAACTTTTTGAGTTTTATTATTTTATTCAACCCCTTGTAAGTTTTCACTGTACACAATTTACAACACTGGATCCTGACTGTTTTTGTTACACCAATAACAGGAATAGACTTGTCAAATTAAAAACAGACAACTTCTTCTCCACCAAAATCATCAGCTATTTATTGCACCATTTTCAGAATCTCAGAGTTCAAATGTTCATATGTCAATAAAATAAGACCAACGTTTAGTTCAGAACTAGGACCTTCAGTGTTTAAACCAAGTAGTGGTTAAAAAATAAAATGTGTTGAAGTCAGTAAGGTGTAATCACATATCATGTAAACAATAATCAATCAGTTAGAATTGGTTTTATACACTTGTCCTGATTTACCCATCATAAAAAGTATTATGCAGGTCTACAGAGACTTCCTCTCTGTCCACACTCAATTGATCTGCCAAAGGTAGACTTCAGTAGTGTAGATAAATGTGGATATTTTTATATGCCCAGGTGTATTTCTGTTGATGAAACTGCTGAAAACATTACAGTTACACTTACTGGGCTCATAGTAGTGTCCCTCCATCACTCCCAGGTGCATGGGTGGTGCTGGCTCGGGTACAGCTCTCTGACGTTGAGAGGAGTAACGTTTGGCCCGATTGGAGCCAACACCCATTTCTTCTATGCTGGAGAACTGAGGGGGGCCACTGGGGATGTGCATTGGGTTGGGGACACCTGTGGACATAAAAAACGGTCAAGACAGGATATGTTAACTCTGCATACAACAGTTTACAGTAAACCTGTAAATACAGCAGCAAGAAAAAGTAATGGCACTGTGTGCAATTTTCTGGATTTATGCTTTAAGTTGGTCAAGTGACAAATATAATAAACACAGTATCTCTGATATGCTGATAAAGCATCAGTCATGGTCTTTCCTGTCTTATTTAAACACACGTCTATTAATAGAAAAAGTAATCTGAAAAAAATAATGGCACACACTCTGTCACCAAAACTTTGGGGTGACTCTGCTCAGTAAGTAGAGTCCAAGGCCCCTGCCTGTCTACAAGAATTTCCCCAATGGGATTAATAAAGTATCTATAATTCTTATTATGCTAAATGATGTGAATAAGAACCGTAGAGTAGCAGTCAAATACTTGAAGAATTTATTGGAGCTGGTTAACATCTCTGTTGATGAGTCAACCAGTTGATCAAAGATCCATTCGGATCACCCTCCACATTTTGGCACACATATAAACCGCGAATAAATTGTCAAGTTGAACGATCATTGTGTGACATACACTTTCACTGTCACTGTTCAAATAGATGTAATGAATCCATACATTTTCAAGCAACGGTGCAGCGAAAAGATAAAATGTAGACTTTATTTGGTCAGGCCGTTCAAGAATATTAATGAGTTAAGTAGACTGAGTCAGCCCTTTTTCCAAAACTCATTTGACAGAATGACATCATGCAATCAATATATTAAATGGCTCTTTCTCTACACTATCACGCACGCAGGTTACTGGTTCAGTGCTTTAACTGTTGGCAGCTGGTCAGATCTGAGAAATGATTTGATCTGTGACTTAAAATATATGATGCGATTTGAATAATGACTTTTTGTTGTTGCATCGATATTTTTCAACTGCACATTAATAGTGCACAAAATAGAATTTTGTGTTTGCTGTAACCAAATTATTGTCTGCTTGATAATGTCTCTGAAAAATAATTTACGTGTATGCACTTAAACATTTTCCTGTGCTCAGAAAGTCCCACTGTGCACAAATATAAATAAAGAATAAAGAGTTTGATATTACCATGGAGATCTTGTGTTGATAAAGATTCTCAAATTTAAAATAAACAAAACATTTTGTTTCTCCTCACTGAGGTAAATATATGTCCTGCTATATGCCTTTTTTAAGCATAAATGGATTTTTTATTTTTTATTATTTATATAAAAAATTAAGTGATTCGAGTAAAGCAACCTGATTGTATGAAACAGGTGCTGACATTGGTCTTAGATCATCTTCACTCACCTCTCATCTCAGAGCGGATGTATGATGCCTGGCTCTGGCTCCAGCCCTGTCCTGCCAGATTGAGTCGAGCCACATCCTGATCCAGCTCAGTTAATCCGCTTCCTCCTGCTTGACTTGGCCCATCTCCTCCTCCGGTCCAGCTCTTCCCTACTACACTGCTGGGGGAGGAGGTGTTTCCTCCAGCTGCAGACTCCTCCATGGATGGCTGTTTGCTGCCTAGGTCTGCAGTTCGAGAGCGAGTCCTACGAGCCAGTGAGTAAGATTTACGCTCCACAGGCCGCTCAGTGGGAGGAGAGGCATCTCGACTGGTCGCCGCTACTGACGACTGAAGGGAGGGATCAGACGTAGAAGCAGAAACAGTTAAACTAGATGAAGACCTGTCGGAGCTCCCTCGTTGTTCCTGTTGCTGTCGTCTTGGTGATGCAGACTGGTAAGAGGCTGGCTGGGATGCCACTGGTGATGCAGCACTTAAGTTCTGGTCCTGTTCCGCAACACCTCCTTGGATGACTGTAACATCCTCAATGACCACAGAGGGCCCACCTCTACCACCACTGCCACGCCCTCCCTTGCTAACCACACTCCTGTCTCCTGCAGGCTCTGACTGAGCTTTGGGGCCCAGTCGCTCTCTAGGAAGCATCTGGGCTGCATTGGATTCATTATTCCTATACTGGGACTGAGGGGGGATATTTGAGTGGGATGGTCTGCTGCGGGACGGGCGAGGTCTAGTAGGGTTGCTACTGCGCTGAGCAGAAGAATGAGGAAGAGATGATGGGGATGTAGAGGATGGGTGAATGGATGAAGGTGCAGGAGCTCCTCCTCGGTTCAGACCTCCTCCTCCACTCTGCCAGGATCGGACTGGTCGGTCTCCTCCTCCCTCCCTCCATCGTTTGTCTCTGCTGGGGGATGTACTCTGCCTGCAGAGAACGACAAGTTAAATCATGTCAGTTCTACAAACTTGATTTCATTATTAAAGCTCAGAGTATATAAGCTTGTGCTGTATGTTCAAATGGTTCTAAATGTTTTATATATAGTCGACTCCATTTAAGTTAATGTCTTTTAAGCACACGCTCCGATTTGTATAATGTGTGTATATGGTCAAAAACTGCGGAAAAGCAAGTGCCCAACCCGTTTAAGCGCACGTACATCACCGTTCCATTCCTATTCTCTCCAGCTACTTCACTCTGGTTAATTACATAGGCTAAATCCACTAGTCATACAGCAATATAGATTGACACGTTTAAACGATGTAAACCGCTAATTAGCATGAGACAATGTAAGTAGCCTGGCTCTTGTGACCGGTTAAAGGTGAATCGTTCAGGTGCTAATGTCCAATTCTGCTACTGTACTGAGGCCTAGCAGTTTACAGTGCAGTCTCTGTGTACACTGTAGTCAGTTTAGCAGTGTGTTCTTATGCAAATGTCGTCTCAGAACTGCCAATGTGTGAAACCAAAGTCTTCTAGCAACGAATAGCCTTACATCTCAACTGTGATAATTTAGCTGTTCTGTCTGACAGTGGAGAGTATGCATGTTTTATCCATTTTATTATATATATCCGCTGGTCGACTTTCAGCACAGACATGTTGCACTCATTTTCAGCGCATGCTTAATAGGAGCGCCCCGCTTTAGCACACATAGGGCTTTGGCGGTGTGAGCAAAAATCCATATTCCAGTATATTTTGGCTCTGTCACGATATACCTTTTAGATTCCGGTATTTTCTTGTTCCAAACGTTTTAGATTGAATTAAAAAGGATTATAAAAATTATAATAAAAGAATGTTATGACAACGGACAGTAACCTGAATCTATAACAGAGACATGTTTTATCTTGTTTTCAAACAATGACTTAATTATACAAGGTCACTATTATGTACAATATGTCACAAAAGTGAGTACGCCCCTCACATTTTTGTAAATATTTTATTATATCTTTTAATGGGACAACACTGAAGATATGGCACTTTGATACAAAGTAAAGTAGTCAGTCTACAGCTCATTTAACAGTGTAAAATCTCTGTACTATGTTCTGGACATGTGTACTCACTTTTGCGACATACTGTACATTTAAAAATGTTTACAAAAATTTCCGATACAGGATATCTATTCTCTTTTTCTAGGACACACCACAGGTGTGGGTGTGGGTCTGACCACTTCAGATCGAAGTTTGTGGTGCTGTTGTGAACAGAGATAAAGTGTTGACAAAATTTTACATTGAGATGTGAGCTCTTTGTTGCATACTGTAATAAATCCGAACCACCTCAAACTACTGATCTGCTGGTTTTCATTTTACCAACCAGATTATTGTTCTCATTACTGTCGACCAGAGCCTGCTTCAATGCTGCTGACTTGAATAATAGTTGAGCCACGACTGGCTGTGGCCGCATGCACAGTGGGAGAGGAGAGCGGCTGTAGGTGTGTGAAAGCCTGATGAAATACTGTTATAATGTTATAAAGATCGGAATGTGAGCACGCTGTAAATGGTATAAAAATATTGTATACCGCATGTAAAAATATATCGTCATAAACAGGTATACCATTATACTACACCTAAGCGCACGGTTCGCTTTTATGCATGTGTCGATCACGCCTGTACACCATGCACTTAAGCAGAGTTGACTATACATAAATAGTGGATTAAAATTTATTGTAAACAGTTACTATATGTGTACAACATATTTAAGTGCAATACTAAAAAGGCTACAAAATGATAAAACACAAAAAAGAATTAACATTGTATGAGCTGTACCTATTGCAGGAAAAGACACCAATGATGAAAAGGCACTCACCTGGACCTGCGCTGTCTGTATGATCGGTCCCCTGGGGTGCCACCATTGCGGATGTCGTATCCATAGATGGCAATGAGCTCCTCGCGGCTCTTTGGTGCCTGCTCCTCTTCCCTGAACTTGTCGTGCTCCCAGCGACCCTCATCTTTCCACAACTTCCTATTTCGACCTTTAGGTCTGACAGAAGATAGAAAGTGAAAAACTGGTTAAAAGTAAGGCGACTCCATCGCAATATCAGCCTGTGCAATTACACGAGCGCAAAATGCTGTGATTTATATTATGAGTAAATAGTTTGAAACGACAATCTATTATCTCTCATTCACTCGAAGTTTACCAGCTGACTGGCTAGTCAGTTGTTTTTTGTTTTTTTTTATCAATTTACCCTACCAGTGGTCAGGTGAAGCCTGTGTCCACAAATTTAGCTGGACTGTTTTGATAAAGTGGGTACTGCTTCCTGCCGGTTGTGATAGCTACCCGACGCTCCTCAGAGTCTCTCTCGCTGCTGAGGATATGTTCTCTGCGCTGTGCTCTAAAGTGAAATATGACTTTTGCAAGCTGCGGTTTTTCAGTTAAGGCTCCTTGTCAACATACTGCACAGTACTTGACCACAACAAGTGGCCCAGGTGAGCACACGGTGGGCATGGATGTCAAGTTGGGTGACAGTGAACTGGTAACTAAAGAAATAACAACTTACAAGCTGAATAAAGCAAAACACAATAACACATGTATGTAAGTCTACAAAGAGATATAAAGAAGTCATAACTCCACTACAGTCATATTTGACCGAAGAGCACACCGAGAACATATCCTTCAATTCATCTTTATTTCTATAGTGCCAAATCATAACAAATGTCATCTTATGGCACTTTATATAGGAAGGTTTAGGACCTTGCAAAATATAAGTATATACAGAGCTATAGAGAAAACCCAACAGTCCCACTTGAGCAAGCACTAGGCAACAGTAGAGAGGAACACTAACACACTAACAACAATGACAACAGAATCACTTCCACTACTTGTCTGATGCCTGTACCTCTCCTCCTCTTGAGCGTGTCCTCTGACATCATGCTCAAAGAACAGACCCTTTCTGGGGATGTAGGCTGGGTTCTTTCTGTCCTCGTCATCGTCGAGTTGCTGACCAGGTTTTCCTCCTGCTTTTGTCTCAGGATCATCTGTGGACTCCTGCATGTACAGTATGTTTATACAAATTAGAAGAGACAATGCACAACGATAAAGTTGTCAAACAGTTAGAAATAAAAAGACTGGCAGAGTATGCCATCCGCACCGCATTTGTAAACATGCCTGGTGCATTGATCACATCTGTGCGGCATAGGGTCAATTTCTGGAGATTGCAAATGATGGTGGTCTTTAAAGTAAGTTTCAGACAATCGCTGTATAACACACCAGTGTTTGAATTGCCAATTTCAACTGAGTCAAGCCCATCGTGATATAGCTTAAAAAATATTATATATTATATAAGCTATATTATTTTTAGGCTATATCGCACATCCTTAGTTGTACATGTTATTTATAAATTAAAAAATCAGGGCAATTTTAGATATTTAAGCGTTAGGAAGTCAGGGAGTCACTTGCTACTTGCTTTTATTGCACACACAGTTACAAGTAAAGTTTAATAACGTCCAGTCAAACTAATATAGTCTCTCCTCCCCTGGGTTCACTTGCCTCTCCTGCTTACTCTGTGTGGACAAGCTGAGCTCTGCCCCCAGTCACAGAGAGACAGAGGAGAGAGGCTGCAGCACAAACAACAAAACTGTATTTTATTCAGTGTGGTGATTTAGAGAGGAGACATTGCAAAAAAATGCAATATTTATGAATCTGACCGTATATAAGCAAGAGCTGACAAGATTTCCTGAACATATTGATCAACAGTTCAGCTTCATACCATCACAATCAATTACAGTGAAATGAAAAGTCACGCTTGTGGCTGATCCACTGACTAGCGAGTCTCACCTGTCCGTCCCCACTTTGTCTCTCTCCGGCTAGATTTCCTTTCTCCTCAGTCTTGCTCTCCTCTTTACTTTGTCCTTCACCCTGAGTCTCTGCTGCTTCCTCTTCATCCTCCTTGTCCTCTCCCTGTGTTGTGCCGTCAGCAGCAGGGGGTTTAGGCTCGCTCACCACCACTGGAGTTTCTTCGTCGCTGTACTGCTCTGCCTCCTCTTCCTCCTCCACCCCCTGAGGGAGCATTATTTCATTTTCATAAAAAAAAGGTGTTCCTGCATACCACAAGTGGTACACATATCATAGTTTGAGAAACACTAGTCTAAACTATACTATAGACTAAATTAGTCATACTTTGTTATTTTTATCTTATCTGTTTTTACCAATTCATTTAACACTCCAAGATGTACAACATGAGCAAAGTTTACAGCTTTATTAAGCTGATGTGTTTTACCTCTGAATGTGAGCCATTTTCCTCTGGTTCTGCACTGTCGTAGTCAGAGAGGACAGCTGAAAGAACGACATTGCCTGAGTGTCAGTTTAAAGAGAGAACAAACAGGCAGAAAATGGGCTTCACAGGGATACTCAACGATTCTCAACAGCTAGCAACTGACATCAAATAGCCAAAAAAGAAAATGTTGTTTAATTATGGTACTTAATCATGCTTTCATGTCACAAGATGACTATAAGCTCCAGTTAGATCTATTCACAATACAGCAAAAAATCAACAACAACTGTCCCTCTACTTCCTTTTTCTGTTCTTGGTTGCAGTTGTATTCATTTTACAAAATAGTGGGTTATGGGCTGAATGTGAGTATT
Organism: Ctenopoma multispine; assembly: GCA_034779795.1. Lineage (NCBI taxonomy): Eukaryota > Metazoa > Chordata > Actinopteri > Anabantiformes > Anabantidae > Ctenopoma > Ctenopoma multispine. The sequence continues at coordinate 3,830,438 of JAUYWH010000026.1, forward strand.
AACCAATACATGTCTTACCTTCTCCTACTCCATCTTCACTCTCCTGCAAAGAAAAGAAAATACAATCAGATCTCTCAATAAAACAAAATCAATCTGCTCATATAATCGCACTGGGAGCAACATTCTACACACTACACGTTTTCCTCCATTCTCTATCACTCTGTACAGTTCACACTGTCCTTAGCTGATGATCTCAAACTTAACAGATGGTTGATAAAGATGTTCTACAAGAATCAATATTAGGCCCAATATTAGTGTAATGTTTAATCTCCAACTCAGCACTGTTGTGCACATGTTGATTGTCCTTAGAAGTTTGGTTGGACAGCAGAGTGTCAAAACTCACACTCAAAAAAATATTTGAGATCGTTATCTAGTAAGAGTTTGTTTTCTCTCAAAAGAATTGCACCATACCGTCAACACTGGATTACTGATCTATCCATGCTACTGCTGCTACCCTCAAATAAGTTCATGCCATCTACTACAGAGCCATTCGATACATCACTGCCAAAAGCTACCATACTCATTGAGTTATATCAAAAGGTGAGTTGGTGCAACATAACTTCAAGTTAGTATGTAAAACTGTTAGCTCATGTATTAGTAATAGTTGTAACTGTTTAAATTAGTATTGCGATGTATGTGTTTATGTGTGTGATGAATGTTTGGGTAAGTGTATTGAATCTTCTTCATCTAGTTGTCCCATCACTGTCTTTACCAACCACAATCCTCTAGTTTTCATTCCATTAAACTAGACTTATTACAATGTGTAATAATGGTCACCCCCATTATTTATCATTATTTATCATCAGGGTAGAGGTTTTACGTGCACCTTCTTCGCCAGTGCATTCATCACTGTAACATATTGCATTTGGTAATTTGTGTGTGTCTGTGTTTCCTCCCCCAGTTGCTGATGACTGAATAAGGTCTATCTGTATAAAAGGATGTGATGAGCTGGCTGATATCTCATTCATTCTTCCGTACGCCACTGGCACACATTATGTTTTGAGTTGGAGTGTTTTTATTTCTATATGATTAGTAGGGTTCAGAGTGACCAGCAGTTATGTTTTCAGTTTTGTTTTATATAAGGAAATGGCTGTTTAACCAGAATCCGATGGCCCATTGCAGGGCTGGTTCAGGGCTTCCCCTTTGTTTTCTTTCTTTTGGCCAGGACTCCAATTTAACCCCTATTTTGTAAATAATTTACCTTACTAATTGTATTTAAACTCAACCAGTGTTGTGGCTTTTATTTAGTTGTGGGTCCCTTTCGAGTCATTAATATATTGTGACCATAACAACCATATATGCATTACAAACATAACTTGATCACATGTCTCTTGAAAAGTGATCTTGATCTCAATGGGAGTTCCTGATTAAATAAACTCGCTGCAGTAGCGTACTCACTGAGTGTTGTGTTACGGAGACATTTAACAAGATCAAACTAAACAACATTCACTGTCAACTATTTTTATTATTACTTAGCACCATGTATTATAAAACTTTCCTCAAACTACAGATTCACAAGAAGGAAGACATATCCACTACTAAGTGTACATGCACTGTAAGCCTCAACCACAAACACAGGAAACATTCACATAGGCAAATGTGATTTTAACAGGAGAGCAAAACTATGATACAACATTTCCTAACATTATTAGTTGGAGTTAGGGACAAAATATATTCTTATTTAGTTAGTTAAGGAGAAACACAAAAGGACAGAGATGACATAATTAGCTGATTGACTAGTGTATCAACACAAAATAAACAATTTGTTAATCTAATCTTAAACTAAAATGTAAAATACTAAAACTAAACTGTAGATGTATCTGATCCCAGCATCTAAAATGTGAGAAAACAACCGTTTTATTTGTCATATACTTTATTTTACTGATTATCTCTGGCTTTCTGATTGCTAGTCATCTAAACACGTTCCTTAGCCTCTGGACACTGAACGATTAATCCAGAAAATAACCAACAGATGAACTGATTAACACATAATTATTAGCAGCGGTAAAACAAACGCCTGTCGTCTTCCACACGACACGAGCCGAGTCACGGCACATTTGTTGCTCGTGTAAATTCTTTCCAACTGGCGCCTTCTCGTCTCGGTTACACAACTGGGGACTAAATAACAACAAAGTTGCCCACTTGGCCTGCTGACAAAAAAACGACAACCTAACACGACACTTGACAAGTATATAATAAAAAAACTCTATGTTATACTAGCATTTGCAAAAGTACGTTACACTCAGCTGACCTAGCATTAACGGTTAACGTTAAACGGCTAACGTTAACTTCAGTAACGTCGCGTTAGTTCGCCTCAAGCTAAAGCTGCCTAACGCCAATGGCAAAACATCAAGACTCAAACGGCTCTATAATTAAACTTTTTTCTAACAATTCCCGCACAGTAACATTAAACCAAAGCGGTGTCAGAGGCAACAGGAAAACTTTTAATAGCAGCGATATCTGTCCGCGCTACTGGCCGAAAGACCAAGTCGTTAGCTCCAAGAGTTAGCAACTCACACACTCGGACTCCACGTCGCTCTTTGCCTCTGTACGACTAGCTGTCGCCTCTACCGGTTCAGGATCTCTCCCTCGGCTTTTGGTTGTTGGAGATCCCGACCTCCCACTGTCCGAACCTGAACCGGACTCGTCGTCGTCCTCGCTGTCCTGGGACGCGCGCCTCCTCCTTCGCCGCCGGTCCGCCATCTTAGATCTTGAATGGTTGTTGGAACCGGAAAGAAGCAGGGAATTGTGGGTAGTGGATTTCTTCTTCACGGAGTTTAGAATGTCATCAGCCAGTTTTTAAACTACTGCCATCTTCTGGAATTTATTTCTCAAACTCAATCCATCAGTCCTACTATCTGATACTGTGACAGGGATTTTAGCATATTAGCATATTTAAACCATATTTTTAAAATAATAAAGTAATCACAGCCACAGGTCAGCGAATTCAAATGCTGAAACAGGTATTTCAGTTGTAGTTCTGAAAGAGGACAGGTAAAATAAAAATAAAATATTAAGCAAAGCAGATTCCAAGAGGGGAAAAATGCATCAATACATGAAGGACAATGATAAGGGCTGTATATGTAGCTTTTGACCATGTCCAGTGATGCATTATTAAGACAAGACAAGTTTCTAATACTTCTGTTTTGTCTACTGATTTACTATTACTGCATACTGTGAATCAGGTAAACATAAAAATAAAGTTTGGATTAAACAGAAATCGTGGGTAAATTATTGTTGTACAGCTACCAGACAGTATGTGTGAGCATTACTAAAGGGTGTTGGTGTCCAAGGACACCCACTGACCTGAACCACTGCCCTAGAGGTGTGTAGATGGCTGGTCTACCAACTGAACTACTGCCGCCTCAAAAGCATCCAACGTAAATTATATCTACAATTTCATTTTATTGTAGGCATATTGAACAGAGAATATTTCAGTGAAAAAACATGAGCTGGACAATTATTTATATACAGTACAGGCCAAAAGTTTGGACACACCTTCTCATTTGATTTTAACCTTTGATGTAAATCTTTACTCTGCCGACAAGTAAATTTCCTCAATAAAGTTTTCTAACTTGACTAGTTTTTTGTTTTAAAAACTCACTTTTTAAAATGTATTCTCTGTCACACGTTTTATAAATGTATGCCTTCCATATACAGTACAGGCCAAAAGTTTGGACACACCTTCTCATTCAATGTGTTTTGGGGTGAGCTGGACCGCAGAGTGA
>JAUYWH010000026.1:3849311-3875304 GCA_034779795.1 Ctenopoma multispine
GTAAGGGGGGGTACCACGTTATTGACAACAAAACCCAGGATCCAGCTCAAGTTGATGAGCTTCTGCAGAAGATTAGAGACGTGGTTGACAAAAATGGAGGAAAGCATTACTCCCCTAAAAGAACTGAACTTAAAAAAAAGATTGCACTCTCTGTAAACGGATCTGCTTTAGCTGGAGCAGGTGTTGGAGCAGCAACAACATACTTTGTTGGCGGTGCAGTTGGAATTAAAGTAGGAGCAGCAGCAGGAGCTGCAGTTGGTGGTGTAATAGGATGTATAGGGATTGTTGCATTTCAACGCATAAGAGCTAAGAAATGTGTGATACAGTAGATTTTGAATAGCTTAATAATAGTTAAAAAAAGAAATACATTTCTCTTAATTCCTGTATTTTTAGAACAATAATACTACACAGAACGTTTTTGGTGTAACTCAGAGGTGGCAGCATGCATACAAATGCTCAAATAAACCAACATAAACATGCTTGCTGATGGTATAGGTGCATGATAGGTACAGGTGTATATCAGAGAACCTTATTACAGCTGTAGTTTCTGTGGTGGCCAGGATAAAGCAACAAATCACTGTGAGACGTTGAAAAAACAAAACTCAGAGCCATGGTGGTTCACAAGCAGTCACCCTACCTCTCCTTGATGCTGATCCTGGTGACAAGGACACATGTGCCACAGTACATGATTTGCAACCATGTATTAATGTTGAAAATGCAATGTTATCTACTTTTATCTTTATTAAAGTTTAATGATATTTCATTAATGACATTTGTAAGTCAACGCTGCAGTACTATATGCACCTGTGTATATTGTACAGAGAGAATACTTATCATGGACTTTGTGATTCACAGCTTATCTGAGAAGACTGATAATATGACCTAAATATTATGAAATAATATTTTATTGTATCTGGTCATGATGTCAGGGAATTCAAGGGTTTTAAGATTTTGTGTCTAACTTACCTCTTTTGAGACAATACAGATTTGTGCTCATATTGTGCTAAAGGCTATTACTATTTTTTGGACTTCTCTTTTGAACTGGAGGGAACTGCAGAGTCATGCAATTTCTCATTTGATATTACTAACACGTCCGTTTTACATACAAATAATCAAAAAATGTTGATCAAACCAGCTTTATGTCATTTATCATGCAACAAATGACATTTGTTTGTTCCAGCTCTTTTAAGTGACTTATATTTAGTTTTTAAGTAGATGTTTTGAAGATAATTATCAAATCTGTTGTATTATATTGTGATCTAGTTGTCAGGTTTAGGATGAATAATAATAATTTTAAGAATTTTATCCAGGAGTTTATTTTCACATTTAACCACAGTTTCATTTGTAAAAAACATATTGTGTGAAATAAAGAGATGATCTACACACAAGAAAATCCAACAAATCCTCTTTGAGCAAACATTAAGCAACAATGGATAGAAATCTCTCTTTAATGGAAGAAACCTCCAGAACAGGGCTCAGGATCGACTGAGCCACAATCCAGTCTATATTTGGAAACTCTAGGAACCACAAGTAGACCAGCACTCTGAGAGTGAAGTGCTCGGCTGGGATAATATTATGAGTCATAGTACCATTATCCCAGCCGTGCACTTAGCTTCCACCATATTTTACCTCATAGTCTATGAGGTTTTGATCATTAAGTGATTTGTATGTGAGGAGAAGCATTTTAAATAGTCTAATCTAGATTTCATAGGCAGTCAATAGAGAGAAGCTAATGTAGGATTGCTCTTGCTAATTATAGTCAGAACTCTGGCAGCAGCATTTTGAATTAACTGCAAGTTTTTAGGGAGTTATTGGTACATCCTAACAGTAGAGAATTACAGTAGTCCAGTCTAGAACTAACAAATACATGAACTAATGTTTCAGAATCACTTTGAGACAGGATGTTTTTAATTTTAGGTCGAAGAAGCTACTGTAGTTCTAGATATATGTGAGAGGCAAAGGAGATCCTGGTCAGAGATAACACAGAGATTCCTCACAGTAGTGTTTGAGGGCAATGTTAAATCATCTAGGGTGGCAATATAGATTAGATAACATGTCTCTGAAGTTTTTACCCAAACACAACAACCTCGGCCTTGAGGAGTAGAAAATTACAGGACATCCAGGCCTTTGTCTTTTAAACATGCTTTAAGTTTCGTCAGGTTATAGAGATAAATACTGCTGGGTGTCACCTGTGTAGCCCTGAAAATTTAACATGAACAAATTGGAATCTATCTAAGAGATAAGTCATCCTAATGTTGAACCCAATGACTTCTTCCAGTCTCTAGCAAAATATTATCTGCATTAATGTAGACAGCTGAGGAAGTTGTTCTGCTGTTAAACTACTGTGATCCACATGATGACATAAGCAGCTCATGGTAAACATAATTTAATATCAACAAACTTAACACTTAGCACTCAGTTTATCAGATAAAGGTGCAGTTTGTGGTGTTTTATCATCATCTCAGCACTTGATTCTGTACCAACTTTGAGATAATCTTCTAAATAACAGACACACAAACCAGCCACATCCTCATAAAGCCCCACCGTCTTTGGCAGAGGTCAATAATTAAACCACTGGTGTGCACTTTACTGAGAACAAAGCACCATCACCGCCATTCACTAGAGCCTTTGATATGATTTTTGGGTTTCACTTTCAGATAAATAGGTCACGGGTTGCATTTATCAAACTGCAAAAAAATAACACAGTAAAACTATTCGATTCTTAATGATATTATTCCTCTTTGTGTTTGTTTAAATGTTGTTCAGGTAAAGTCCAGACTTCCCCTGTAACTTTACAAACCCCTGAGTCTGTGCCAGGCAGGCCTGTTCATTAATCCATGAATGTGCAGTTGTTTGATAAAATGCTGCTCTCTGGTGGTCACAGCGCCAATATGTAGTGTCTGGCAGCTGTACAACAATAGTTACCCCAATATTAATACTAAAGTATCAATTATTATTATTTGACCACACGTCTTTTGTAGTGTAAATGCTAATGCACTGATATGTGTGGTTAGTGAGCCACTGAAACAAGACAACTAGTTTCTAATTTAGGGAGAAGAATCTGTCCAAAAGAATAACTTCTTTTGTGACTGTCCATGTCTGAGAATATACCATAAGTATGTAGTCTTATAGTAGGAAGAGAGAAGCATATACGTGTATGGGTATAAACAGTGATTTGTCTCAGCTGTTCACTTATGATCTGATCACCAAAAATGCAAAAAATAAATCTGATTAAAATCTGATTCAGTTATGCAGGTTGGAGTATATTATTATTTTAATGACTAAAACACATATATAAGATCAACAGGAAAAATGTAATCACATGCAAAATGAAAACTTTTAAAATGTAAAATGTGAACAAAAAGTGCATGCACCTCTCCACCTTTTGCATGATAAACATGTAACGTGACTTGTGTAACGAACTCTGAAAACTAAACACTGGTGACACAATTACCACAGTTAATTACACGTCAGGCCTGATTGATGCAGTAATTAGATTATTTCCACAAGACAGTTCTTTAGAAATCATTTAACCTCTGAATTACAGTCCAGTATCTTCTGTCTTCAGAGTGATAACCATCATCTGGACACTGTGGCGTCCTGGTAGAGTCGATCCAGCCAGCTCTGATTTATTAGCATCAAATGTTTCCAGCTGAATGTCAACACAGTTCAGTTTCCATCTGTGGAGCAACACTTCAATGGACCAGTCAGCACTGAAACATACAGTAAGGAAAAAGTTAAAACTGAAGCAGTGACACAGCTAGAGAGCAAAACCAGGACCACTTCCAGGGTCTGGTCAGAACTCTTAGTACAATTTCCTTTTTGACATTTGTAACAGCTTCAATATGTAAAATTGGGGAATCATTTTCATTGTTCTCCTTAAGTTAGCTCAACTATGGATGGTAATTTAACAAATCAATCAAAGTTGAGGCAAAGTAAAGAGTAAAGTAAGAGTAAAGTCAGTAGAGTAGGTCAGAGTAACAACTCTGATGAATCTGAACACAGTCATGAAACAGAGAAATATTTCAGCGTGACTTACATTTTCTGAGATTTTGTTATCTCTGAATAAGAAAAACATTGTCTAGATAAGCATGGTGAAATGTTAACAAACATAATATTCTACAAACCCACAGACACATCACCACAGAAATAAAGAAGCTTTACCTTCTTTCTTGGTATGTCGTCCAGAACTGGGCTCTGGGGTTTTTTCTTAGAAGAAAAGCAATAGTCACAAGGACATCTTCAAAATCTGAAACAGGTTGGACATCTTTAGTCAGTTGTTTATAGCTGTATTATGTATTACAGTTTGTATACATACATATATATCAGACTGATGTAATTTGTGTATAAACTCCTTCTTAGTGTCATCAGTGGTAACTACAACCCTTAAGTGAACACTTTGTTGTTGTGTTTGAACCTACCTTGAGGATCATAGAAAACATCTGATCCCAGAATGATGTCCAGCTTAGGAAGAAGAACGAGATCTGGGGAGATTTCTCCCCATGTGAGACCCACCACAACCACATCATGGAGGCCATTAGCTTCACAGCTGCGCCTGCAGTTCTCCAGACACGGAGGAGTCTTAGCACTGTCTGACAGGATCACTTTTGCACCGCATCTCGCAGCCACCACACCTGGTAGACTCACACCTGCACCGAGCTGTGAAGAAAAAAAAAAAATTAAGTAGTGCAACAGCGGATTTACACTATGTTTTCAAGATGGCAGAAATATTTACCTCACCTCCAACACAGTCTTGTCTCTCAGTTCACGTCTTTGTGTCCACAGATACTGAGCCAGCACCACTGCACAAGGCCACACATACATCCCATATTGTGGATCAAGAACCTGAGAGCGAAGATCGCAGTAATTTGTTATCCACAAGATAATGAATAGTAAACACAACCAGCATGGTCAGATTAACCTCACACAGATACCGTGTCCATACTAAGACACAGCCATCAAATGATTTTGAAAATGTCACCTTCAGTATTAATGATGATTATTCTTGACTCCGACAATAATATTTGATACATATCTAACTATCCCAGATCAGTCAAATCCACTGTGCTTTCAACTGTATCACATGGCAACTGACATGGCTGAAAGACTTCATCTTTTGATGAAGACTGTGTGAAAGTGGTTAAACACTCAAAAATAATTTTATGTGGACCTTAGATTGGAACTGTTTTATAAAACTAAAATAGTTCAGCTTTGATCTGATTTTGATATATAAATTATGAAATCCAGAGTGAGATGCAGTCAACATGATCTTCTAGGGCATCAGGGTAGATGTTTGTCCAGTGCAACAATATTCAGAGTTTCTGTTTTAAACTATTATAAATTCAGTATGCTTTGAGTTTTAACTATTGCAGCAACAAACTAAACATTTAAAGAGACCATCATAGCCACGGTAATTTTAAACTACCACGGATTAATGGTAGAGCATTCAAAGTTATCTAAGTGGGCATTTAATTTAAATAAACGAACTATGGGTACATGATGTATGCCGAATTGAGGAGAGGACTTGTACGTATCACGCTAAGGCTTTGTTCGTTCTTATAGCAGTTACATCACATTTATATACACACAGATATCTTAAATTAACATGTTTTACAGAGTTGGGATCTTTATTGTTTAGAACCATAAAAACAGCTAGTTTAGCTCATTTGTTTAAGTCAGTTTCACAAAGGAATGTATTAAGGAGGGCTACATATGCAGTATCACGACAGATTAACATAAAATCAAACAAACCTCTGGTATAGACACAGATAATGACTCTTGGGTGTTTTTCTTGTTATCTTCAAACGTGAAAACTTTATAAGCTATGCCAGGTTTGTCGGCTCCCGTGTGGTCCATCGTGCAAGTAAATACACACTAAAATTGCACAATCCCTTCGTGAACTATTGTACCACCTTCACCTCTTCTGATTAGTTAACCCCAATTCTATTGATTTTTATATTAGTAGCATGTCGCCGACATCCAGGCTAATGGCCATTTCCGCACCGACCAAAACACAAGGATGTGTTGGGTGCTGACAGCCAACCAAATCCACGTGATTGCCTGGCGGGAAGGCTTATTGTAATCGTTAACCAATAAACGTTTTGCCTTCCGCAGACGCTGTAGCCAATGAGCTTTCTGCCCTGCAACAGAGGCGGGCACATATGTCAATCAGTTGCGAAAGCATTGTGTCGCCAGGCAGCTAGCTTCTTCTGTTAAGTGTTTATTAAACTGTATATATGCGGCAGGTTTTAACATTGTTGTCACATTTGTTGGTATATATTTCAGGACGTGTTTGACATATTACCCCACTAGTGATTTTGCTCTATTATCAATTAATTCAGGTGAGCGTGTAAGAGAAGCGTAGCTAGCCGGGCACTAGTGCGGGCTAGTGAATGTGTTTCAGTAGTAACCTCAGGTTAGCTCGAGAGCTAGCGTTAGCTGAGCAGCAATAAAACGCGTTTTCTCTCTAAAGCGAGTCGGAGGAATGAACCATAAGACTAAGAAGAGGATTAAAGAGGCGAAACGCAGCGCCAGACCCGAGCTAAAGGACTCAGTAGACTGGATAAAACACGGTTATCATGACACTTTCGACCTATCACACCGCACTGTGAAGGTAACTGTCAGTATGGGCATTTGATGCTAAGCTAACGGTGGCTAGTGGCAGGAGTGCAGCTTGTCACGTAGACACCGAGCTACTGTACGAGCCGGTATTAAAGCACATTATGAAAACCACAGATTGACTTACATTGTTAGTTTAGTTTTAGACTAAATATTTCTAATTATTTTCCTGCTCTGTCGATTACTTTTTTATAGCAGTTTCTGAAGATGGACTCATACGAGTCAATCTGCAGATAGAAATCTTAAAAAGCTTTAAATTAAATTCCCTTAAAAAGCCTAAGAAGGTTTTAAACACCTTGAGATGACTTTATTAAGATTTTGACTATATTTTCTTGTTGTAAATAGTAGCGTAAGTAAGTTTTGGCTCACAGGAGACAGTTGCTGAAAAGCTCATGATTTATAATGAACATGTTAGCAAATATTTTGACCCCAACAAATTAGTTGTTTACTAAATACTATTTATTTACTCTCATTGTGGTTGCTATGGGTCTTGATGTAGTCTTACTGAGCACTGTGATTTTTATACAAGAGATTTGAATTGTATTATAATTTTATGCTGATGTATGTTGTTACAGGACAACGTTGAGCGTGTGGACGCCCTCCGTCTCACTCCTGAAGAGTTCATTCAGCGCTTTGAGCGGCCCTACAAGCCTGTAGTCTTGCTGAACTGCCAGGAAAACTGGCCTGCCCGAGAAAAATGGACTCTGGAGCGCCTCAAGCGTAAATATCGCAACCAGAAATTCAAATGTGGGGAGGACAACGATGGATACTCAGTGAAGATGAAGATGAAGTACTATGTTGAGTACCTGGAGAGCACCAAGGACGATAGCCCTCTTTACATCTTTGACAGCAGCTACGGTGAACACGCCAAACGCAGGAAGCTGTTAGAGGACTACGAGGTCCCTGTCTTCTTTAGGGACGACCTCTTCCAATTTGCAGGGGAGAAACGTAGGCCGCCCTACAGGTTTGACCTTTTTTCTCCCACTGCTATTACATTTTACAGTTTTATTAACCTTAGAACATCTTAGACAGTCCACCATGTTTGTCTTTTGTTCATGTCATCAGTCTTTTTGTTCCTCTATAGCATAAGAGCATCACATCCTCATGCATGCTGCTAACAAATCACAATTGATTTCCACACTGTACTGTTTTATGTTACATTGTTACTTTTGCTTACTGTACCCAGCGACCACCTGTCTCTGAAACCACTATTTCCCTTCATCATGGCCCGGACTATTCATTGCCATGTGCTGCATTTATGAACGCACAAATCCTGGATCTGATTCTCCGGACGTTGTCCGGAGTGCATATGTTTCAACGGCTCTGGTTTACACTCTCATCCTTTGATCTATTCACTGCAGATGGTTTGTAATGGGACCGTCTCGCTCCGGCACCGGCATCCACATCGACCCACTAGGCACCAGCGCCTGGAACGCCCTGGTTCAAGGACACAAGAGGTGGTGCCTGTTCCCCACAAACACACCCCGAGAGCTGATCAAGGTGACCAGAGAGGATGGAGGAAACCAGCAGGACGAGGCTATCACCTGGTTCAATGTTATTTATCCTCGAACACAGCAACCAAACTGGCCTCCAGAGTTTGCACCGCTGGAGATCCTCCAAGGACCTGGGGAGACTGTTTTTGTGCCTGGTCAGTGACAAAATGTTATTTTCTAAATCTTAATAATCCTGTCTCCATCACATGTTCAACCGTGCATGATTCAAATGAGCTTTGAAGTTTTATGGACAAATGTGTTATCACCATTCTTTAGTCTAGAGGTACAGAGGTATTTCTTAAAGCAGAATCTTCCCATAAAAATACAAAAACCTGTGATAGGTTGGTCCTACTGAGATACGGGGGTGTCCTGAGTTTCCTCACAGGAGTCTTTTAATAGTAGTATCTGCTGGTGCAATGCCAAACAGATACTTCAATTACACAACTGCCTAATGTACACTCAGGCTCTAATCTGATGATGATAGGCCAAAATTCATACAGAGTACATACAGTAAAAATAAATGTATACAGTCAGGCAGGACATATTCACTGTGTATTAAACACATTGAAACAGCATTACACACAAACTTTCATACCTTTTTTATTATAAATGTGTCATTTTAACCAGTGAAAGTGACATTCAACTTTGACTAAAAATGAGCAGGTGCCTTCTGAATTTTTTCAACACAGACCTGTAAAAGAGAAGGTTTAGTGAACCTGTGTATTCTGTTAGTCCAAGTTCACATCAGTTTTCATTACCAGACTCACTGAAAGGCTCAGAGATTGCATTGTTTACACACACATGGAATCGTGCTATCGAGCTATAGCTTCCTTAACTTTGGGGCTTTGAGGGATGTTGCAGTGAATCCATGAGTTGAACTGCGGGCTACAAACTTGAGTCATTTTTTTATGTTTGTTGTTTTCATTTTGACACATAAAAAGCATGCTCGCTTAAAAATAATCTTTTTTCACAGTCTATCCGTGGATGTATAGACAACTGTAATCGTAAAAAATAATAGTTCTCAACTTCTCAGTACTCAAGTTGAGTACTGATGCCGAACAGAGCATCTTTATTAATTTCTAAGTGTTTTTATGGACATTTATTTGTGATAGACAGCAGAGACAATGATATTTTTGAGATGCATATAAGTCACGTCAAATCTAAAAACATTCACAGTATCCTGTCTGTTCCAATTTGCTGCTACTATAACATTGTTTTATTTATTGTACTGTAACATCTTCCATGAACTGTGTCACAGCCACTGTTGCAGCATAATTGAAGTCAATTGCTGACTGTGTTGGTGAGTGGTCAAATCAGCAGCCAAACCAACTTCCTTATGCAGTGACCTAACGGGTGTAATGGCAGTTTAGACAGCACTGTGTGACAACACAGAGTGAAGCGGATGTGACCTAGATTCACCTAATGCCAAAAGAGCTCATTGGCGTAGGACAGATTAAACCCTCAGCTGCTCCTTCGAAATCAGCCCAGGATTTAGATTTCACACAACTGACTGAGTAGATTAAACTACAGATAAAACACGAACCAGTCAATTCCACAGGGGGCAGTGACTGCATGACACATCTAAATACTATATGATATACTTTGACTCTGAATACAGATGCCAAAAGTTAAACAACATTGACAGTTTAACATACTGCTGTGTCATTTAATCTAAGCTTAGTCTGTGTTTCAGATAATATAAAAGGGGAACATTGTATCTTTTATTTCAGAATTTAAACAAAGCAGAAATTCATTTTCACTTCAAACTCATTTTAGCTTGGCTCACATGACAGCCGGCCTGAGGTACTGCTGTTGTGTTTAATGTCCCGTCTCTCAGATGTGGAAAGCACTTGCACAGTCAGCTCTAACGTGTTGTTGATGTAATTCAAAGTGACACAGAGATAACCAGTTTGGCTGTAAGCATCTGTCCACATACCCAAAGTGAGTCCACCCCACCACTGCACTCAGCATTCTCCGTTAAACACCAGTTGTACACCTTAACTATTAAGTGCCTCTTTAAAGGACTCTTAAGTATATGTTTCAGTCTGTACCAAAAATATATATATTTGTACAGTATCAGCTCCACATATCATGATGATGACGTAATAATCAATCAGTTCTGATGCACAGTAATTTTGACGCGCAGTGTGCCCACAGGTGGATGGTGGCATGTCGTCCTCAACCTGGACATGACAATCGCCGTCACTCAGAACTTTGCCAGCACGACAAACTTCCCCATCGTGTGGCACAAAACTGTCCGAGGGAGACCCAAACTCTCCAGGAAGTGGTACCGGTAAGAATTCTAGGCACAGCGTGGAATAGATTGATTTTTAAATTTCTGTCGGAAGATCTGCGTAAACTCTAGCTGGATTTGTTGTTTCAGGATTTTGAAGCAGGAGAGGCCGGACATGGCGGCGCTGGCAGACAAAGTGGACCTGCAGGAGTCAACAGGCATCGCTTCAGACAGCTCCAGTGACTCTTCATCATCGTCCTCCTCCAGCTCCTCTGATTCTGACTCTGATGTAAGTGTTCATACTGAAAACCGTTTTTTATTTTTCTTAAGATATGGATTTTTCTTATACTGCAATACCTGTTTAAATAGCCATAACAATGTTTGGAGTATAGTGCAACACCAAACTGTTTGAAGGGGGAACTTTTTCACTGCTACACTGCTGAACATGCATGTAACAAGGAACCTGCGTTACTGAAGGTATTGAGCAGTGTAAATGAACAGAGAACGTTCTGAAACTGAAGCTGTAGCAGACGATGAATTTGAACATGATGACACAGAAGGACTTTTGCTGAAAAAGGAGCCGTGTCTATTGTCTGGAGATACTTTGGTTTTAAAAGGGGGGGGGGGGGGTGCCTCTGTACCTGCCTCTATAAGCAAATTGGTGCAGATACAGAGGATCCTGCTGTGCATGATGATGAAGACACAAATAAGATAAATAACATACAGTTGTTAAGTTAGTTTCCATTGCTGTGATGTCATATATCTATTGTTATAACACGTTGTAACAGTGCAGACATCAGTGAGAGTGTGTCATGTGTGCTGTACGTATGCTGTGTGTCTACAGGCTGAGTCGGGCTGCGAGGGCAACGCCATGTCTCACCTCAGGAAGAAGAGGCGGACCTGCGGGATGACGGCCAACGGAGACACCAGTAGCCAGGACGACTGCGTCAGTAAAGAGAGGAGTTCGTCACGGTGACCCCAGCCTTCGCCCAACCTCCACCCAGCCTCCAACAGTGACTCTTACACTCACAAACAACTCCAGCTGCTTCTAGTCTAGTCTAGGTAAATATCTGAATCCCTGGTTGAAGGCCATCTGGCTGTCTTTAGAGATAAGATGGCCGCCACAGAGAGGGAAGGTGCAGATAGAGGAGGAGGATGTTCTGGGGTGTGGGCATGCTGGAAACCTGCCACCACTGTGCTTTTAAACACCAATCTGTTTGTCTCTGTAGCTTCAGTCGTCTGAGAACATGGAGGGAAGTATTAAGAAAAGTTAGAACTTATCATGGACTAGTCTGAGTTTTAAGGGAGGACGACACTGGGAACTTAACCATAAACCATAAAAACTCAACCATAAAATTCAAAGCGTCGACACATTCAGCCATAGACATAAAAAGACACAGCGGGCTTCTGTAATTCAACAGGCACCCGCTTTAAAAAGCTGTATCAGTTTTTATGTTGTGTGTTCTGGACGAGATTAACCAGCACCAACAGTTAACTGTGTGTTATCTTAGGGCCTCTAGTTTCAAGTTGGTGCATTAGTGGTAACTAGAATAATGTCACGGCATCATGTGGTAAAAAGTCTTAAGTTTAGTTTACAAAAGCCAAACATTTCAATAGTTATGATGTGTTGGAGACACATTTGACACATCTGTCAGCACATTACATTAGAAACTGAGGAGGTTCAGGATATCTGCAGCTCATTTGGCTGGAAACAGTCACAGCTCATTGTTGTTAATTAGCTGGTTTTGCACATGCTGCACAAGAGCTAGAGGTGTTGATCCTAAGGTGAAATCCTGATGCTCAGTCGATGCCCTCAAAATGGTGACAATTAATGAGCCCATACTCACCACCACGTGTTATTTTTGCAGAAAACTCCTTCAAATCATTGGACAATGTGTCAGCTTTTCTATCTGCCTTGTTTAATTAAACCCAATGCTGCACTTTTAGTTAGCCAGCCTTAGTGGATTTGAACAGTAAAAGGCTGCACCCAGACACGAAAGAGTATTTCAGTGACTCCCAGCCTGCTGTAGGTGTTTTCTGCATGGCAGGAAACTCTCAGTCATGTTTGTGATGTTAAAGCAGCAGCTTCAGCAGGAACATACTGGAACAAACGGCCTCATTAGAGTTTGTGTTCTCAGGTGTCTGAGGGAGTTTTCAGCAGTGACCATTCTGCCACTACGATGTTTTGCCTGCTTCGTGCCATATGCTGCAGATGAGATGCACGGTCATGTTGCGCAGTAGCTAAATGCTGAGTCACATTAGTTTTGTACTTGAACGACAGCAGACAGCACTGTCACAGTCTGATAATCAGCTGGTGTATCGCAGGTTGAACAGACGTTATTAGCAATTATTCAGGTTCTACATCTTGTTGATTGACAGCTGAGCTCTCGGTTGTTGTCACAATTGTAGTGATTCTACGTTTTGGTGTCTCTCTTTTTCTGAAGATTCAAGAGGTCGACTAACCAGTTACTGATTTACTGTAAACAAGGCAGACGTTGCTTTTTCAGAATTATGTTGAACAGGAATCACAACTAATGGAACAATGTGATATTGATGAATCTGCTACTCGAAGCTAGTAGAGAATAAATCTGCAACTGTGTCGACAGTCGATTTATCGTTTCTTACAGCTTTAAATGAATCTTTTGTTTGTCATTTGAGTGTTAGTTGGTCGGACAAAACATGACAAATGATCAGTGCAGCTGCAAACAAAATGGCAGCAATTTGGAAAACAATCTTCACAGCGGTGTTTAGGAGAAAAATACACAAATATGATTCAGTTTATTTATTGTCACAGTAACCAGTGAAACACTGTATCCCACCAACCTGAGTCAGCTGTCAGTTCCCTAAGTGAAGTGTCTGTTTTGTCTGACCAACAATCCAAAACAAACTGAAATTACTGTAAGCAGTAGATTCTCACATTTGCTTAAAAACGTGAGAGATACAGAGTAGAAGCTTCTCCAAATCAAAATAGTTTAAAATCAGTTGTAAAGTACTTGATAGTACATACATTTCTGTATCTATGCGGCTTTAGACTAAAGTGCCTACAAAGTTTGTCGTCAGCCTGTGAGGTGTGTTTATGTGACTGGCTGCACAGGGAGACTCTGTGTTCATGTTTTTATCTGTTCTTAAACTAATTTAAAGGCACTATGTTGATCTCTGAGGTCTGTCACACGGTGCCTTCCATCTGCCTTTTGATGAAGGTCTCTGTCTCTGCTCCGAGGTTTCCCCCTCCCCCCTCATCTGAACTGATCTGACGCCAGATTTCCCAGATGTATTTTGTTTTTAGATGGATGTCGACGCTCTGTCTTTCTGTGCAGGTTAAATGTTGATGAGAGGACACTCAGACAGACCCTGATTTCATTTTGTTGATCAATAAAATCTTTTGTATGATTCAAAAGGTGCTTATTTCATCAATTTT
Organism: Ctenopoma multispine; assembly: GCA_034779795.1. Taxonomy (NCBI): domain Eukaryota; kingdom Metazoa; phylum Chordata; class Actinopteri; order Anabantiformes; family Anabantidae; genus Ctenopoma; species Ctenopoma multispine. The sequence goes on from JAUYWH010000026.1 coordinate 3,863,074, forward strand.
AATGCTTTTTAAGCATGTTTTTACTAAAATCAGGTGATTTTTATACATTTTTTTAGGGTTTTATGAAACTAGATAATAGCATGATTTACAAAATAGATGCCACAGCAGATCATGTTTTGTCCAAAAAGCAGGATATTGTCACATTTGAAAAGCTGGAACCATGAAATTCTTGGCTTTACAGAAATGTAAATGAATGATTGATTATTATAAAAATACCTGCTGATCAGTTGTTTTTAATATAAAGGAACGTAATTCACTCATCAACCCTAAACTGTTAGTTTAACTGCTGCAATGAGCTAATTTATAGATACAATAATAAATAAGCTGCAATTATTGTAGTTTGATAAGATTTTTTTTGTCTCACAGATGATTGAATATATTTGGATTTTTTGCCTGTTGGTAATTCAAACGTGAAGATGTCGTCCAAGTCTGTGGAAAATTATATCGTCATTTACTTACAGTTACTAAGTGTGGTTGGATCTCAGTCTAAAACAACAATGAATTCTCTTGAATACTTTACATCGATGTGTTAAGAAGGGCTGCACAGTTTAAAACGACTGGTGTGAGTAATATTTGTTCCAGCACATTTTCCAAAACTTTGCATACTATTTCTGAGCCCCAGTTACAGGTTGATTAATTCTATTATATTTTATTATTTCTGCTGTGTTCAGTTTTCAGTGTGGAAATTACAAAGTTTCCTTGTATTATATAAAAACCTGTGAAGCCACACTACTGATTTTTTTTTTATTGTAAAAAAACTATCTAGTAATACGTCTACATCCTCAAAGGCCTTTTAGTTTGAAACGGAAGCGGATGTAGTACCGTTCATCGCTGTGCGCATCTTGTCAGCTGTTGTGTCCGGTCAGCTGTGGAGCTTAGATTGTGTTGAGAGGCGGGATGTGGATCAGTGTGTGTGTCTGCAGCCAGATTAACACACACTTCCTGACAACGCAGTTTAATTTTTACACTTTTCATTCATAAAACCACCAACATGGACCTGGACCCGGCTGTCATCATCCCCGCCATCCTCTTCACCGTAGTTGCCATTTATTTCGCCTCAGCGCTCCTTAGCAAAAAGCCCGACGCCTCCTCTTCATCATCCTCAGCCGGCAACAAGAAGCCCAAAGTCGGCTATGGAGACGACGTCCCTCCGTCCAGGGCTCTGGGAGAACAAATCCGACCCGAGCGGCCTGAACCTCCAGCTCCGGCTGTGGAGGACATCGGAGCCGCGGAGACGATCCAGGACGTCCCGGCAACACAAGTTAAGGTAAGATTTGATAGATTCAATTAAATAGACTCCGTTCATCTAAAGATGTGTTAGAGGTGCTCAGGATAACTACACGGTTAAAAACAAAAATACAACAAACTGATAATAAGTACTTGTTATTTTTGGTTGATGTATGAGTCACAAATGTAAAATATATGGAATTTACGATGCAGTGCATTAAAAAGTTTGTAAAAAATATTTTAAACAGAAGACAACAGACAATCTGCTTGATTTGCTTTTGGTTTGGAGAAGTTTCTTCATCACTTTCCAACCAGAATTCAGGGACACTGAGCACAGATCAAACTTACCGGGTGACAAAGTGGGACAGTGTTTATCCTCTCTGATCGATTACTAGAGCTCCGGGGTCAAAGTGTTATCAGATTAGAGAGCCCCTGCTCCTCTGTCCTGCTGCTCTTATCCTCAGCTTGTTGATGTCTCTGATCACATACTTTTTATATTGATGTCCTGCTGTTGCTAAGTTTACTACCACAGTAAATGAAGGACTTTGGTTTATGCAATCAATAATACTAATAGATAAAAAGTGGAGACAGAGGCACGTGCATCACTGTGTTACACCATCTTTGTGTTTAATTACACATTTTGTCATTTGGGAACTGAGGATACTAACTGTTGGAGATTTTCATGTGGGATATTTGCCCGTTCTTGCTGGACACAGGACTTTAGTGCGTGGTCGCCTTTCTCTGACTCTCCTCTGTATGGTGCACCAAACATTTTCAGCAGGAAACAGATCTGGGCCACAGGCAGCTCCGTCACACCGTAGCACGCACACACGAGGCTCCAGCATCGTCCTGCGGATAAATCCGCTGACTTCCTGGAGAAAGATGTTGTCATGATGGCAGCATATGTCTAAAATCCCAGTCCAGATTTCCCTGAAGGCCCTGAATCTTTTCAGCACAGTTTTATGTGCTGGAGATGGTGAAAGACCCAAAATTCTTTGCAGTCTTGCATTGAGAAAATTTTGTTTTGTTGTTGTTTTGAAAAGTTTGTCTTTACTTTTTCCTTCACAAGTTTAGGAATCACTTGCTTCAGTGTTTGCGTCTCACACCCTGATATAGTCACCATGTTTTTTACAGCAGCTGATTACTTGATGCTGATTTTCTTGTGCACACAGTGTCAGGCCTTTATGTAAATGTTGGAGTTCAGCTGTATTAGTTTTTCCCGATCTATTTGAATGTCTGCTGATGTTACTGTAATTATACACCAACATGCAAATCTCTCTTTTTTTTTCTGGCAGCAGAACAGATGCCTCTCTCTTGACATAATTTGTCCAGAGATCTTTAAGCATGTTGAACCCAATTTGATGGACCTTTTTTGACCTATTTTCACACCAAGCCGAGGCCTTTAACAAGCCTAAAGAATGTGCCAACCGCTGCTGTAACACGCCACGGACCAACGTCCATATTTGGTGCCAAACATGAATCCTAAATTTATGCCGACGCATGTTCGCGGTGTCACATGTCTGAAATGGACTCTGATGCCGCAGGAAGAGATGGAGGTGGATGGACGGTGAGGCTGGGATGGGGTATTTTTACCCAGTGTAGAAATATGTTCGACTTTGTGCCAAGGTACCAGATTTTTTCTAACAGTAACAACCAGTATCTAAATCAGTGAGTCACCAGTGCTGAATGTGAGGGAATGAGTTGGGTTTCTACTTTGACTTTTTGTTCCCTTTGCCACTGCATTAAATTCACTTCATACTGAGCCAGATTATTTCTCCTAACAGGCAGTAATGATGGCGAGGGGACTGCACACAACACGCCGCATGTCGTGAAACTCAACCGACGTGTTGGCGCGAGCAAAATATAAACCAAACACCTCTCTGCTGTAAAAGTATCACGGACATCAATCTTGTGCCTGAGTGTTACTGAGCAGCTAAAAGTCTTTCGTCACGCCCTCACCCCTACTGATAACCTTATCCAACACACACACACAGTTTACTCCTCAGCTGTCTGACCTACAGCTGCCGCAGTGCATCATGGTATATTTTACAGTTTTCTCTGTCCAACATAAAGGAGGCATTTGTGCATCTTAACACTGCGGCTCTTGTTGTTTTGACCTTTGTCTGTTATGAATGAAGCTTTGTGGCAGTCGAACAGTGGATGTTTGCATGTGTAACCTCGCAGCGTCAACGTCACTGTCTCAGAGCGGACATGAAAATATGTCTGCATACTTTATTTCATTGTGAGTAACAAACTTATTTCATTGAACAAAAGTTGGACAGTAGATCCACACTGATTCAGTGAATCTAAAAAATGTAACCAATCATTTAAAGAATAGGTTTGGTGATATTCTGTATTTCTCCCTGTAGTGTTTTCAGAAGCTGTTCTCATCTGTGGCAGCTTCTTGTAGACAGATTTATAACCCTGCAGCCACTGCAGAGTCTGTGCTGTCTGATATTTATGTGCTTAGCATGTTGTAACGCTAAATAAAGATGAATTTCATACTCAAATTAATATATTCAAACATAGTTTGGGTATGATCCACTGCAGGGACTTAAAAATGTGCTGATGAAGTTAAAAATGAAAATAGAAAGCCCTGTTTGACTTTGCAGGCCGTATGCAAAAAGGCAAAAACTTCTTCAGGCTTTTCTTTTCAGTGCTGTTTAGCGTTTCTTCTCATACAGCTTACAGATCTCCATAAATGGAAATGTGATTGTGCTCCCATCATGCAAGTTTGGAGGAGGAGAGGTGGTGTTAAAGCCAGCAGTTCTCTGTCCAGTACAGAGGTGGAGTTCTTTTGCTTATGTCTGTATGTTTCTGCAGCATAATTCACTGTTTCAAAAAAACAAATTGGTAAAACTTTCACTGTTCAGTCTGTTTTTCTCGTATAAATAAGTTACATCATAAAAGAAAATAAGTTTTGGTTGGTTTGATAGTCTCAAAATGTGTTGTTTGTCATGGATAGTGCTTTTATTTGTTTTGTGTTAGAACATCAAAACATATCTCATTATTTAAATTCTTTGTTCCCAACTTTCCAAAATGTATTGAAATCCTAAAGTTTTGATGGTGTTTGTTGCTCCTCCAGTGCCCAGTTTCTTTATACTGACCCCAGATTTTTGTGATTCATCAATTTTATTGAATGACTCATAACCACAGGCATGTGAGGCATTAACTGACCTTTCATCTCTTTTATGAGACTGTGAACAGTAGTGAACTGTTTTCTCATTGGACCTCCCCTGTGGTCTAAAACCCCTCTGCTGGTTTTCCCCCCTGACCCAGCCTTGTTCCTGCCCCTCTTCCTCCCTCTGAGCTTTGGTCTGGTCCGGTCTGACTCGCTGCACCTCTGCCTCACAGAGCTGCTGGCCGGGCATCAAATCCACGAGAAAAACAATGACTTGATATCACAGCACCACATCTATGTCTCCCCTGCCATGTAGTGATTGCTGAGAAGTTGGCATCCCCACCACTGCTACCACACCCTGTCCCAGCTCCTCCCTCTAACCCTGCAGCAACACATTTTTGGGGCTTTTTTGGCCGTGCTGTACTGCTCTAGTCAGGGTAGTGAACAGAGCGATTTACAGTGACTGAAAAGCATCCGTACAGGAGCCACAGAAGAGCTGATCATCCATTTGTGTCATCGTAATTTAACTTGGTCACTATTTTCAAATTTGATTTTGCCCCTTACTTCTTCCTCAGTTTTGGTTTGTTGTATATATATTTTGTGTATATAAAACCACATTTTAGGTTTATACAAACACAAGCGTTATACACATGCATTTGCTTTAAGTCTCATTGCAGGAACTCTAAGATTGATAAATTTAACTTTGAGGTAAACGCTGTCCATCTTTAAACCTGGCGTCTGCCTCTGCAGCCCTGTACAGCGGACATTTCCCTAATAGCAGATGGACTCAGAGAGCAGAGTGGAAGTGTCTGGTTGTCTGTTTTATAAATGGAGGCGGCGTCAGAGGGCTGAAGTGGAGATAAAGCGGAAAGCACAGGGAACAATGAGTCTGTGTTCAGGCAGAGAAACAAGGGAGAGATGCACCTCTGCCACAAAGACAGTCTGCCCCAGCAAAGATGTCTCACCAAGAGATGAAGATGAAAGAAGGCTTAAAAATGATTAGCAACCCACCGACCGTCTGTAGGATTCACCTCGATGCACTGTAATAACACAGACGTGGACAAACAGCTTGCTAATCTCACATGGCCGGCCTCAGGCTCTTCACTAGCTGGAACTGATCCTTTGTAGCGTTTGCTCAGGTGGTTTAGAAAATTCCCCACATGCCAGGAGATCTGATGCCCTTCCTCTGCGCCCTGCTACAGAGCTAATATGGCATTTTTGAGTGAAGCACTTAGTGTCGTGTTACAGATAAAGGAAATATGTTTACCAGGAAATGCTCTCAGAGGTCATCACATCCAGGATAACTGCAATTAACCCAAGGTGGCAGGGCTCATATTCTGAAATAACCCAGATCCCTTTAAAATTACATTGCACTTCTTGTTTTAACATTTTAGTTTCTTATAGTTGTTCCCTATTTTTGTATCGTGAAGCATGAACAGAAATGTGCTTCTGTGGTTCTCTGAATGCTGCTTGGATCATTCATTCTGCCGGGCAGAAATGATAACGGCCGTTTATCCTGAGAGGAAAACATTGCACACAATGATGTCATGTCGGACTTACTCACCCTACAGACATTTTTGCCCAGTTTAGGACAGCAGAGGAAGCAGGCACATGGTTTGAGCTAAGAATACAATTTATCTTCCTGCTGACTCATGTAATGGCTTAATGAGTCTGCTTTTAGCATCATTACTCTGATCGCCTTGTTTCAACCAGTGAAACCCTTTGGCTTAGAGATTATTTTTGTGTTTCATAGCTCAGGAATTCAGAGGGAGAGGAAGGGCGCAGTGTTTGTGACAAAATGGATACCATTCCAGTTTGAGGTTGGGAGGGAAAGCTGCTGTGGGATTAAGAGACCAGGCAGGCAGCAGACAGGTCAGCAGGAGTGATTTAGTACAGTCAGGCCTGATGCATGTCACTGTCTGACCTCCCCTGATGCCACCAGTTGTCACTGGAGTGAGTCATGAGTAACAGATTTGGTTCATGTCGAGGCTGTTTTTGACTGATGGGACCAGGCAGGAGCTCGGAAGGAGCTTCAGTCTTCCTTATTTTCTCTTGTATGAAATACATGAAATGTATCTATGAAATACTATTGTTCCCTCCGTGTCCAGTAATATTGCAGAGATAGGTCCAACGTGTGCATATGCTACCCTGGCTTAGCACAAGTTGATTATTTTAAGTTTTACACACACGGCGTATCACAGTAAAATATCAAACTGATCCTTTATTGAATCTTTGGAAGCCTATTACTGCCAATAATAATTTGTTAAAATTAAGTTACGACTGGTAAAAACAGAATTACCCATTAAGCAATTTCCTCTGGTATGAATTAACTTTTCTGATTCTGTTTCTGACTCATTCTTCATATTTTAGTTTACCATTGACAGTAACAAAACATTTGGTTGGACAAGACCCAACAAATATTTCAGAGTTCTGACCTTGAAAACCCAGATAAGAAGCTGGGTTGATCTGAAGGATCAAATTTGAGCCAAATCGTGGCAGTATTAACGATTGATATCAGCTAAAATAAAGCCAGTCAAATCCTGCCACAGATCTTAATTTACGGAGTGTTGAGAGTTGAGTGGACCAGTGGGGATTTATATTTTACATGAGGCAAAGTACTTGTTAACAGCACGTACGACAATATCTGCCAGTGTGCAAACAGGTTGAAAAACTTACTAGATATAAAGACATTAAATGCATTTGTTATGTTTTCAGTTGGTCAATCTCTTCATCTATTCAGTGTATCCAGGTCCAGGTCATGTTTGATGATTACTAAAAGATATTTCTAGGAAAACAATGATCACGTCACAGCTCCATCGAGCTGCAGATCTGCTGCTCGGATATCAGTGTGATCAAAGTCAGCACTCAGCACAGGTGGAACTGCACAGGGAGGTCAAAGATGGACGTGTGTGTGCATGTAAGTGTGTTGTCAGGCGTCAGGTAAAGGACAAGTTTGCACACACTGAAGAGTGTTGTATTTATCCTGCTGACAGCAGCAGGCAGTGACTTATTCTCAACAAGGGGGTGCAATTGACAGCAGTCATCCACACAACTGCTGATCTCAGCAGTCCAGCCAGTTAGCATGTACATTTATTATAGTTTTTAGTATTTATGTTAAGTGATAATATGATCCCATCACAAAAACTGACTAATTGAGTGACTAATAATATACACATTTTTATAATTTTTATACCTTTGATCAGTAGTACAATCTTTGTAGGATTATAGTTTTGACCTAAAATATAACTTTATAAGACAACCCTGAAATTATGTTTTTTTGACAAGAAACAGCAGTATCACAAAGAATATGTAATATATGTGATGTAATAATATATATATGTAATAATATAGAGGTTTCAAAACATAAAATATATTTGACATTAAAAAATAATCAGAAATGATGCTCATTTCAGCAGGTTTCTACGTCTGTCTATTAAACACCTTTTTTTCTTTTCAGACTGTTCCAATATCAACAATGGAATCTGCCCCGGGACCAGTAAAAGCACCTGAACCTGTCCCAGAATCCGTGAAAGCACCAGAACCAGTGAAAACACCTGAACCTATCCCAGAATCAGTGAAAGCACCAGAACCAGTGAAAACAAACGAACCTGTCCAAGAACCAGTGAAGGCAAACAAACCTGTCCCAGAGCCAATGAAAGCACCAGAACCAGTGAAAGCACTTAAACCTGTTCCAGAACCAGTGAAAGCATCAGAACCAGTGAAAGCAACTGAGCCTGTCCCAGAACCAGAGAAAGCACCTGAACCTGTCCCAAAGCCAGTCATAGCATTAGAACCAGTATCAGCACCAGAACCTATCGCAGAACCAGTAGAAGTACTAGAGACTGTACTAAACCCAGTTAAAGCACATGAAATAGCGTCAGAGCCAGAACCTGTACCAGAACCAGTATTAGTACTCAAACATGTACCAGAACCAGCTGCAATTCCAGAACTAGTATCAGTACCAGAACCAGCACCAGTACTTAAACCTGTTCCAGAAGCAGCTGCAGTCCCAGAATCAGTATCAGTATCCAAACCTGTTCCAGAACCTGTTGCTCTGTCTGATCCTGAGCCAGTGATCAACTCTGAACCAGTGTCTGAAGAGGTCCCACAGCCTGTGGCTGAAGCTAAAAAACATGTGGAATCTTTACCTGAACTCGTCTCTGGCTCTGCAGAAGGCAGCCTACTAATTCCTGAACGTGTTGGAGAGGCATCACCTGAGCCTGAACCAGAACAAGAACCAGAGATCATCCTGAACAATGGTAAGATAGTACTGTATCCAAACCAGTTTACACTGTTATCTGTTTTCTGATCTCCAGATGACCAACAGTGGCAGAGATTTGTTTTCACTAGTTCTTGTTTTTTTTTTTGTTCTGGTAACTTCACATCAAAAAGAACTGGTAATCTGAGAATGTGACGATTTAACACAGTTCTAAACTGTTTAAATCTTTTGGCAAGAAAAGACTATTTTGTGTAGATTAATAAACATGGCTGTTAATTGTGGAGTTCCCTAAGGTTCCATTCTGGGACCTCTTCTTATATATCAATATCAACAGTACATGCTCCACTTACTTAAATTGTGAAAATATCCCCTCTACTATTGCATTATAGAAAATGTAGGAGTTTTGGCCTCCTACACCAGTGACAAGTCAAAGATTCCACTGCTTCTGCTAAATCAGTTTTCAGCACTGTCATATAGTACATCCAATCATATTGATATGCATTAAAAATACTTCCTTTGTTTATCCTGAAATTTAATCAAATCTTTGCATAGAAAATATCAGTATCTTATAGCCGGCTGCTTTTAGCAGGTATGCCTGGCAGGAATGGAAGAAGCTTAACCACAGACCAACTGTTATTTATTGAAAGTCAGTCCCAGTAACCACATGATGACCTTTAACAATTGTTTACAATGTCGTCAGTGACCTCCTTTGACAGGACTTCTTATGACGTGTGTACTGTATCAGTGGGTGCAGGTGGAGCAGCCATCTGCTTTAGGAGGATGATACTTAATGACATTTAACCATAACAGTGAGACACTTGGCTGCCCTGAACAACAGCCTCTGTTCATACTGACAATCTGCTTAATGTCCATCCAACCTGTGTTACAGCAGGTGGAGGAACAGATGTTTGTCTCGTGTGCATACCACACCAGTTGTTCAAATTACATATAGTATTAGTACTAATATACTGTCTTCTAATCACCAAAATTATTTATGTGTTCTAATAAACTTGCTTTAAGAAGATGTCCGAAACACTTAAGCATATATGATAACAATGTACAGTCTTTAGCACGCACACACAAGTTATGTGAAAAGCTGTATTGTGTGATAACAGTTAGGCCCACCATACATGTTGTTAAGTGTAAGTGCAAATTATATGTACTCTATGATATACAGTACACAGAGTGTATATAGAGATCAAGTTAAGTGATAGTAAATTAAAAGCTACCACTGCAGAATAAAATTATTTACGATGCATTAAAACACTTAAGCACACTTCAAATTTGATATTGTTACAAACTGACATCACATTAAGTAGTGTGTTGGCATGCATAAAACTAATGGTATTAATATATGATATTCACGTTATTATCAGCTATAATAACAATAAATTGCCCTATTAGCCTGCAGCCATTTGAGTTGTGGTGAATTATATGCTAACAGTGATAACAAATTGCAAAGTAAATAATCGTCGCGACAAATTTCACAATAGAGTACAATATGCTTTTGCTTTTGTGTATACCATATTAACATAACCTTATGGGTGTCTGAGTATAAAAATACAAATGGAATCCTGAGACGAATTTGAGTAGACTGTGTGGGATCCTTTTTAGGAATTTTATTTGTTTGCAGTTTGACTCCCAGACAATACTGATATAGTACAGTAATAGTGGAGACAGTGAGTAACATGCACTCCTTCTGTTGTGTGACTGCTGTGTTTCAGATGTGGCTGCAGCTGAAGATAAACTGATGTTCACTCCAGAAAAGAAACAGAGCAAATTTGAGACGCTGATGACAAAGGAGGAGATGGAGGAGGAGCAGAGGTCAGTTTAAATGCTCACTCTTCTTCCCTGACTCTTTACTTCACCTCCATGGCGTTGATGGATATGTTCTATGCATGCTAATGCAAAAACATGAAGACACTTCCTGCTGCCCGCTATTTTACTGTGCTTGATTTTGTTGCATCCTTGCATGAAAAGAAAGGCAAGCTAGACTCAGACAGAGCTGCTTTAATCCTGTAGTATAAGTGGAGGTGGAGGGGCTTCTGCTCTGTGCACTTTATAAACTTATTAAAGTCTAACAGCCTTTTATGGTTATGTGTCAGAAGATTTTTACAGATTCGGTTGCTTTATACTTGACAAAAAGCAAACTCCTTACTGTTCTTAATGTAATGAAGATTAAAATCTAACAGGCATCCTTTAGGAGGTCAGATCCACAGGTACAGTTTTCTGTGCTCAGCACCTGCACTAATATTATATAATAATTGTTTTAATATGGATGAGGTTCAGTATAAAATGAACCTTTAGTTTTCTTACAGCATAGGTTGTCTGTTGCCTACAGTAAAGTAGCCTATTGATTTTTTAATAGTTGCAATTATTAATTTTCATCTTATTAATATATTCTCAGTATCTTAAGTGTCCTCACTAGGACATTTCTGAGGATTTACATAAACACCAGGCTCTGTGTTCTCCATTAATTTCTCTTGTCAACACATCCTGAGGCTGGAACCACGAGTGAACAGAGTGAGGTTTTATATAATCCTTTGTTACACATTTCTATTAGAGTTCTGGTTTGGTGAGTTTGAGGCCAGAAGGTGGACAAGGTTTTTTGTCTGAGGTAAGAGGGTGAGTGAGGAGACTGAGGAGGAAAAAATACACACAGTTTAGATTTCTGGTTCTGGTTCTGTTTTGTGTGTGTGTGTGTGTGTGTGTGTGTTTGTGTGTGTGTTTGTGTGTGTGTGTGTGTGTGTGTGTGTGTCAGCATGGGGAGTGAGCGTCTGCAGCTTTCTCATTGGACCCCAGAAGCTCTTAAAATATTTCCATGGCTTGGCAGTGCTGCCTCATTGTGTTTCTGTTGAGAGTTTTACTGTAGAACCAACAGAGGGAAAGTCTCTGCCCTTTGCTGAGTTTATTTCCCTTCATATTTGCAGTCTGAGTTGTGTTTCAGAGCCAAATGATGTCACAGATGAATAAATATTTCTCCCGCATAGGGATGGAGTTTTATACTGAATGCTATCCTAAGTTTCTCGTTCCATCTCCCCTCACTAAGTTTCTATAAACTGTGTCCTTAGCTCATGTGAATGACGTTCAGTCTGACTCTGGTGTTCCAGTTGCACACACAGCTAGATGTTACCTTCCGCCAGCTCCAGGTTATTAATCAGCCCAACCTCACCAGGTCCACCGGTTAATGCTGGGTATCAAAACTCATCACTTACATACATAATGAAACATGTCCGTAACAAGGAGCATGAGAGCTCGGTATGAACCACTTGATCAGATTCTTGAGGGCAACACACACCAGTAGCACGTGAAAATCATTTTTGGTTTTCCTTCTTTCTTTTATATGTTATGAACATCCGATTTACAGAGATTGTTGCTATGAGATCTGTAGTTTCACTACAGGCAAACGTTAACTGCTTGGAACAGCCACTCCCACCTAAATGCCATGATGAATACTGATCTGGAGATGAATATCTGGCGTGTGTTGCTCTGCATTCTTGCCTGCCTCTTCTTCTTCAGATGCTTCCTGATAAAATCAGGAAATTGAGCAAATTTAAGCTTATTTTGTTCTGTAACTATGTCCACAGAATCCCTGTGTGTGTGTGTGTGTGTGTGTGTGTGTGTGTGTGTGTGTGTGTGTGTGTGTGTGTGTGTGTGTGTGTGT
>JAUYWH010000026.1:3886446-3934607 GCA_034779795.1 Ctenopoma multispine
GCTTTGTCTTATCCAGCTGTTCAATCCTCTGACTTTACTGTACAATGAAAAGTTTACACTAGAATTTAAACTCTGTGACAATTCCATTATGTTTTGACTGGTATGTGTTGATTAATGTAATGTTTGCTTCAAGTGACTCCTATTTTAAATCTGTGCTTGTATACAGACAGAACCTCCATGTTCTCTGAGAAAGGCTGTGAGAAACAGTTCTGTCCTCGAAAAGTCTTTCAACTTCTCTGTGCCGCTCCTTCAGTGGGCTGGAAGTTTCTCCAACCATACCTGGGAACAACTAAAGACCAGGCGGCCTCCATATGGCTGGAAGGGACTTCCTATTAATGGTAAACACCATTATCTGTGAAGGTTCTCAGTCAGCTGTTGGTGTTGTTTGGTTTCTCCTATGTCACTCACTCACTGGAATGCACCGGATATATTACATTGCTCTGTTTGTATCTGGGTGTTTTGTCCTAGTGGTGGACTAGTTTCTGTAGGGAAACTATATAGGGGGCACTGGTGAACACATGGCTCAGCCGTGTTTTTGTCTATAAAAACATTTGTCATTGTACTTAAAATATGTGGTGGAGAGGCACAGGTCCAACAGATTTAAAAAAATATATATTAACACCTTAAAAGTCAGTGTTACTGCACTGTTTACCTACAGGATCTCCTTGTTGGAAAACAGATTACTTATTGGGTACTTTTGCAGCATTTTGTGTGTTGTTGTTTTTTTTTTACAGAAAATTATTGTAAAGTAACACCTGGTATTTTACCTTCATTTAAATCACATCTGTAAATGTTAGATGGTTTTTACTCTCAGAAGGATTTAAAATCTGCACAACCATGTAAAAACAGGATTTTTTACTGTCTTTTACAGGTATATGCTGGAAAAATGAAAAAGGTGGCACATATCCGTTTTTATCCGTTTCTCTTTGTTGTTCTTTTGTTTCCAGATGTCAGCTTAGCCCTCTCCCTCCTCAACAGCTCTCGTCTCTTTGATCGCGACTCACCTGGCAGGTGTGTTCGCTGTGCTGTGGTGGGTAATGGAGGCATCCTCCGAGGATCCAAACAGGGGAAGAACATTGACAGCCATGACCTTGTCTTCAGGTGAGACTGAAGCATCCAGACATTTACCCAGTACTAGTTTTTACCACATTTTATATGTTTAATATAAATTTAGATATTTTATTGTTCTTGATTCAGCATAATTGTTTTCTTAAATTTTTCTTTTTTTTTTCATTCAAACATTTAGCATCAGTATCACCAACACTTAGAACCTGAACTAAGACAATGAGTATTAGGTTGAAGTGCTGATTTTTTGTTTAGTCTCTACATTCACCAATGTCTAAGGAACGCTTGAAGGAATTAGTGATGAACTGATTACTTTTGTGTACCTATCTTTATAACATATTGCTAGTAGATGAACACATAAAGCATACTATAATGTAGGGTATGCAGATACAAGAACATTTTCTGTGTTAAGTGTTTAAATTGCCACATATTTTATTTAATTACAGGAATGTGTACTTGTCATTCACTATCTGCTTAAATATTTCTAAGCTTCCACAGGATTAGTTATAATGTATTAATTACCATATACTTTAATAACCACTTGGATCTGCTCACAGCTTCACTGTAACCTGTAATAACTAATTTATCACTTGTTAATAAAGTGCTTAAGATTGTAATAGGTTACTTGACTATACTAATTATTTTGTATATTTCCATGGTTCCTCAGGGTGAATGGAGCAGTGACTAGAGGTTTTGAAGAAGATGTGGGGATAAAGACTTCTTTCTACGTTTTCACTTTGAACACCATGAAGAATGCCCTCAAAATGTACAAAAGAGACGGCTTCACCGAAACCCCCAACAGTCCGGTGAGAAGTATTGAGGGGCTTTATTCTCCTTATTTGAGTATTTTTTTCTATTACTGTGTTTTACTATTTGTGTCTTCTTCTTGTGCAGGACGTAAAATACATTTTCATCGCAACATGCCTGAGAGATTATGTGATGATACCAGCTGCTGTTCGGAATCAGACTGTCCCATCGGGCTACGACAAGGGGGACAGGTGAGCTGTTAAACATCCGCCTTCATTTATTCTGTTTTGTTACATCTTTCAAGAGCCGAGCATGATGTAGTAGTAAATAGTAGCCCAGCCCACAATCTCAATCAGTAAATCACAGCCTAGTATCTCAATCTGTCAATCAGTCAGTCGTTCTGATAGGAGGTAAGAAAACAGAGAAGTATATGGAGTAGTTGTTTTCCACAAAAAGTAAAGAATCTATCAGTTTATGTACTGTATGCATCTTATCTAAAATGTTTGTATCTTCTCCAACAGACCCTCAAAGTATTTTGGCCACAAACCACCTGAGAGCTTCAAGATTCTGCATCCAGATTTTATTTCCTATGTGACGAACAGGTGAAGAACCAGAGGTTATTTTTTATTCAAATGTCTGTGTCTGTTTTGTTGTACAAGAAGTGGACAAGATATTGTGTCTTACATGTTGTGATACTGTGTGTCTGTGTTTTGGATTATTTCACAGCTTCCTAAATTCTCACTGGTTGACCCACCCTAAGCATCGTCACGTGTACAGGCCGAGCACTGGAGCCCTGATGCTGCTGACAGCTTTACACACCTGTGACCAGGTAGTGCACACATACACATATACAGACATACACACTTAGGAACACCCGATTAACCACAGAGTGCTGAAAAGTTACTAAATACATTTATTACATATATCTATCTAAGTTCAGTTCCTAAGTAAAAATACTTGTACTTGAGTAATTTTATTAATAATAATAATAATATATTTCTCCTACATTAATATGACCTCAAATGTGACCATATTTTCTTGTCCTTAAACCTAAGTGAACCCAATTAAACAAACAAGATGAAAATGTTACGCAAATGATGCAATCTGCTTTAAAAGGAAAAGAGAAATCTGGATCTTTGCTGTCAAAGTCTGATCTCAGTTCTCAGTTCTGCTAGGCTTCATGTCGAGGTGTCCTTGGGTAAAAGACACTGAAACCCTGTACCCCGTATTCAACAAGCATGAAGAGGGACAGAATAACTTTGAGAAAGTAGTCATTAAAACTTGCATTATGTGTTGAATTTTGAGGAACTACTTTTGAGAGACATTCTGTTTGTCTGTCTGTCTGTCCTGCAGGTTTCTGCTTACGGCTTCATCACCAAGAACTACGCAGAGTTCTCCGATCACTACTATGACTCAGTGAAGAAGCCCCTGATATTCTATGCTAATCATGACATGGTGATGGAGAGCAAGCTGTGGGAGGACCTGCACGTCAAGAGGGTCATGAAGTTATACCAGAGGACAACAGGCAGCTCTCAGAAAGGATAGACAATCAATCCACAGGACAGCATTGTGGAAGTAATATGAAGCAAGACGAGGACCACGTTTTGTCAGTTTGAAAGAAATAATTAAGATAAAAAGATAAAATTCAACTGAAAGCTAAAAAACTAATTTTACAACCAAAATATTTATATGATAACCAAACAGTGAATGAATGGACGACTGACGCTTTAAATAGGGTTGATTATTGTTGAATTATCTTTATGTAAATCATGTTATTTTTAATTTTCACAAATGCAGTTTTCTAAATTAATTTCCAATTTTACTTTCTTAGTTTCATTTTGCAGTTTTGCCTTTTTTTTCTGGAGCAGATTTTTTTCTTTAGCTTCAGATTTTTAACAAACATGGATGGAGAGTAACAACCTGTCAAACATGGTTGGACTGATGCAGTCAGTCATGTTGCCTTCCTGAACTGTGGGAATTGGGATAGTTGTGATTCAGAAATACACCACTGTTAATATTCAAGTGGTTTAGTAAACAAAATCAACACCAAAGAGAAATGTGTACTTTTTGGTCAGTCGTTAATTCCCAATAAAAGAAACTGCTCAATTACCAAAAATAATGTTGCAAGGTACAGCTCAACAAACATATTTCTGAGCACGACCTTTCCCCGAGTTACTAAGTGATGCAGACAAATATATCAGGCAAAGACATAAACAAAAGAAATAAAGAAATGGAGAATTTAAGCATGAGGCTCACATTAACTGGCTTGTTTAGAAGCAAATTTATGTTTGTATTACGATACTGATATATGGGGGATGTTTGGGGAAAAAAACATAAGTTGTCGATGATGTCAACATTGAGTGAAACCCAAATGTGACCACTAGTCCTGTACATGTGTTGCAGGGAAAAATGGGATGTCCAATATATACTGTGTCTCCACAGCATCTGAAAGGCCGTACAGAAGTGTCACTGTGGTGGTTGGTTTAAGTGGACAGTAAAAAAGTTCCATGCACACCTTATTACTTACTCAGTGAAGGACAGGACGCCACACATCAGATACTGTACGATGAAGAGAATCTGCAGACCACTGGTCATCATGTCCAGTGGAAAAGAGTGTCAGCTTCCACACACTATGTGGACACGGCTGTACTCTAAAGAATGACAAGGCTGGGCTGTGTTGCAAGGAGGGCGTATTGTGTAAAGTTTCCTCATTATTTGCTTCAGATTGACATTACAAACTTTAAGGTATTGGAATATATGTAGAACGTCTAGCATCTATGTGCTGGTCTTACCCTCATAGAAAGGCATCATTTTGCACTGCTTCCATCAAGAAATCAGGTAGAATTTCTTTAATGCCATACAAAATAAAATTCATCTTACTGATATAAAAAACTTTAATACCTCCGTAAGTCTTCTTCCAAGTCTGGCCTGAGTAAGTTGGGGTTGTCTCTTTCTCGGTTTATGTCTAGCAGGAAATGTCTCCACAGCCTTGTACATGCAGGAATCTTTATACGATCCTGCTCTTGCTGTCCCCAAATGCAACTTTGGTTCTGTGTCAGCAATTCGTATAATGGTTTTCATTTAGATTTCTACTATGTTTATGTTTCGTAATTTTTATGCTACATTTTGCAAACAGTATTCAGTGTGGAAACTCATAATGTTATGTTTTATGACAGCATCTTTTGTTACTAAATTAATATAGTACTTGATGAAATGTTGTACACCATTAATCATCATTTATATAAAATCTGGAAACTTTTTTAAAAATGTAATCATTTTGAATTTGATGCCAGCAACACATCTCAAAAAAGTTAGGGGAACAGCGTAAGGCTGATGGACACCAGTCCATCATAGAGCATACAGAGACAGACAAATCTATGGGCAATTTAGAGTCACCAGTTAACCTAACTACATGTGTTTGGACGATGGGATGAGGAATTGAGTTGTTTTTTTTAAATCTTTTGTTGTTTGTTCATTGTTATTACTCTGTTACTGGATACACATCATGTTCAAGCTGTTTTTATTTATTTATTTATAATAAAGATTTATTACAAACTTCCATAGGTTTATATCCCATCAGATTTCCACACACTGGCCCTGTCCTCACTGAGATTTCTCCATTCACCTCGCCCTCAAATTGACATCACAACAGGTGTTTCTTCATGATGACAAGTAAGGACAATAGTCTTTTTGTCCACTAACATACTGGCTTTTGGTTTTTTACAGAGAAGAATTTTTTTTTCACCTCAAGTAAAAGCAGCTAGTGAAGTGAACTAGGATTTGCTTTTCTTTCTTTTTGCCCTCGATGAACAGGTGGGAGCTGAAACCTACCAGTTTTCATTTAAATTTAATTTCGCCCTCCATTTTGTTTTTATCCTCCTGAGCAGTGATAACGTTGCACTATGCAGGGGACCTGTGTGATTTGCTAAGACTGACCACCTGGAAGTTGGCTGTTTTTTCACGGTTGTCCAGTTTCATGCTCGGGACCACGCACAGCCTGATAAAGATGTATTGGCCAGTTTTTCTACACCTGCAGCTGCTTGTGCAGGAATTAAATGGTAAAAAGTGCTAAATTAGACACATCTATCTCCATGATAACAGTAAAGGTGTGCCTTGAAGCAAGGGTGGCATAGTGTATTATTCCTGCCTATTACTATGTAATATAAAATACCAGTATAACCAGTAAATGTTCCTTTGGTATTAAGTTTTTTTTTAATCTGTGGAAATGTTTATCATATCAAGAAGTGAGAGTTTTACACACGATTTGAAATCAACTGGTGCTTTTTTACCAGCTACCACTTTGGAGACAATAGCTCTGAATGTTTTAAAAATAACAAACATTACAACATGAACATACAACATAACATAAAATATGGATTAGTTAATCTGAAACGTTTTGGGGACATTTGGGAAGTATTTGTTGTATGTAAAAACAGAATCTTATTTTGGTTCTGGTTATGTAAAGGTATGTCTATCCAAACTGGTCAAATGGACTAAATGGTTTAAATCTTAAAGCATTAAATTATATTGACTGTTATCACTTTGTGGGAAGTGGAAAACTGTATTCAACTTGTTATATTGGTCGTTTACAGGTATTTAAACAGGTAAAAAAATGGATGGTTAAATTACATATAACGTATAAACAAATAACGATAATGTGGAGCAGGAAAATACAGTCAGTTGCAAAGTATTACCTGTAATCCATTTTAACAGTATTTCTGAATTATACTGCACAACAAAGGCCAGGAAAAAACACATTTATTAGAATGATTCCAAATGGAAAATTCTTTATTTTATACCATTAGAATAGTGTCTATGGTTTCCGATTATGATGTGGCCTACAGTGTAGGGTAAATATACGTATCCCTGCATCGGCACAGTTGCTTTACACATAACTTAGTAAATCACGTAAATACGGCCTAAATAACATATACATTTAGCTTAGTTTTTTAGTTCAAATTTCCTCAACCCTCAAATTTTATAAACACTTATTGTTGCTTAGCACCACGGGTTGACAGGTTAATTTAGCACTTTACAGCTGTCTGATCCTGAAAAAGGAATTTTTTACTACTGTGGCAGCAGTCGTTTTTTGAAAAGCCACTTAAAAAAAAGTAACTTGAAAACATTTACTTTTGTTCAGAATGTATTTCACAAATCCACAAAACTCTTCTATTTATCTTGTTTTAAAATTATATATCCACAGAAATATAAAGAAAATTTTCATGTTTTTTCCAAGTTGTGACTGTCTCTTTTTTCAGATGAATTTTATTAGAACAAGTGATCGAACATGATCTTACATCATGAATGACCTGTAATTAACTACATTTTTGGAGAGCTTTGTTTTTCTTTCCACACCTAGACCTGTTCACTGACAGATCTGTTGGACAAACAAAGAACTTAAATAGAAGAAGTCTGACAAAGTGAAACACACTATCTCACAAAGAAACACATCACGTCAAGAAACTGTTGAATGGGTGTGATTGCATGAATGGTTGCACTTAACCGTGTTGAGTAAGGTGATTTCTTCACTTACATGTAAAACTTGTTTCTACAGATAACCTGAGGAACCTGATTTTCCCCATGTAGCTTTCTCCTGAAAAACCTAAATGTCCATCTGCCCGTAGGCTGGGTGAAATGTAGAGGCCTTGAGGTCCTCAAGTGCTAAAGGAAGTCACAGCCTCGGTGTGCCAAATAAACCAGCACTGTGTGTTGAGGTACCTAAATATCTCAGCTATACTAAATACCATAGCCACTCCAGAAACTTTTCCCTGAGAGCATTTTATCGTGAAGGCTTCTATAATTCAGCTATCTGCACCCAGGTTGTATTGTTTTAATAAAGTTGTCATTGAGTTTAATAATAATATATGTTGTGAGTTTTCCTGTACTATTAAAAATGTTGATTTAAACAAAGGGTAAATCCAAAAAGTGATCTCACTGTCAAAGCAGATATTATGAAATGTTTGTATGAATCCAAATAAGACATTAAAATCTAGTCCACACATGTTCAATTAAAATATAATCAGTATTTTACAATAATTCAAACTCATGGCAACTGGATTTCTTTCTTGGTTGAAGATACTTGGATGAATAGTGAAATGTTTCAACCTAACAAAAAAAGAAATTCATTTGCCAGGACTCAACTTCCAGATATCTTCACATGTGGTCTACGACAGTGAATGAAAAAACACATCAGAAATTATGCAGGTCAAACAGGGTTAGGGTCAATCTGCCATGAAATACACTCTCCTAAAAAAATTCTTTATTTGTAGCATGCACTCAGTCCATGCACCTTGCATAGGCGAACCTCGCCTTGGGCGCCACTTGCTGGAGAAGGCGCAGCTGCAAGGCCTCAAAAAAAAAAAAGAAAAAAAAAAAAAAACACGCTTGCAAATTTCGTAAGTTGCTGATTTCTGAGCTCGTTTTCTAAAGTGTATTTACTTATTTGGGCTTTGCTCTCTGTATGAATGAACACCTCCACAATAAAGTGAAAGGCAATAGTTAGTTAGTTTTTAGTGCTACATTAGAGTTTTATGTTGTCTTGTTTGCACATTCTGCTCACAGAGCCCATTGTTTCCAATAACAAGTACAAAGGTTTCACTGGCCATAGACCCATTTCAAGATAAACCCACACTTTTGTCATCATATTGTTGGAGCAGTCTAGACTTTCTAAATATTAATTTAAATTAGGGTTAGGGGTTGAGGGTAGCTTAGGGGTAGAAGCGCGCACGATGGGAGGAGGGGGGAGGCAGAACCTAAGGTCACCTATAGGGCACCAAACAGGTAGAGCCAGCTCTGCATGCACTGTGATTGTCTGTAGGTTCAAGAGAGGTACCCTGGATCTGGATTCACTTAATGTAACACGGTGTATATCTATGATTAGTGCTGTACTTTAGATGAATATGTTGGCTTTTATTTTTTAGTATTTACTCCTACATACATTAAACAACATAGAAGATGACACACTTTGTATTAACTAAATGTTAAGGGAGCACTGCAGTGTGACTGACAGGTATTTCTTATAACCCAGGTATGTTCTGTGTGTTCAAATTATACATAAACAGCTCTAAAAGACTGATGATAAAAGCAGTCACTGATACAAAAGGTGCTGTTTGATGTCGTTTAATTTATCTAGGTATAAAAACACAGAAATAACAACTGAAGTTCTGAACATTGGCTCAGCAAACACAAGTAACTTGGGATTGTCACTGCAGTGTTTTTAGAGGGGACAGTTTATATTATTGCTTTCTCTGTTCAGTGTTGTTCACACAAACACAATATTACATTATATTAATTTTAAATACTTAACTTTTTAAATTACTGTATGTTAATGTACAATGTTCTTGTATCAACCACAGTCTTGTGGTGCATGTTCTGATTGTCTTGTAATGTCAGGTGGGAGACAGAAGATGGCAGCATCATTATTCCAGGTGATCAGATGTTTCGGGGACCCGTCTCACCAGTTCAACAAGTGAGACAGAGTAATTCTTTTCTGCATTTTATATATGGTAATCTGCTTCCAGCTTTATTGTAATCTATAATAACTCATAAATCACTTCTTAATAAACTGCTCATAAACGTTTAATGTTATTTTGTATATTTCCATGGTTCCTCAGGGTGAATGGAGCAGGGACTTGGGGTTTTGAAGAACATGTGGGGATGAAGACGTCTTTCTACGTTTTTATCACGAACACCATGAAGAATGCCCTCAAAATGTATAAAAGAGACCCCCCCCCCACAGTCTGCTGAGAAGTGCTGAGAGAACCGAACATGTGAGGGGTTTTATTCTTCACATTACAGATTTTTCTATCACTGTGTTTGTGTCTTCTTCTTGTGCAGCGTGTAAAATACATCTTCATCGCAACAGAGGTTACGTGATGATAGCAGCTGCTTTGACAAGGGGGACAGTTCAGGCGTGACAACCACCTTTATAAATGGTCAACGTTCTGCACTTTTATAGAGCTTTTCTACCTAGACTGCTTCTCATTCACCTATTCTCACACACACACTGATGGCAGATTGACCTGACACAATGGGGGTAGTTTGGGGTTCAGTAAGGACACTTCAACATATGACAGGAGAAGCTGGGAATCGAACCACCGATCCCACAATTGGCAGGCGACTGCTCTACCTCCTGAGCCACAGTCGCCCCTTCATTTATTCTGTTTTGTTACATCTTTCAAGAGCCGAGCATGATGTAGCAGTAAATAGTTAAACAAGATGCAGAACAGCATGCACAGCCCACATTCTCAATCAGTGAATTGCAACTCCATTCTTGGCCTGTAGATGGCATTAAAACTCGTAAAGGTTCTGTGGGTTTCATGCAACATGACGACTGTGCTGTTTTATGGTTTGTAGTATATGTTGTAGTACTTGTAGTAGTTGTGGTTTATGCAGATTTGTATCTTCTCCAACAGACCCTCAAAGTATTTTGGCCACAAACCACCTGAGAGCTTCAAGATTCTGCATCCAGATTTTATTTCCTATGTGACGAACAGGTGAAGAACCAGAGGTTATTTTTTATTCAAATGTCTGTGTCTGTTTTGTTGTACAAGAAGTGGACAAGATATTGTGTCTTACATGTTGTGATACTGTGTGTCTGTGTTTTGGATTATTTCACAGCTTCCTAAATTCTCACTGGTTGACCCACCCTAAGCATCGTCACGTGTACAGGCCGAGCACTGGAGCCCTGATGCTGCTGACAGCTTTACACACCTGTGACCAGGTAGTGCACACATACACATACAGACACACTTAGGAACACCCGATTAACCACAGAGTGCTGAAAAGCTACTAAATACATTTATTACATATGTCAGCTTAAGTGAAAAGCAGACATATACAAACAGTCACAGTTTGCTCAAGGCTTGTAGATGGATGAGACCAAAGTAGAATTTTTGTCGGACTAGCTTCTTGGTGATGACCAAACATTTTCCGTCTGTGAAACATTGTAGTTGCAGCGGCAATTTTTAATAACTACTGCTGTTTAAAACTGATTCACCCTCTTCATGACACGTGTCTTCCTCGTTGGCATAGCCACAGTCTTAGTCCATTCTTTATTAAATTTGTGTTGTACAAAATTAAAATGAAAAGAGAAACTTAAACTGAAAGCTACAATACTTTTGATTTTGAAAAAAAAAGATAATCAAACTATGGTTATGTGTTTTCAGTTTCAGGGTTTGATTATTGTTGGATTCTCTTTAAATAAACAGCATTTACAGGTTATTCATGGTTGTTGTGAACAAAACGGGCACCAAAGAGAAACGTCTACTCTTTAACTCATATTTTCTTCTATCACATACAGACACACACACAAAAATCGGAAAGAAACATCAATAATGTCACATAGTACAGCTCAGCAATCACATTTTTGAGCATGACATTTTCCAGTGCCACTCATGCATATGAACACAGCATTAGTGCACTGGTTTACTTAAGTAACTCAACTGGTAACCTAAGAGGTGCTGATATAATAAGTACATGATTATGCTATATAATAAGTACTAGTAAGTATTTATAATACAATAATGGAGAAAAACTTGTATTATTTCATCGAGTCTGTACAATGCAACTCATATGTAAGTTTAAGAGATTTGTAACCAGCTGAATTATTTTACTTAACCCTCATTTAGCTCCTTGTTTTGGTTTCGCAGAAAGCATCCTGTCTTGTTCAGTATCAGCTGTTTTAGAGAAAAAACAATCTAAATAGCCAGAGACCAGCTGATGAACACAATGACAAAGCTAAATGTTGTTACAGGTGTCCCACTGTCTGCAAGTGGCCAAAACTCTGCAACTTTAACTGAGGTGTCAGTTTCTCAAACCTGGGATGAAGTGAAGTGCATGGATCAATGTGACGTCTACAATAATCATATAATGTGTCTTCTCTTTCTGAGATTGAATACAGTGGGAGGGTCAACAACAATGTGTGAAGCTGTCAAACGAGCCAGAAAGTCACAGGAAATGAGACCATTAAAACAAAAGCACCGTTAATGTCATGTCAAAACAAAACACACACAAGCATATAAAAACCATTTATTAATACACTCAACAGTAGTAGCAGAAGTTAAAGTAAGGTGTGTAAAATTAGAATATTTTGACATTTGCTAACTTTATACAGTACATAGACCAACAATCACTATGAAATTCAGCCATTATTATAAAAAATTGCTGCAGTTGCTGCAAAATTACATCCACTACTTGACTAATAAAACTATTCCAAAAATAGGCATTAGGGCTAGATTGCATGTATTCTTTAATATTGTAAGTAAGCTAATCTGTGTCAACCACACATGAACAGTTTTGAAAGTTTAGTATTATTATTACAATATCAAGATTTCTGCATCATCTTCCTCTTAGATATGGCTGATTTTATTTGAATGTCATGCTCTTGATCAGTTGGATACTTTTTGCAATTTCATTTTTCACTATTTCAGCTCTCTGCT
Organism: Ctenopoma multispine; assembly: GCA_034779795.1. Lineage (NCBI taxonomy): Eukaryota > Metazoa > Chordata > Actinopteri > Anabantiformes > Anabantidae > Ctenopoma > Ctenopoma multispine. The sequence goes on from JAUYWH010000026.1 coordinate 3,898,698, forward strand.
ATTTTATCAGTCCGGCAAATAACATTAACTGTCACTGTATGAAAGACCAGTGCATAAAGTTGTGAGCTAAAGTGGTTATAGGAATGGAGATTTGCAGCTGGACAACTGGAAAAGCTCATATATCCAAGATTATCGTGTGATTATACAATTCTGGTCATTTTGTTGAGATTCTTTGTGAACTGTCGTTGAAACGTTTTATTTTGAAATTCTAGGCCGGACGTTGAGTGTTGTGTTCACGGTACCTTGACCCCGCGTCCACATTCTGGAGGATACGGCGGAGAGAATGTGGCATTCACGGCGAAGAGGGAAAAGCTACAGGAACACAGTATAACGTGACAGTATGAAGTAATAAAGTCCTAAAACTGAACGTAGTTTTTATGTTAATTCATGCTTGTGGCAAAATTATTATGTAATACCTTTGGAAGCTGCTACTACTGGAATACAGCAACGACTTTTCTGAGATATCGACACTGGGAATACTTTTCCAGCTTTCCGGAGTCTTTCTCCAAACTGCCACCGTGGTCCGTTAAAATTCAGGGGCCGGGAAGTGTGTGCTATATTTAACTACAAAAGGTAATTTATATCTTCTTCTTGCAGTCATACATTTAGGAAAATGGACCCAGCATGTGCGTTAACAAACTTCGGTACAAAGGTCGGCGCTGGTGGAGCTGCCTGCGGAGCGCTGTCCGGTGTGTTTACATGCCAGACTCCGGCCTCGAAATGCCTGTTTCTCCGCTCCGGACTCAGCTTCTTGCCGAACTCTCTTAACATCTATTTCATATGGTGTCATATACCAGAAAATAGCTGGTAAATAGGGCTTTAAAGCCTTATTGTGTCTTTAGATTTAAATTAACGTACGTTTATAACAGAAGGCTGCGTTTAATTCACTAAAACGTCAAATTACGTCGGAATCAGAGTGGTTCCTAACTTTGGTATTTAAATACAAGACTTCCAGTGATAAAGGTTGAGAAGTGTTTGCTAGTGGTTTTAGTCTTCCCGAATTGAAGATTGACTCTTATTAATTAAGGCGATTTTGAAATCACTAACTACATATATGTTTTATATTAGTGATAAACGGGCATATATTCAGTTTGCAGCTTTTTTAATGGGGGCTGCCATTACTATGTACTGAAAAGAAAAGGACATTTTAGAGATTATGTTGTGCACTATCCAAACCTTTCTGTGTGCCAATAAAATACCCCCCAACTCACTGTAAGGGAGTTGGCAACAGTATTTGTAAATGATGCTTTAAAATGGTTTATTCATTTACACTTTGGACCATCTGGCTGAGACTTAATGCTCCTGCAGTGTCAAGTGAAATTTCAGAGGATTGTTCCTCATGTCAGTGAGAATTCAAAACTCTGCAGGGGTTGTAAGGAAAGGGGGACACGATCAGTGGGAATGGGACTGATAGCTGTGTGCTCCTGTGTGGCTGCCTGCTTATGTAATAACACAAGTTGTAACCAGGAAAACAGAGCAGGGTGCAGGGCCGCACCAGTATTTTCTACAGTATCTGGACTCTGTGATCCAAGTACAAACATCACCTCGAACACTTTTTTTGTTTATGTAGCAACACTGACTTTGAAGTGTGCTGCTGCAGCCGTGATCATGTTTTCATGCAGAGATGAGGACTGTCAGCAGTAATGTCAGTAATCTGCAGGAAAACTGGAGCAGAGATGACTAACTCTGCCAACTTCTACCTCCCTTATCTGCGAGCTGCGACTTGGCCACTGGGCTGGAAGAGTTTAAGTAGCTGTTCTCCAGTTGAAATGTAAGTCAATGCATGGTGAGCACGTGATCTATCAGCGAGCCCTGAGGAGAGCATCACAAGTCAAGTGAGTTTAGCTGATCGGTTAGTCTACTCTGCTGCAAAAATGTCAAACAACTGAGTGAACTTTGGTGTAAAACACTCTTGTCCCTGCTCAGGAAATGTTTAACTCCTCGTCTTGTAGCATAGGCTCTTGATCTCTCATCAGTATTTCCACAGCAGAGACAACTCACAAGTAGATCCCTCATGAGCTCTTTGTGTTTGAAGATTTGGTAAGGTGCAATTAAACCAGCTCACAGGCTGTTAAACACTCCTTTGCTGCAGTGTCACAGCACTGATCTCACCTGTGACAGGTGTGTGTACGTGCCTTCATGTGCAAAGTGTCCACGTTTGCCTCCAGGCCATTTTAACGTCACATGAGGAAGAACGGAAACCCACAGTGACGTACACGTGCGGTGCCTCCATGTTCACATCCAGGATTGTCTAAGTGTAGGATTTCATGACACTTTCCTCACTTCCTGACTGTCTCTTATCGTCACCTTATTTGCCAGCAGCTACTTGTTTTAAACACTGAAGGCTCTGATTTACAGTTGATCTTGGTTTATTGATGTTAGGAACATTTTAACCACTAACCTGCAGAAAGTACACACAGCAAAGGCAATAAAGCATGTTTCATTTGGTCTGTGGTCAACTTAAACCGTGAAATTTACATGAATTAGCATCACTCGATCTGAGCTGCTGGTTGGCATTTTAATCAGAAACAGCACTAAGTGATCAGCAGAATGGGAAGCTGCTTATAGAGACCTGAACTGAGACCGTGATTGTCTTTTTAATAATAGTGCAGCTGCAAGATTTGAGGAGCACTGGGACTGGCAGAGTGGATTCAAAATTGCATTTTGGTTTGATGAATTAACGTCATTTCGGTCTCACTTACTTCATATCCAAATGTGTGTCCGACAGGAGAGCTGCTGTGGTTTAGTCTGGAGTACTATGACAGATAATCTGATCTGTTTTTCTCATTTCTTTTTCCTCTCAGGCCCTCGATGGTGACCACATCAGTCCCCCACCTCCAGTCACATCAACAGTAGCTCGACAGACCTCCAGCCCCCTCGGCTGACCCTGGAAATAACATTTCCCCCCAAACAGAGACTGAAAAGAAGAAACGTCTGAGCAGGAAATTAAGAAGCAGAAAAGTTTTCCATCTCTACCAGACTCGGAGGAGGATTTTTTTTTTCAGGTTTGTGTCTCAGGCCGTTGTAGCGCTGTGAGCTGAGCACCGCAGAGAGGAAGTGGAGAGCCTCACCTGAGGCAGGTCCATGTCTCTGGCGCTCAGCATGAAGAGGAGGTGCCAGGGTTTTAAATAAAGCTGGTTCAGACGAGAGGAGGAGGGAGGATGGGGAAGGAGCAGGACCTGCTGCAGGCGGTGAAGAGTGGAGACCTGCTGTCCACTCAGAAGCTGCTGTCCAAACTCAGAACCAACAGGAACAGTAAGTCCCCTTGATTCTCATACCTGTCGGCTGCTGTACTGGGGTCACCTGCTTGACATGGTAAAGGTGTAGTTAATAATTCATCCACTTAATAAAAAGTAAACATGGAAGATGTAAATTGTCTCTGGTCACAGTGACCCTCACTGTGAATGCAGCTTAAAGTCTGTCTTACTACAGTATACTTACATAAATGAGTACATGTAAATCCAGTAGTCGTTCCCAGGTGTCATTTCTCCCTCCATTTATTCCTGTTACCTGCTTGAAATCCTCAGTGTGACACGGTGTACTCTTTTTGTTGCTGTGTTTGGAATATTTCCAGTCTGACCACATCAAAAATTGAGCATTTCTTGACTGGACTTTGGGCTGTTTGGTTAGTTAAAGGTCTGATCTGATGTCACTGGTTGTTTCTGTTCTTTGTTTAATTATAGTGCTCTATATATGGGACCATTCATTTATTAAGTGAGATTAAAGTAATTTGATTGGTAACTCGATATATTCTGTTTACTCTCATTTATGTGACTGTTATTACGTAATAGTCTGCTGCATACTCTGACCGTGAACTTTCATACAGCCTCTTGTTTTGATTTGTATTATTATTATTGTGGTTTTCAGAGAAGAGTCATACTGAGGCTATGATGGTGTTTTTCGTTTCCAAGAAAAACAGTCAGGAGGAACTCGGAGGTTCTTGGTATTGAAACAGTCAGATTTGGAAGCACTGAGAGAAAACACTGAATTCAGTTTTAAGTAAAGCTGAAACATTGTTAGTTAACACACACACCAGTGTTAACCTCTCAGTTAATGCTCTCTCTTGTATTGTAATAATAAGTAGTAAACCTGCAGACTTTGGAAATAGGAACTCTGCTTTTTCTCTTGTAGGCAGAAACCTCAGACAGGAGACAGGCAGGGCTGGTGTTAACTTGCTTAAACAAGCACTTTGCTGAGTTTTGTCTCCTGGTGTTTTCACACCAACTAAAACTCTGGATGTAAATGGATGATGATGCCAGTGATTTTCTTACAGCGAGGCAGCTCCCAGTTAAGACATGAAGGAAGCAGTTTGATTGCTGCTTCGATAAATATTTAATCTTCCAACACATCATGTGTTTCCGTGGATAAAAGGTACAATCTGCTTTGTGTATCTTGACTGTTTGACAATGCAAACCTGCCCCTCTAACTTTAATTTGTGGATTTTCAGACCATCTCTGATGATTAGAGCCTTCTTTAGGTTTATGTCTTTGTTTAGCAGCTTTTAATCTGCACATACCCCAGATGCATGGTGTCATGTTTTCAGCAATAAGACCGGCACACACTCCGAGGTGATTACGAATATGATTTGGTTGTTAGTTGTAAGACCCAGTTGTGAGCGCCCTTTACTGTTCCTGTGTTTTTGATGTGTCTTGAATCTGTGAATGCTCATGTGTTTCGCTCACGGTTTCAGAACCAATATACTGCTACCAAAAAAAACCAAGAAATGTTATAATAACATCTACAAAAATATACATTTCAAGGTTGTAAAGTAACATAGTTTCACCATCAGTTTGGGCGTGTTTGCCTCCCCGTGGAACTGACAGAAGCAACAGGATGAAAATGCAGAAATATAGAGGAGCGTTATGTGTGGGGAGATTCAGCCAAATGCGTCAAAAGCTTTTCAGGGTGAAGAGGTGAAATATTGCTGCCTCGCTTAGTCAATCACCTTATCTCAATCTCATTGAGCTGCATTCCACTTGCAGAGAGACCTCACACCAAGCTGATGGGAGCTGCAGTGAAGGTTTGGAAGAGCATCACCAGGGCAGCACCAAAGCTCTGCTGATGTGGATGTGGATTTTCTGCAAAATATCATAAAATACAATGGTTTCATTTGACTGCCCCATGACTTTTGGACACTTAACATTTGGTCAGTGTGTTAAAAGGGCTATATCTGCCACATGTTTTAATTATTGAATACTTTAATAACACCTCAGAGACAATTTTATTTAATATCCATTATTTTATCTTTAGCTGAATGTGCTAAAACTCAGAGGCTGAAGAACAATATGTAACTGTTGATTGGATCTGATCTTGATATTACTTCTTAAGATCCCTGTAGGAATGTCCTCAGCAAAAACAAGAGAAAGGTGACTCAGGTGCAGCTTTAGATGTGGTTGCACTCCTCAACAATGGCAGCTATCTCCAGTTACAACAGTCTGTCAACTCTGTGTTTACTGCTTCTCCATTCTACCATTGTCTTCCTTTCGTTGAATAGCTAACTCATGATACAGCTACATACTATGTCTTATCATCAGACACAGATGGCAGATGTGCACACAGCTCTGTTTATTCTAGATTTGGTGTCTGTATATATGGACGTGTTCACACATGCTCTGGATGTAACATTACCCTGTGTTTTAAGAAATAAAAACTTAAGTGAAATGCAAAGGCTAGCAAAACAAATGTTTGTGGATAGAATCTGATGGAAGGTAGACTTGTATGAATAATTTCTGAACAATAGTTTGAGCCACTGCTTCTTTTTATTTAGCCCTTTCCCCTCTCTCCGTATGACTAATGTTGTGGCCTCTCAGTCGTCTTTCTGCCTGACAGTCACTTTTGTTTTCTGTTCAAGTAACCAAGAAAAGGGGCCACTGAGGTCCCTCGGGCCGACAGGAGGTCAGTCTTTATCAGGCAGAAAACCTCTTCCACGACACAGGTCCGTCTACACGGCCGGCGTCTAGGGTCATCAGCGACCTCTGACCTCTGAGGATAAATGTAGTGCATGTCAAGAGGTGAAGAGTTTGAGGATGGGTCAACAAATGATCTGTCTTTTATCTGTTGACCAAACATGGACAGGATGTTGAGGCTGTAACGTGACGATGGAACAGACAAAAACTTTAACTGCCAGAGGTAAATAAAAAATATCAGTAATTATTGTTCGAAACCAAGACCAAAGATTGTTTAAATAAGGAGCGTCCAAAATACACTGTGAGTAGAGTATTTGTTATCTTTTTTGATTGGCGTCCTACTGACCCTCACTCAACCCTGTCAGTCTGTACAGTAACCTCCCAGTGCAACTGATCTCAACTATTTTAGGATCCTTGTATCACTGTATCATCTGCAACAACAAAGTTTCATACCATTAGACTCAATGCACTATATACAATAACTTATTATTTAAATAGCTTGAACAAGGGGTTGAGGTGAGGTGTCTTCTGCTTTAGTCACACTTGGCAACTGAAACAAAAAGCTCCCTGTTGCATGACTTGGGAAAATTAAGACAGGATTAACTTGGAGAGAGAAACAAAGAGTTGTTCTCTACATTGGTCCAATTGGTACAAATTGGCACCAACATTGGTCCTAAAACAGACATTAGGTTGAGATGTCTTAAGCCAATCAGTATCAGGTCCATTCTGGTAATAGAATGCTTTCGGCTAAAATTAATCTGACCTAATGCAAATCCCTCTTTAGTTACTACTGCCACAGATTTTAACCTGGGGGTTTCTGCTTCTCTATGTCAGGAAGCGAGCTGTTCTCGGACACACAATAAGAGTGGAGTGGAGCAGAGAACAGGTTATAGTCAAGTTGACCACATTGTTTGCAACAAAACCTTTCATCAGTGGAGACAGTTTAAATGATTTATCAAACACTTGTTGAAGAAGGAGACCACAAACCTCTAGAAATGTGAAAGCTTAACACCTGTCCTGCAGTCAGCTCTCTGAAGTCACTGTAATATTTCTAAAACACTTGAGAGCAGCAAAATGGTTCTGTTTAGGTAGACAAATACCTAATGGTGAAGAACTCAGATTGGGATTGAAGCTAAAATCCCATGATTGGGACATACCTAGTTTCAGGTGCACCAGTACATTTGGACCCTCGTAGTCATAGCAGGCTAAAGCCCCTTGTGATAGTGAATGCAGAATTATCCACATGTGAGTAGCAGGTGTATGAGAGGAGGATGTAGACCTCTGTCTCTCTGTGGTGTCGATGATGACTTCATGATGAAATGTGGGTATATGGTCCCCACAGCCAGCTGACAGGCCTGTCTCTGCTCCCTGAGGGACTTCCTGCTGACTGACACAAGACTCCCACCTATTGTTCTCCACCTCTACACACCCAATCCATCACCATAATATGTTACATGAGAGCTTTTTAAACCATTGTTACTGAAGCCAACAGCCCACTAAATGGACAGGGGGCATGTTTTCTCCTGCACGCACAGAAATCTCTTGACTTTTCTCAAGCTTTTTTGCTCATTGACCAAATTATTTTCCATTATGAACAATTATCGGCCTTGTTTCCATATTTTAGTATGTTTCCTATGTCTGTGAAGATTCTCAGTCTTCACAGATTGAATATGCCACAGACTATGATTTTTGAGGAATATGTGTGACGCAGACTCCGTGCTCCTGACATCTGGTGTTTTACTATCTGCCCCATGCCCAACTGCTATCACCAAAATCACAAGGAGCTCCCAGATGGTGCCCAGCCAGGATTAAGAGGAATTATAGCTCTGGCGTGGGAAGGTGGGGGGGTGGGGGTCCAGCTTTTTTTGTTTATCAGGTGCTGTGGAATCTCATTCTCATCACGGTGCTATTTACAGTCAGCACACTGTGAATTTTAAATTAGCTTTTAGCTGACTAATCTCATAACCTTTACGTCTAAGGCCTTCTGAGACACTGTAAAGCAAGAGATTAGTTAGATGGTTCTGAAATTTTGTACCGTTAAAAAAAATGCAATTTGCTAATAATTTGTTTTTGATGATGATTTTCTTAAAATCTTTAATCTTTAAAAAGTCAAAAAAAGTCATGTAAAGTCATGAAAAGCTCTAAAAAAATTACTTTTAGCACTCACCGCCAGGCGTTCTTTGTTCAGTCCCCTAGTTCATTCTCATTTTGTCTGACAAATCACTTTCACTTAATAACCATCTAAAAGAATTAGGTTTAAAAATGTTTTAAACATAGAAAAGGCCACAGACTGGTGGGTCTTTAGACACTTAAACTACAAACAAAAGCAATTGACATTCCCATCTGTCTTTTTTAACAGAAGTGTGCCATGGAAGGTATTGTTATTGACCCAGTAGAGTGATATTTGGTGTTAAAGTTCATCAGTGTCCCATTATTGGAGCGTCGTAAACCTGTCGACGTTCTATGAGAAAGCCAAGCCGTTGAGAAGTGGAACAAAACAGCGAGTAGTGCATTGGAGTCTCTGCTGATAGAGGAGCAGACTCCAGCTATGGATGTCTGCTGCCTTTTCAGACGTATCTGCCCCATGTTTTATTCATGAGTTTGGGTTCAAACTCAGCCCGGCCAATCACATGCCACGTCCCAAGTCTCCCCTCCCTTGAGTGCTGGCAAGACCCCTGTTTTATTATGGACTGTTTTACTCTGCAGCTCCTCTCTATTTCTTCTTTCAAGTCCTTTCATGCTAAGAATTCACACTTTTTGTACATTTCTGAATCTGGCTCTGATATCTCGAGAATCTCAGAGTAGGAAGTAAGTCCTAACTGAGCCAAACATTTCTCAGTTTCTACACTACTTTTAGATTTTTGAGTAAAATCATTCAGCTTAGTAAATCATTCCTGTCTGTACTAGTAAGCAGGAGTCCTGACCTACGGGCTGCAGGAGACTGTGATCAAGAATTAACCTTGTGGCTGAAAGTGTGGTTTCCTGGGATTATTCTACTGAAAGTCAATAAAGGCAACTTCACTACTACTGTGACTCATAGGTAAACTGGATTTAGTTCTAGTTAACCTTCCCAGGATAGCAGTCTGATACAATTGCAAATATAGAGCAGGTTTGCAAACAAGCTTCTTTCTCCAGAAAATAATTTGGTGCAGAACTTTTTGTGCAAATTACTTGCTGCTTGTTGTCAAATATCTTGCTTTTCCTGCTGACTAATGGGGAATAACTGAGTCACTTGACATGCCTTGAATGTAACTGGAATAAATTCATAGATTCACACCCTTTCTGCTCCATTCTCACACTGAAAAAAAAATCAAGAAAACAGGATGTTTTCTTTACATAATGTGTTCTCATGTGTTAGGAAAGGTCAAGCAAACACAGAAGACTGATTGTTGAGCTAATCATTCTCTTTTTACTCCGTTAAAGTTTAGCGAGACTGGTCTATTCCATACAAGACAGGTTTGAGGGAAAGTGTTAAAAATTCTTCCTCTATGTTTGAGCGGGTAGTGTTTGCCTGTCAGCTCTACTGTTGGTGTGTTAAATGTTTAGTTGGTTCAGATGATCCATAGACTAGTCGACCAGTCACACCTCTGAAAGGAAAACAAGGCTCCTCTGTATCTTTTGGGACTTTGGGGCCCCCCAGGATCTCTGGCTGTCGTGGGTTTTTGTCCTTACTCTGACATTAATGTGAAGAAGACAGATAAGACACAGGAGCCATACTTTTATTTATTTATTTTTTGACTTTATCAAGCATTTCAGGAGGCTTACCTCAGTGAATGTTAAAAATGGACTAAAAGAGAGTTATATATTAAACTTTGGCTTTCAGTAGAGAAGGAGATTGCGTGACGTTGCGGTTTTGTCACACTCTCAGCCACAAAGTAGAAATAATGGTGACAGGTTGTGGTTTTCTGACAGTTGTGGTTTCAAATATTTGACATGTGTATAGGCAAATCATATAAGTGAATTAGTTATTTTGGTTATACATTTTATACAAAAATATATTTCCAAATAAAATAAAACGAGACTTAAAAGCAATAACTTGAAAATAGATTTTCACCCTCTGGGATGTCTGCTGAACTGCTGCTGAACTGATCCCATTTGATAGTATACGTCTTCTTATTTTTCACATAAACACCTTCTGCAATATAATTAAGTGGGTCTCTTCTAAAATAACCAGGCTGTGAGCTTGCTCAAAGCACTGGTAGAGGAATCAGGTCCTCCACTCAGTTTTTATAGAGACTTTGAAATGAAAACTAGGAGATAATGAATCTAGTTTGAGGCTACAGCCTGTGTATATTGTGTGGTGTCATGCAGTGTGTGCGGCAGAGTAATGGCTGATGGAGCTTTTCTTTATTTGGTGCGTTATGTAATAGATGTTCTGCACCAGGCCCCTCTTGTTGGTTGGTTTTCTCTTTTGTAACTTTCAAACCAAAGTCCCAATAACTGTGACGTTACAGGAGGTGATGTTTGCTTTAAATAACTATGAATACATCTTTTTAAGTGTTCAAAGTTCCATCAGTTTAAAGAGTATAAAGACCTTTAATTACCCATCTGAGAGTTTTATTTTGCATCATTGCTGCTGGTCAGGTTGTATGTTGGGTTTATTGCCAACACTGTAATACAAGATCATACTTACCCAGGGATAGAGCAAAAGGGCCATGGTGGAGAGGACAGATTGGTGATGTGTCTTGATTGGTATGTAACTCACATTTAGATTTCTCCTCCATCTCTGACTTATTTTGGAAACATGGCTCACGGATTGTAACTGTATACCAATCCTGCTCGTCAAGGGCCCCATCCCTGCTTGTTTTTCAACCATCCCTGCACTTACAGCTTCTAATTTGCTGCTGATCCAGGTGATCAGCAGTGGGTAGGGCAGGGTCAGTTGGAACACAAGCAGGAGTGGGGCCCTTGAGGACCAGGATTGGTTGACTTTTTTTGGATTTCTATGAGGCACATCTGTGTTACTTTCTTTTCCAGTCTGACTTCAGGCAGACTTTGATTTAAATAGAGGCAACATCACACAGTAATGATATTTATTTCCTTATTTAGTCATCTCCAAATGTGCTATCTGGAAAACTTCCACACGATTGCAGTAGCTCCCTTTTTAGGTACTAAATCATAATCGAAGGCTGACACGCTGCTCTCGCTCACAGACACAGACTCACAGCTGATATTGATGTGTGCATTAGGGAATCTAAAAGCGCCATGTGTCATTGATCATCGATATTGATATTGATATATCATTCATATTGCAAAAAGATTTATACCACTTTTATCATGGAAGGTTTGACATTTGACACTCACAAAATATTTTTGGATATTTCTCATAGAACTCACATTCTATGAAAAATGCCTTTGTCATTAACGTCATTAATATTTTAAGTGTGTAAAGTAATGTTAAGTAATCATTTCACTGATTATAAATCTTTACAATTTTTAGCTGAGCGCTGTTGCTGTTACTAGTTGATTTTTCTTTTTCATCCCTCTGGAAAAGTCTACATTGAAGATTGACTGGTATCTCACATAATACCCAGAATCCTCTGAGCTTCTGTCTGTAAAGTAAAAGTGTTCCTCTTAGTCTAAAGCGGTTCAGTGGTTTGTTATGAGCCCGTTTTTGTCTGGATGAAACTCTCATTTTCTGCTGTTAAGCAGGCTGTCTTGTATCTGACTTATAAGTTTTGATTTGGCTTTGGCTGTATGTGAAGAACATTTCTCACCACTGAGAATGAGTGGAATTCAAAGAATTTTGGTCAGATTTGTGGTACGATGCTAGAAAAGGTTGCATTTTCACTGAGAGACCTTGGCTTGTGCATATATGCAGTATGTGGTCCAGTTTTTACTTACTCTAACACCTTAAAACTGATCAGATCTGTTTGGGATCAGACAAGTTAAAGGCTCAGAAGACACCAACAGCTCAGCGTGAGGTCTGACTCACAACTGTGTACTTGACGCTAGAAGTTGCAGTTATTTTTTCCCCCCAAAATCCTTAGAATTGTATCTGTGCCAACCATTGTCAGAGCAGCAGAGTGAATTTGAATGCAGAGGGAAGAATAGAGGTGGTGATGTCATGGTGTCGGTATGTGGACCCCATAGCAATACCTTTGGTCCCCCTTTTCCCTGGAATCTGACTCTGATGAAATACAGTGTGCAGAGCTCTTCCCAATGTTTTCAAGCAGCGACAAAGAGAGAAAGGCGAGCGTGACCTCATGGGTGTTGCAGCACTGCCAGTAGTAGACTCTTGCTGCTCTTTCCCAGTAAGGCTTAAAGATGACTTCAAACAGAATCTCACTCAGAGGCTGAAAAACTGGTCTGGGGTTTTTGTGGAGCATCAGTGCAGAAAAGAAGAAAGAAAACTTTCAGTGTTCACTTTGGCACCTGATTTCGTTTGGCTAGTCACATCTTCAAGTCCAATATAGTGTTTAGAGTCACTTAGAAAGTGTTTTGTTGGTCCAGTAGGAGTTTCTGAAAGCTGGTGTAACACAGAGGAGATGAATTCACAAAGACTTAAAATGAGTTCACATCATCTCTCAGTGTCTTTACTTCCAGGCACAAAATCTGTCCAGCAGCCAAGAATCACAGCTGTCACAGCTGATGAGCTCAAGAAAACAGTCTGAGAAAATGATTCTGACAACTTCAACACCGACAGCAGAGAGTCAAACATTAAATTCACTAATGTGGGATTTAAGTAGTGAAACCTTGGACTGCGAGCATAAAGTCATCAAAGCAAATTTACCCAAAAGAAATAACCCTAAAATATTTGTATAAAAATTAATACAAAATATAAATTTGAATCTGCCACTGTACCTCACTAATTCTCTTATTAATGAAACCTGTTTCTGTACTTACGCTGCGGTTATTGTGCTAATTAAAATATGCAGACATCCCTCACCCAGCACGAGGACAGCGAACAATATCATTTATTGTTCTGACTGATCCTGACTAATCATGACCGCTTAGATGTTTTACATGGAGAGACATCTACAAACTCACAGGCAATAATTCTTCACATTCTAATTCACACAGCTGGAAGCTACATACTAAACTTTAGTGACTTATTAATGTCCTTAAACAACTCAGATTATGCTGGAATGAGGAAACAATATCAGTGAGTCTCATTAATCTAATACGCTGCAGAGAGAAGTTGTGATCACATGAGGCTCGGCAGACAAAGCGTATACATATTACTCGCATTGCAAGACATCGTTCGTTAATCAAATTAAAATTTATTACAATTTCTTGCTCGTCTTGCAAAACACTTGCAGACCAAGTTGCCAAGGTTACCAAGCTTTGTTTACTTACACGAAGAATGGGGCTTCGATGACGAGGACTCGATTAGTATTCGTTTAATGGTATCTTTCCAAAAGAACAAGTATAAAAGTCCTTTTTTCACTGTCTCTTGCTCTAATGTGGATGTTTGCACTATTGCAGCTGTTGTGGAGGAGGAGCACTGCAACACTAGCAGGCTGAGGTGAACAAAACAGAAGAGAAAAAAGTCAAAGAAAGGATCAGTATTAGGTTTGGTACTGTTCACTGTCTGGGTTTAGTTAGGCCCAGGTAGCTAGAACCACAGATAAAAGGTTTATTGTAATTTATTTATTTAGTTTTTGATTAGTTTATGTGGATTAACTGAACACATTGCTGCGCTTTATATGTCACCACATCTCTGTTACTCTAAGTGTTGGCTTGATCTGCCACACCCAGACTGACTACCAAACAGGCATGCCCGGTCACATGCTGGAGGCTCCAGTAGCAAAGGGGGTGGGGGTTCTAGTGGTATAACTGTCCAGAAAGATGGAGGGGTGTCTATGAGGAAAAGTCCATAATGAGCAGAGGAACGGGTGTGGAGCTGAGCTCACATCCCCCAGAACAATATGTGTGGTGTGCTGGACCGTTTCTTGTTTTAAGTTCAGACAGAAACAGGAACACCTCACTCCACCCTGAGACACTTGAAAAACAATACTTTAAAAGCTTCACAGATTATAAATGGACACTTGTGTTAAACACAGTCTTTAGTTTGAGAAATAAAACTTGGTGAGATACATTTCAAGTTTCAAACAAACAGTGTACACCCTTCACAGTGTGTTCTTGTTAAAATGTTATGTTGAAAACATTTATGGCTATTGAGAAATCTGGAAGTGCAAGCTTGCTATACTGATGAACATTTGTAGGGTTTTTCTTCTATTTGATTGACAGAAAATTAGGGAGCACAAATAGGGAAAGAATGCCATTACTACCTCTCAAATAAGGGGAAATTCTGCTTTTCTTTGTCAGCCTCAGACATGTTGGAGCAGACGTATTTGAACTACGCATCTGTCACGATTAATTTGTCTGAGCCATGAACAGAACATCAGGAAGGGGGAGGAACGGAAGGACAACATTTGTATTCGACCTATTTTATTACGTTATTACTCATTTGAGGGTTAGTAATGCCTTCCTGTAATGGTTCACTCCTTTTGTTGCTTGTTGTTGTGGTGTGTTTTCAGAAAGCTCTAATTTCACTGTAATTATTATAAAATTACACAACAGTTTCCAGGAAGCATCTCAAGAATCTACAGGAACTCCAATTATTGGCTCTGTGATATAAGGTGATTACAAAATCGTTGAGACGAGTACTGACGTGTTTATTATAAACCAAGTGTATTTATCGTTGATCATTGCTTTTGGACGTTTTTTTTATACAGAAACACTGTAACTTCACTGTAACGTGGCAAATTAATCACTTAATTAATCACTACTAATGCTATTTACTTGCCTTAGATATGTACATACTGTTTTGGAAAGCTGCTGTACAGGTGATATTTACTTTCTTTTTCTTTTTCCTTTTTGTTTTTCCCCATTTCTTTGTGGTCTAACATTGAATTTTAATACCCAAGTCCTAGCTTCAAAACCTGCAGAGTGAGTATTATAAGATTAAGCTTTTTAATCTGTTATTGCATGCCTAGGTGGAAAACATGACTTCTGCGCTGACATGTCTGATTCACTCATCAGCAGCTTTCAGATCAAATTTCCTTCCGAACAATTTGTTTTGTTTGCCACCCAGAGTCTAGACGTGTCCAGCTTTAGGACAACATGTCGCTCATTAACAAGCTGGTGTCATATTGGTGCACAATATGGGTCCAGGCTTCACTAAACACACACCAGCAGGACCAAGACGGCTGTCGCTACACTGTCAGTTGTTCATTAGCTCCTATTAGGTCGAGCCCCACTGGCGGACATATTCAAGCTAACGTCAATCAGCTTCCATCTGAATCAACAGACATAAAACTATCTTGGCGTCTTCATTTGACTCTGTTGACTCTGGCCTCCTAGCAAATAGCCACCTAAACACACTCTAAAGACAAATGTTCATGAAGCTGCAGATGAAGAGCGTTTTGATTATCAATTAACTACTTCAGGAAGTTTTTCTCTGTTTTACATCAAATAAAATGGAATATCTTTGGACTATTAGCCAGATAAAACCTCAAAACATTTAGAGACACCACTTTTCTATTCTGTTTGTCAGTATTCTTTTTTTTGTTATTTTCAAATTAGCAACCAATCAAATACCTTCTTAATAATATCCAGTGAATTCAATAGTGCTTTTCTGCCAGTTCACCTGATATACACGAGAACCTTGACAGCTGCACAGATGTTTCCCTCTGTGAGATATTTTGTGTTTCTCTCTCAACATTCAGCAGGATATGTTTAGGAACATTCTCCCTGTTTGTGTTTTAAATGAGACTCAGCCACTAACTTTCTCTTTGGCCTTCTGACAGTGTTGAGAGTATATCTGATCTCTTGTCGTGTGTTCATTTATTTAGTTATGATTTAACTAAACGGTAACTAATCCCAGCTTCTGTTTTACACTCATAATGATGCTTCTTTTATTAGTTTGCCACGAAACAAAGAATCTCTTCTCCCACTGCCAAAAATATAAGGTCTCCTCCTTCCTGTTTGTCTTGATTCTAAAGTCAAACTCGGAAACACCCTCGGATAATTTTGTGGCTTATTTATCTGCATTACAACCCTGATCACTGATGTCAGCTCTTGTGTGAGCTTTAGTCTGAATATCTTCTGACTTTAAAATAAATGAATCAGTGCTAAATGGGCAGTTCAACTGTGGGATATTAAAAATGGATTTGAGATATTTTGAGGAAAAACAGAAAGTATATGACAAAATAATCCAATATCCAATTCCAATAATCAAGCAACTAATCCACAGATTATTGAAAATAACCATTAGTCACAGCCACAGTGATATGATTTACTTCCCCTTTAAAGTTGTTGTTCTTTGATTGAGTTGAGGAGGAGTGTGAAAGAGTAAGAGCGGAACATTTTTAAGTTGTGTGTGTTTTGGAGGCGCTGAGCTGTAACCTGGCCGTGACTCTGTATCAGAGGAAGAGAAGGGCAGGAGGGGGAGCGCGTTTTGCGTTGACAGAGGCTCACAAGGCGTGGAGCAGTTCTCAGGAACAAAGCCAGGACTCTGAGCTGGGGCCCTTCTACACTTCCTTTCCCAACATTATTGTTCACAGAGTGGGAGGCTGAAGCATTGTGTCAGCTCAGACCCCTCCCCAATGGAAACAACAAACTCACCAAGTGATAGACTGAAGGAAACGAGAGGATACTGAGTGACTAATTTGGACTAACTTGAACTCTCTAATCTTGTTTCCAATATTTATGATTTTAAGTGGTTTTGAATGGATTGTGATTAAAAATTGGCTCAGACATTCACATTCCACACAGGATGACTTAATAAGTTAGTAATCTGGTTCAGATGTTATCATGCCATGTACATTTTGTCTAATTTAGTAATAATGTGTACAATTTCAATTCCGGATTTAGCTGCTGTCTAATTATTACAGTTATGATACATACAGCAAACAGTCACCAAAGCAACGATCAGATGTTAAAAGAAGCAGCTCTGTAGTGGTGTCACCTGTGAGTCACCTGTCGCCGCTCAGCAGGTGACTTGTGTTAAACTTTAAGCTAATGTATAAATCCAAAGAAAGAACAGTTTCTGATGAAAATGAAAAACTTAATGGTTCATGGACAGAGTGATTTGCTTTCACTGCTGACGAAGCAATAATTTGACTCCAGCGCACTCAAATCAACAATGAATCAAAAGATGTAAGTGATATTAAGCAAATAGCGCTATGATGCAGATATGTGAACTCTGCTGTCTACAGTCTCCTAATAATTATGTTCATATACAATTAAACCGCATTCAAAAATATGTTTTCTTACGGAACGTGTTTGAGACCAGATTAAATCATGATCATATGTTAACACTAAGCATAAATGACAAGTCGCAAATACGTTGACACTGAACATATAAATGAAATGTTCACAGATAACGTATTCCTGTTAGTGTAATGCAGGGATCTTCAACCTTTTTTCCCTGAGAGCTACTTTTACAAAATGAAAATAGCTGAGAGCTACTAGTTTTTTCTAACATTTATTCTTATAGTTTATTTCAACCCAAACAAACCGAATAAGCTTGTTTTACCTAGGCATCTATAAAATGTTGACATTTTGTATGTCTGTATGTATTACTTTGTAGGGTATCTCACACTGTTTAATTAATTATTTAAATAAAAAAACAAATACACAGAGATTACTTATTCAATTATCATTTTGTTACATGTCACTGTTTCACATGGTCTGCTTCATGTCCAGTTGCACATGTGATGTGTATTTAGTCTTTTTCAGTTAGTGAGATGACTGACACTGCATTGAGTCAACAAGACATTTAAATGTTCATTTTCTGCCAAACTTCGGCTTTATTACATTCATGTCAGAAAAGGCAGAGTCACAGAGGTATGTAGACCAGTGTTTCCCCCAGCATTATACAAGTGGGGCGCCGCATCTATATATTAATTACATTTTCTGTACAGCCCCAGATCACATTAGAAGTTTTTTCAGGTTCTTTCCTATAGAACAGGTCTGTACGTTGTTCTTTTATTAAACTAACAAAACAGTCTCATGTTATTTATCGTATGTAAATGATCAGCGTCACTTCTGTCTCTCTGTACGCGCACAACAGAGAGACACACAAAGATATGCGCGCACACAGGTGAACAGGTGAGAGCGCGAGTCGGGACATCTGACTGTTAAAGCATAAAAGCCAAACACACACACAGGCTCCAGCGCAGTGCGATGCGCATAACGCACACTGGGTGCAACGCACTTTCCACTGTACAGCTGATTAAGCAAACGACACCATCTATTTATTGATTTTAGCGCGTTTTCCTTGTTATGTTGTATCATTAAATAACATACTTCTACAGTCTGAAACCTTCCAGCTGTATGGAGAATGATTTCCTGTGCTATGGATGTGATATGAACACACGTTGCGTGTGTTGTGCGCATTTCTGCAGGTGACCGACACAGATTCAGGAACGTGACAGTAGTGTTATTTAGTTTTCCACGCGCTGTTCTCGTGTGCTGCATCCGAAATATTTAATGTCATATTTTAAATACGCAATAACTGCTGCATAACTATACAAAACAGGATCGTAACGGAGATAAGTAGTGAACATACGATGAATGAAGTTTTACCTCCCACCCCCTTTGGCGAGCTACCGGTAGCTGGCGAGCGATGTGTTGGAGACCCTTGGTGTAATGAAAGCTTATATGCGATAAGATCCACTGGTTTTGTGGCTCCTGATGGATTTTATATGGTGGGAAACAGACCCAAATGGCTCTTTTAAAGCTGAAGGTTGCCGACCCCTGGCCTAGTAGGCCTCTGCTCCACCTGTCATTAGGCTCAGTAGTTTTTGTCATGCATTATCATGCACCGGACCTTCATTGTCTAGGTTACAATAATAAATGCGGAGCAACAATGTGCTTAGCACAAAAAATACACACGTCACAAAAATGACTTGGTTAGTATTAGAGAAATATGGTTTCGACTGAAAAGAAGTTACGGTTTGAAATGAGAATCATACCAGCGTGTCTCATATGATTCTTACCCATCCACCCCAGCCTCCTCCTTGCTCTGACTTTGTTACCTTTGTTACTATGTCACTAACTCACACGCTTGCTACTGACCTACCTATCAGTAAGCCAGTAGCTAGTTTTTAGATTAATCAGTGATGAAAATATTAGTTACCCTGTTAACAGTAACTCTGTAACAATCAGTAGTTGTAGTTCCTTGTTTTTTGATTGCTCTGATTTTTATGGGCCAAGCTAAGAAAAACATTATTAATTTAAGTAAAAATTAATTAAAATAAACACAGTTGAAGAAGATCACCTGCAGGTCAATTAGTAATGTTAATAATCACTCCCCTACGGGTCAATACTTCACTCCTGTTCCACTACAGCGACTGAGCCTGGCGCCTTTCTGCTGCTGTGTTAAAATTACAGTTATCAGTGGACGAGAAAAGAGCTGATAAAACTGAAGTCACACACACAATAAAGAGCTGATAAGACCAGCTTCATTCCTGCATCACCATCCTAACTCAGCCTGAACCCCTGCCATCTCTGAAGTACGAGAATCTACGATCCACTGGCTCGACCAGAATGTAAACAAAATGTCTTCTGTTTAAACCTGGTATCAAAGGCTCCATCTAACATGCTTTTAATGGTTGACAAGGTTTAAGGCTGAGATCAAGTGAAATTCGAGGTCCGGTCTGCCATTCTGGAGGTTTTGGCTAGAAGAGGAATGCTGCATGCTGGAAATACAAAAGACATAAATACACTCACTGTAGGAGCCAACAACCAACACGAGAAAGTATGAATCACACACGTCTGAACCAACACTAGGAAACACCAGGAAGGTACAAAAAAGTTCTAAAGCTCCAGTTAAAGGCTTGATCAATTGTTTAGTTTATAAAATCTCAGCAGACAAGCAGGAAAAAATGTGCTAGAATTAAAGTCAAAGGTGGCATTTCAGATGAGTCTTCACATTTGAGAATGTAAAGATTTAAAGTGAGAAAACAGTAAGAGATTTAGGAATCTTTGGAGGCATAAAACTTTACAGTTTGTCAAATGAATTCATCCAGCAGCTTGAACCTGACACTCAGCAGCAAATGCAGGAGAATTAAGAATTTATGCTCCTTGTAATGGTGTTCAATAAAGCACAGTGAGTCCAAAGCAAACACTTTGTCCAGGTTTCCACAGCTCTGGATTTCTTCTTAAGATGGGAAAATGAGCTTCTCGGCTCACACCGAGAATCCTGCTGCGAGCTGATAAATGAGAAGGTTTGACAGGTTTCACTGCTCTGGCTGTTAGAGAACATCTTCATCTGCATTTTGATGTCTGAAATGCAATGTCTTTGTGCCATAAAAGGACTTATAAAGACCCTTAACCGTATTTTAAGACTAGGGAGGCATCACACTAGATTCTACTACACTACACTTAAAGGCTAGTAGCAAATTGTGCAGACTTTTGAACTCGTGAATGTACCAGTAATTAAATCCAAGATAATATTTTACAAATTCAGATTTTGACAGGCTTTTCTGTCAGACGTGAAAACGCAAATCATCAGTCCAACCTTTGATGTGTGTTGAATTGGTCTTTTCTGTAGAGTTTTGTCTGCAGGTATAACACAGGGAGCCAGCACGAAGCTGCTTACTGATCAGAAAGTGGTCACCAACACTTAAGTCCCAGGAAAAAGTGATTTATTAACAAAGCTAAGTTCCTCCACCTGTTCACCAACGGGCATTTCCCTCTCAGTCTGTCCAGATGTTTGCCGAGGACTAGATTAAACTTGCTCTCAGTGCAATTTGAACTTTAATAACTTTTTGTAGAGTTTTATAGTACTGTTACAGAAATGTGCTCTAGGGCTGCTGTATCTGTGAGTTTAAAGGCATTCAGTAGTGTCTAGTCTTGTTGAACCACAGCCACCAGACAAACCGGAGACTGTGTCCATAACTTCCTATGTAACTATTTGTTTGATATCTACCATCGGCACCCTGTGCTGATTTATCTACTACAGAGCTACAGTAAGTAAATTGATAAAACCAGTCTGTATTTGCATCTGTGTGGTTGCTCTCCAGTTTGGCACCTTGTCTAGATTCTGGAGGGTTGGAGCTGCTCGGGTCTCTCTGTTGTTCATCTCTGTCCAACATGACTGAGCTTGAGGACAGGCTGAAGGGACAAACGTCCGCCATGCCCTTGTCCGTTCAAAACACAGCAGATAAGATACAAAAAGAACCAATCTTCATCTCTGTTCTGTACTGCCGTCGCCGTTCCTTGTTCAGCCAGCAGATAAGACACAGACGTGTCCCACTCCTGCTTTGGACAAACACTTCAGAGCTTCCTGTGTTCCTGTGCCAGGCTCTCTGAAGGCCAGAGAAGAGAGGAGAGCTGCTGATTGGTTCCCATGTTTCCCTCTGAGACCTTCAAATCTTCAAACAGGCCTGCTGCATCAAACAAACCCACTACCTCACAGTAGAGTTTGACTAAGAAGGACATTGAAAGAAATGACACAAACTGAGACTGTGGATGAAGGTTTTTTGTCAAAGTATATTTGATTTTACAAATTAGCAGTGTTCTTTTGTATAGGGTTCAAAGACAATTTTCACTTTTAAATGAGATATTGAAATATGCCCATTTGAATTTTCATAATCTATTTGAACAGTATGGTTGAGGATATTATACTGAAATTGAAACCATTATCAGATCTATGTATTTTAAAATACTTAATAACTTAGTATAAAAATAACTTTAATCATTCCTATCAATTTATGTGTAGCTGCCATTTTTTCAAGTACTGTGGCAAATGTCTTGCTCATACAAAAGGAGGAGCTGAGGATCGAACTGCGGATCCACCATTTGAGCCACACCTGCCTCCAAAAAGAAAATTAATCAGTTAGCAAATCTGATCATTGGCAAGAAACTACAGTTCTAAATAAATTAATAAAATTAAAAATAAGAAATAAGAAAAATGTCTTTGTTTGAACTGTGACTAGTTTTCTATGTAGCTATTAGTGTATGATTTGTGTCGCCCACATTTTGTATGGTACATGATGCGGTCAGGCCTCCTCAGCTGCAGCGGAGACGAGAAGGGAAGTGGTTGAGGAAGAAAAAGGAGCTAGTCACTTCACATCTCTGCAGCTAGGTTCAGTGTCTAGTGTAAAGACTGAAACCAGAAAAGTGGAACTGGAGCAGCGCATTAATGAACATGGAATATGAATCACACTTGCGGAGGGAATGTTCTAGTATCTGCATATTTTTGCCCGTCTAGTTTTACTTGACATGTCAGCTTACTTCTCTCCATGGTGTAGATGATTTAATAGACCGTCCATTAAACAATCCTCTCTGAGGTCAGAAACCCGCCTTATGGATTCATCCCTGTTTTATCAAGCATATGCACATGACTTGTTTTTTACAGCTGCTTTTAAAACTGGAATGACTGTTTATATTTAGACTACAAGATGTAATCTACAGTATAAATCTTACAGTACGTGGTAGGGTTGGACCTCTGCTGTGTTTCAGGGAACAGTTTCTGACTGGAGTCTGTTGTGGCTTGTTTGGAGGAGGGCCAGCCTTCATGAAAGAAAATGCAGACTTAGTGCAGAACTTCTGCTCAGCTTTTACACTTCACCACAATGAGAAGAGAGAGGAAAATGACGGGCTGCCATGTTATCGTTCCTTTATTGCTTTGTCCCAAATACAGTTGTTTGAGCCCTGAGAAACAAAAAGATGAATGAGGCGTTGCCTTCAGACGTATAATCATAGATTTGATACTCACAGTGGTCATCTAATTTTAGTCGGTGGATTTTTACAACAGATTCCATTTCAGCCAGAGACTCCGGTCCATGGGCCTGATCCCAGCAAGACCTCTCAAGTTTGCAGACTCCTGCAAAAACCTCCTCCTCTCGCTGCATTCTTGTGGCATGCAGATCCATGGGACGTTAAAGTTTGAGCCGAACTTACACAAGTAGGTCCCTGCAAATGCTGGAGCTGAAACAGACTCCAGCTTTGCTTGGGCCTCTTCGCCTCACTCCATAAACAACAGTAAAAATAGCCTTGAACAAATGTGCAGCATATGATGATAACCTGAAGAAAATTGTCTGCTACAAAAATTAACATCAGCTAGTGAGTGTTTCCTGTCAGAAGTCACTGTGATTCGAGCTGCCAGTCAAGAGGTGAATAGAGATCAGATTAGCTTTGTTACTTTTTTGGGGGGATGCTTTATTTCTTATCTGCAAATAGTAACAAAGATTTTATTCACATTACAAAGTCATCAAGTTTGTATCCAAAGATATCAGAAATCTTTAACCAGCTTTTGAGAAAATGGCAAAAATGAAACGTGAATCAACTCTTGTCAAACACTTCATGTACGTCAAAAGGTCAGTTTATGCAAATAGCTGTGAGACCAAACAACAACCTGTCAAACGTTCTGATTTATTGTGTATTGCTTTTTTTAGAGTCTGCATACAGCGGACACCGGGATGGATGGGTGGGTGGGAAAAAAGCAGGACTTTGATACAAGACACCACTTCTTACTTCTTTTAATCATGACTGTAACAGTGAATTTATTATTGTAACAGGTGTTAATGTTAAAATTTCTCTAAACCCAATCAAGTTGTCCTTGTGGCTAAATTAAACTAAACAGTGGCTGTTCCATATCTTTAACCACGTGTTTAATATTGTAACCATGAAGACGAAGGACGCCACACTGCACATGAAATGCTGGCTGCCTGTAGTGACATTATTTCAGGAAATTCTCCTATGAGTTGTGTTACAGAGAGGAGAGTAAAGACCTGTATGGTTGTTCCTACTGCAGGATCATACTGGAAGTTGAAAAGCAGTTTGCTCAAACTATCCTGGTCCTTAAGGTTTAGGTTCATTTACAACATGTATGACTTATAGAAAAGTAATTTTTATATATTACAGTTTAATTTATTAATTTTGGAAATTCCACTCAGTTTGTTTTTATGATTGTAAGTCTAAGTAAAAGCTGGTGGATAAACTTAGATCCCCACCACCACTCACCAACCCTGCTAAGGCTCAAAGTAACTCCAACTGGCTGAGAGACGAGAAACTAAAAATAAAAATATAAGAGGTGTGTCAGTCCTAACTTTAGTAGTTCCAAGTTTTTGGAGTGACACTAACTCACAATGCAGTTTACTACTACAACATCTCCTTCATTTAAAAGAAATTACAGGTCCACACAACTCCTGGGGCATTTGAGAACTGTAATCCATCTTTTTACTTCTGTGTTGTAGAAAGGAAGTTTTTAAAGCATATATTGACGACAGGTTAGTTAACAAGGATCCAATCTGCTCACCAATAAATCATTTGATGGCAAATACAGTCATTTTAGTTTGCTTGATGATTGAAAGACTGCCCTCTTTTTCCTTAACTAGACACAGATTTGAAGGGAATTAGTAAGCAGCAGTAGTGGCGAAAATGAGGCATCGTTTTTTCTCTACAGTGGTTTTTGGTGTTGTTGTTGGTCTTACTTGGTGTTTGTCATGAAGCATGTTGAAAGTAAAGCTTTTAATGAGGTGAGAGTTGTCATGGTGCCTTTTTCCCCATTTTTTTTGCTTCATTTGCTGATGTATTCTCCCTAATTAGAAAATCCAGATTATTATCAAAGCAGCGCTCTGATCCCCAGAGGGAAAGCCTGCTGCATTTCCTCTAGATGTTAAAAAACTTCAAACAAGCTATTGTTAGGGGTGAGGGTGGTGGTGGAGGTTAATTTCGGTTGGGTGGGGGCCATGGAAGTTAAAGCTGATATACTCCCTCATGCAGCCAAAATTGAAAGACGGATCATTTTTTTGCTGCTTTCTGCTATTCTCCTGCCTGTGGGTGGATCCAGCGTCCGAGTCCGTTTTCCCTTCCTCCCCTGCAAAAGCCCCTGCTGGCTGACCTTTGACCTCCTATGACCTGACCCTGCTTTTTCGTGCATTAAAAAGTCTGAACCCTCTGTATCAGTCTGGTTGTTCCTCCTTACTGTGAAATCCATGTCCACATTTTGATTGGAATTTCTTAAATACTGATCAGCTCTTGGAGCTGCAGCAGTGTCTGTCTGTGTCACACAGCACATGGAGAATATTAAGCTATTTAAAATCTCATAATCTCTCAATCTTCATAAATGAAGGAATGTGAGTGAAATCAAATACTCTTTATAACTGCACAGCTTAAGAATCATCATGTTTTTAAGTTTTCTTCAACATCACAGTGTATTCTGGTGACACAGTTGCTTGTTCATTGGTTGGTTAAATGCAGACAGGAACTGTTAACAGCCAGTTCAACATACTTTTCATTGGAAGATTATGATAAAAGGTAAAAACAAATACGGATTAAGGAACAGGCAACATTTTGCTTGTGTTCCAAAACGTAGACCATGATTATCCATCAAACTGAAGTGAGACAAAGAATAGCGGTAGGAGTTACTAGGTGTTGAGGGGGGAATAGTTCTCTTGGTTTTGTGTGACAAGGGCCCACATTAAAGTTAAAGTTTGTAAAACTCTGAAAACTGATTTCCTACCAGTCGGGCTCTTCTCTTGCTGTTCAGTTGTAGAAACTGACTTACTGAGATATCTAGAAGCTATTTGTCACTTTCAGTTTTAGTCCTACAGCTGTGTCTAATGATATTTCCTGTCCCGCCGCACTGCTGCCACTGTAATACTTCTCTCTTTGCCCTGCACAAGCTTGCATATAAAAACCATGTTGGAATTCAGTTTCTGTGCCGTGTTTCTCTGGGAAAAAAATAAAAACATCTGTGTTTAACCGTGTTTCCCTGCTCACTGTTTACAGAAGCCAATTTTCAGCAGAACTGAGGCTACTGCAGAAATGTGACGGTAGCTCTGTTAGTAATTGTTAACCTGGTTTACATGAAGCACTTGGCTGTAGCTGTGTCCCTGCACAGACCCGTGATTGTACAATGATTCAGAATCAGCAGCCCGACCTTCGCTCTGAGAGGCTGCGAGAGTGAATGCAGCTTTCTGACTTACAGTTCAGAGTTAGTGACCGTGGTATTATAATGGCATGCTGATTAGACACAGGCCAGGCCACCACTGTACCAAACAGAGCACAGCCTGTCAGAGAGTCTGACCAGTTTAAAGGCCACAGAATTCCACTGAGTGAGAGTCAAACTGAGGCTGCAGAGAAAAGGGATAGCTGCAGCACGTCTTAGTCGGAAACTGTCCAAAATGGGAGTCTGGTAGGAGCCCCGGCAGTGACAACTGAAAGGCCTCGAGTGGGAGAAGAAGAAGCAGGGAGGCTTTGTCTGGCAGCAGATCAAAGACTCTTCGAGTTTTATTCTTTGACGTCTTAGTGCTAAACCATCCTCTGACCCAGCAGAGGAAGTCAAACCCAGGTCAGAGGCTAATGAAGATTCCTCAGGAGGTCCAGCAGAGAGACACATGGGAGAATTTATGATCAGGTGTCTCCGCCTCTTGAATAAATTCTCTGCAGCAAACAAGTCGATATCTCCTCCCTGACACTGACTGGATTTCCTCCAGTGATACCACTAGAGAGACAGAGACAGAGAGCGTTAAGGAGCCTGTGGGGACCTGCAGTCTCCAGTCTGCCCCCTCCCCAGCTGGGACACTGTCTCCTGCTGTGTCCCAGACATTTTATCTGTGTCAGTGTCTGCTGTCCTATACACCAGGCTAATTAAACCAGCCACACTTTATTTTTCTCACGTTATCATATGCATACACATTTACACAGAGGGAGTGAGTGAAGGTGCAATTTTGTTTCATTACATAACAAAACTGTTTCTTTGACTCACATGTTCTGGTTTTTGTACATTTTAACTAACAAAACCAAAATATATTAGAACTAAAAAAATAACACAAAGTCTCTGTCCAGTTGAACTACAATCAACCAGTGTAGAGCTAAAATCCTTCATTTAAACAATTAGTTGATAGTAACTTTATCTGCACATCTTTCTACAATTTTGAAAATACGTTAATCATTAAGTTACTAACTTACTAACTTTACATTGATTTCTTTGCGTCTTGTTTCTTTTAGTTCTATTTGTGGAAACATTTACTAAATTACTAATTACACTTTTGTATACAGTAATCTAGTTTATATTTTTTATATTTAAGTACAAAATGTGTTGTTTTATCTTTATGCATGATAAATCTCCCATATGCAGTATCATTAGGAAACACACAAATTCCCTTTGCCATGCAGATGACACTCAGTCATATTTCTCTAAATTTTCTAACATGCTTTAAGACTTAAAATCCTGGATGTCGTGTACATTTCTACTTTTCAATTAAGACAAAATTGGAATAAAACTGGAATACTAAAAAAGTACCTCCACCATTCTTTAATTCACAAAATCACTTTCATTAGCTTATTTTCTCTTTAAACTCTTTCCCGTTTCAGCTGTGCAGTGAGAGCTGCTTTAAAGTCTCTCAGCATTTTCGGTGAAGGAGCTTTTCAATGTCCATGAAAGAAATATGATAATTACATTTTCTTTTCAGACAGGTTGGTGGATGGCTTTAAATACAATATGAGCCATGTCTGCTGCTGCTGCTAAATATTCTCAACTTTAGGTTCAGCTTACTGTTAGCACGTTGAAGCTCTGTGACTGGATGTTTGTTAGTGAAATGCACTTTGTTGAATTCTCTCTTTCAGTTTGTAGCTGAGCCAGATGTTTTCTAACACAGATGTTCCTCCTCCATTCTCAGGAATCATAGCTTTCTCTGTCTATGACAACATGAACTTGACATTTACATGAGTGAATGAAAAGCAAACACTGATATTCTGTGTTGTTTTGTGTTTTTCAGAGTTGCTGGGCTCCACCAAGAGACTGAATGTGAACTTCCAGGACTCAGATGGGTGAGTGATGAAGTCAACACTATAAAAAGCTGTTTTTTGGACACAGTTCTTGCAGTGAGGGAGTTCTTGCTCTGTGTCCAGTCAGTGCTCTGCTCCCTCTGGATCTACAAACTACTTTCCACTCTGCAATAACTTCTGCTGCTGCTGCTGCTGTTGCAGAGTTGCCAAGTAGAGGGTTAAGACGTGAGACGGCTGTTGGGTCACCTCACTGTGGAACTGTTCAGTTGAGTCAGCAGATGGTAGTGATGTCTGATGAACCTTGAGCCTCCTCGACGCTCCGTTTACCCTCCGTTACCCTCTGTTACCTCTTTAGCTGGTGAAACGCTGACTGGTTAAATGTCCCCCTTGAAGCTCTTGAGCCTGGAAGGAGAAATAGATGAAGACAATTTAGTCTCTCCTCATTAATATTTCTCTTTGTTAAAAGTTGTTATTATCGTCCATGTAACATCTTGCATCTCCCTCCTGCCTCAGAGGTGTCTTATCTGTGTAGATTGCATCATCAGTATAGTTCCTTTGCTTATTCATTGTATGTAATTATATTTTATTTTAATCAAACCAAAACCTTAACACTAACGTTCTACTGGGACTAATATAATTAAAATGTGACAGGGTGGTGTCATATTTATCACCTCCAGATCTACAGAATAAGCCAAATACAGTAATCACGTACACTGTGTAAAAAGTTTAAAAGCTAGTGATGTGCTGAGCCAATCTGGTGGATTTGTGTTGTCGCCATCCAGGCACATTGTAAAGGATCAGTGTCGGCTAAACCAAAGCAGCTCAAAATCCATCCTTTATTAAAATCCACTTCTTTTTTTGAAGTATTTCTTGTTCGTCTTAACCTGTACCTGTATATAAAGACTAACTTGTTGATTAAAGCTGGATCTGTACATAGCCAAAGATTGTTTGTGAGAGAAGATAGACATTAGAATGATGAGGACAACAGATCAACAAGTCCCAATAAAGCAGATGTCCTCAGTTATACTAGAAACAGAAAGCGCCTCCTGCTAGAGTTGACCTCAGTAAACATGACTACATGTTTTAACGGCATCCTGCTAACTCAACCTTTTCAGCTTGAACACAACATTGTTTTCGTAACAAAAGCTCAAAGAGACATGAGGAGCTAAGAGTCTGAGAGGGCAGTAAAACAGAAGACTGCAGACCACTACGTCAGTTCTGAGACTCCATCAAGTGTTGGACTCCTTTGTTGGCCCTTCAGAGGCCAAAGGGGGAACCTGAAGAGGTCAGAGGTCAGGGAGCAGAATTATAGACTTTGACTGATTAGATAGGAGAGTTTACAAAGAGCCTGGATGACTTAATGCAGCGCTGACAGCCAGGACACAGTTAATTTCACTGTCCATTAATCTGCTGATTATTTCCTCTATCCATCAACTACTTGTTTGGTCTATAATGTCAGATAAGGATGAAAAAAGTCCCACATGAATTAATAAATTATTAAAGTGTCTGCCAAGACGTTTCTATCGACTGACTACTTGATTAGTCTAATGGTTCCGGCTCTGCGTGGGTTATGTGCCTGCAGGGAGGTTCCAGTGACGAGGCATTTTATAGTTCTTGCAGTGTTCTCAAACCCTGTGAACAACACCAGCACGTCTGAACTGTAATTGGTGCTTTTCCTCCCACTGTGTCAGACCATGTACTGTTTGTGTGTGTGTGTGTGTGTGTGTGTGTGTGTGTGTGTGTGTGTGTGTGTGTGTGTGTGTGTGTGTGTGTGTGTTTATGTGTGTTTATGTGTGTGTGTTGGGGCTAATAGCCTCCACAGGGACAGTAGCTCTTAGGCAGGAAGAGGTTTTTCATTATTCATCAGTGCCACTGTGCCACTGGCAGTTCGCCGGGTGATGGAGCTCAGACAAAGCTCCACCTCTTCTGCAGTAATCACGGTTCAGCATCTAAACACAACATCCCAAACACACAACTTCCCACAATGCCCCTGTGTCTGCCTGGCACGCTAGCAGCTCCGCTTGTTGATGTCAGATCATGTTTATACACAGTCAGTCAGCAAAACAGGGACTCGGTTCTCACGGGTGATTTTTTTTTCTTCTGTTCTGATTATCCAGAGGTTTCTGTGACTCAGCTGAACATGTAGAGAAGCTTTTTGTCTAATGCAATGTCTTTTAGGATTAAACGCTTCATGTTGAACAGTTAGCTAATAAACCGTGCAGCCACAGAACAGCGGAGGCTGCGACCAGGCAGTGTTTGATGGTTTATTGTAGGAAAATCAATTTAGCTTTATATTATGATGTTGTTTTTTTAATTAATTGTAGATTGTTATAAAGAGGTCAGGTGACTTTCGCACCAACAAGCAGCAAGCACTCAATATTCAAACATTAAAACAGACCTACACTGGTAAGAGAAAGTTTTTCAGCCCCTTGGGTTTCTTTGTGAATTGATCACGTAGAGAGAGATCGTTCAAGTACAGCAGGGGTAGGATCGTCATATGATGCTGCTTCGCTGCCTCTGGATCTGGCCTGTTTGCCACCGTGGAGAGCAAAATGAATGAATAAAGTTGATCATGGTATTCAGGATAATGTTGGGGTGGCTGTCCTGAAGCTTAGAAGAAGTTATGTGATGCAGCGGGACAAACATCAACGAGCTTAATCCTCTTTTTGTGGAGTGTCCCAGTCAGAGCCCAGATCTCAATCTTGAAGATTTCATAGCTTTTGGAAACAGAACATTTTCTCATCATCTCTTCTTCTACTGTACTTGTTTGGCTCTATGTGTCTTTCAATGCAGATTGGCATCAAAATTAGATGAAACGTTTTGCGTCCTATCATTAGAATAACAGATTTATGCATCAAAGTTGTTCAGTTTTCGGAGCTCTCTGAGTGAGTTCGTGTTGATTTATTCATCAGATCATTAAACCCACTGGAGGATTCAGTGCCTTTTGTTGAGCAGCATGTTGACTGACAGAGGAACACTCTGAATAAGTGAGCAAATAAAACAGTAACATTAAAAATAGGTTCTCTGCAGCAGCAGAAGAAGAACAGAGCCGGAGGTTATGTTTAATGAAACAGAAAGGCATCCAGCTCTCTTTGCCAAAATTCTGTCTGAACAATAGCTGACATACTTTCCTCCTGGCTCAAATAGTTTTACGTTTCGCCAAGTTTTCAGCACCGATCCTCCGCTGCAGATTAATTACACCCTCACTGATGATGTGTGGGAACCTGCAGCCCCTCCTCTCCAGGTGTATCTGCAGACCTGCAGTCTGTTCTGTCTTACTCATGTTGTGATTGGAGGGAAAGTTTAGTTTGTGTGAAGACAAAAAAAAAGATGTTCTGACAGTGCAGCTAGGAATGTGTTTAGACACACAGACGGACAGACAGATGTGACCAGGGCGTGGAGGTAAAATCAGTCATGACCTCGCACACAAATCAGTGTTACTCAGGGCGTGTTATTGTTTGTGCAGGTCGACCATTCATCACTGAGAATATTTGTCTTTGTTGACATGCGTGCTGGTGTGTGTGTGTGTGTGTGTGTGCGCCTACTCGTCTGTCTGTGAGAAACAAACACATGCTGGGAATAAAGGAGGCTTCTTTTCTATGTCCCTCTGACGCAAATTAGTATTTGAGTCTGTGCTGACGTCTCCGGCGGCCTGTTGGCTCAGTGTTTGGTTGTGTTTCTATGGAGAGCAGAGGTGGAATGGGTCCCTGTGAATTGTCGTGATGGTGGGAGTTCTGGCCTTTTGTCAGAGTGGAGACACCCGAGCTGCTAGCAGGAGAGAAGAGAACCCAGCTGGCTTCTGGGACAGAAACTCAGTCAGTTTCCTAACAGAATCCAGAGCTGAACTGACTGTGGGTCAGTGGCTCAATTCCCATTTCATCCTGGCCACATGGCGAATTCGAAAACATGCAGAGAACTCTACTTTCTAGTGTCGACACGCTGTAGCACAGGTCGCCTGTGTTTTTCAGCAGCAGTCAGACTCCAATACACAGTCACTATAGTTATGTGTGTAAAACGTAAGAAGCGTAAATGTGCAGTCGACAGAGCTGATTTTACAACAGGAGCAAACATGCATTAGACTGAAAAATGCAGCTGAAATGCTGTCATGTGTACACACTAATAACTTAAGAAAAAAGAAAGCTGTAGTATTTTAAGAACAACCAGATTTAAATGCTTCATCATAGTAAACAATCTGAGCACCTTATTATCAAAGGTATAAGATAGTGAAATGGAATCAAAGCATGAACATACTATTTCCATGCATCTCAGTGTATAGCTAGAGTCATGTAACATACAAACACATATCTGTTTTTTTTTGTTGAAGATTTCTCTCAACCACATCTGGTGCTGTGCGTGGTGAGATCTGTGTGATTGTCTGCTTATTAACATCTGTCTCCATGTGTCAGCCTGTCTCAACCTGCCCTCATAAAAAAATGTAAATGTTCAGAGCCACCGAAAGATGGCTGAAACATTAGCCAAACAACCAGAGCTGAGAACGCAAACTTACTGCAAAGTCTCTTCAGATTCAGTTGGTTGAGTGTGGGAATAGTCCCGTTTACTGAACTGGGAATGGGAGTGTGGCTTCAGCATCCGGTCTGTGACGGGTCATTGATGGACTGGTTGTTTGGAAGACAAAGTATCACAAGATTAGTGTTTTTTATTTTCAGTATGATATATGATCCTGCATTAGAGCAACTGTTTTACTACATAGATTATTTATTAGAAAGTTACTTGTATTTTATTTGTTCTTTAAAAAAATCTAGTCGGCCTCTGGTGTTTTATTCTAGCGTGAGGGCTTGGATCCTGTTTGAGAGTGATTTCTTATTAAAGGGTAAATTAAACTTTATTTGTTCAGGAAGTGTCTTTGAGAGCAGCTTAAAGAGACGGTATCAAGTGGCCTAGGGGGTCGTGGCAGTAGGATAGTCCACAGAACATAGTAGAGTTGATTAGATCAAGGTTTTCTGTTTTAATAAGAAAAAAAAATCTAGAAATTATTTTTTTATTGCTGAAAAGATGCTGTACTTTCCACACAAATCAATTGCCTCGCCACGTTGTTTCAGCCCCACTAGAATCCCCCATGGGTTGACTCCTGCAGCCAGACTGGAATGACATGAAGATTTAGAGCTCTGTGATTGGTTGGATCTTTGGAGGAATGTGACACTATCAGCAGGAATGGCATCTGTAACTCTCCCTCTCCGTCTGAACATCAATCTAATGTGTGTATGAAGGGTGTGTGTGTGTGGGGGGGGCTCATTGTATTTCATGCCATCGTAGTTCACTCCAGTTTACAGGGATGACACCGGTAGGGAGGGGCGAAGGAGGTTTGAGTCTTCGTGAAGAGGGTCACAGCTCATGCTCTCTGTCTGCGCCTGCCTCCCCCCTCTCCTCCTTCGTGACGAGTGGTGGTGACGAGTGGAGAGGTCACATGTAGGGCCCCACTCGCCCAGAGAGAGAGCGAAAAGGGGGGAGGCAAGGGAAAGAACTGATAGATGAAAGATTGAGTCTCTGTCCTGTCCTTCAGTGTTCAGTCTTTTTTCTGTATAAATCCTGATGTGAGAGCACCCTGCTTGTAACCACTAACACCTTAACAGATTGTATTTAAAGGGTAATTACGGCTACAATTTTGGACATTTTCTTGTAATAACATTAGTTATGGGTCAGCTACTAAAAAGTTTAATTTATTTTCATATTGGTTATAACAACATTGTACAGGACAAGTTGAAAGCTGAGATCTGTGAATAACACGACATCAGTAAATACAGATGATTTAAACCACTTTATTTGTCGGCCAAACAGAAAGCGAGCATCTAATCCTTTCACCAAGCATCCCATGTGCAAAACACATGCACACATTTCATGTTCAGGTGCTGATTAAAAAAAACAACTGCTAATCTGATAACAAAAGCAACACCAGCTGCATCATTAGTCAGCCTATCAAAATATCATACGTTACTGTTTGTAGGTTTTTCCCACTGGTGTCCTTAACTGATGTGATACTGTGCACATGTCTTATTTTCTTTGTGCGGACACATTTTATTCAAAAACTATACTTGTGAGGGCATTGTAGCTGGTCCTCACAATTTCAAATTCCTTCTTTGGTGATAAGACCAAGTTTTGGTTAGGGATAGGTACGTTGTTGTGATTGTTAGGGTTAGGCTAGGAAGCTAGGGAATGTGTGTGTGTGTTATATCGTTAAAATCATGTTTCAGTGTTCATCATCTATCAGAAAATGGTATGTTTACAAAGGTTTTAAGCATGGATGGATTGTGAGACAATGGCCCCTTGACACAATAAAAACAATCTCCCATCCTGCCTACATAAGAGCAAGCCCCCCTGAAAGACACACAAGTTATTTTATGTCTCTTAGTGGTTGTTTTGCTTCTCTTTATAGTTGCGTATTGTCTAGTCATTGCTTTTTAGTCATTGCGTGTCCATTTTTACACCTTGACATTTTGACTTGTTTTGTCTGTTGTATACTCCTTTTATGTCATGTCATGCTTGTTTTGTGTCTCATTATGGTAATCGTACGTGTTTTTGTAGTTCTCCATCCCTCACATTTTGCAGAGGCTCTGGTCCAGTGACGTCCTGATTCAGTGGGCTCCTGGGCCTGTTCCCAGTATTGAGGCATCAAACTGAAGTAATACTGTGACATAACTATAAAAAATGTCTGAGTAGAGTGCAGATGTGTGTATTGGGTTGTTTGTGTTCTGACGTCGTTGGTGCACTACTGTAGTGTGCAGACTGATCCTGGGTTTGAGCTTCAGCACCATGAAGTGTTTTCTTTCTTTCTTTTTTTTATACATGTAGGTATGTTTTCAAAGTGTACTCTGCGTCTTCATGGTATGCAGTAATCTGATCTCCCCCGGACTTGGGTTTATGGGGGAGACATGTCTTGTATAGACTGGCTGTGTGGTGTCTGTGGACTTGTCCTAATGTTGGCTGCCATATTTACTTTGTGCTTCTTCTTTGTGCACTCGGGAAGCAGACCACGCAGACAGACAGTACTACTGGGGTCGTGGGTAAGATCTTGATTCCTAGGAAACAAGGTGACCTTAAATACCTTTAGTTCGGTCAAAAACAGCTTTTGTTAGAGGCTAAGAGCTTCAACAGTTCATCCTCACTTCACCTTCATCCTCAACTCTGTCTGACTGTCTGCTCTGTCTCTGTGATCATCTCTGGTCTCTACAGCATGTGGGAGTCTTCATTAGCAGCCTTCAGGGACTCCGCTCTCCTTTTCAAACTAATTATCTTACTCCTACAACTGACCCACGACAGCAGTGATCCTCCGAAGCCTTAAACCCTCCTGACTCAGACGGCTGTCTTTGTGATGGTTGAGGGATTTCTTCTTCTCCTCCTTTCTCTCTCCTGCTCCTCATAACCTCTCTCAGTAATCCATCCATTACGGTTGGAGCGGCCCCCCGGCGCTGTCTGTTACTGTGCCCACATGAATGCCATCGCTCGCATTACGCAACAGGACAAAAGGAAGGAAGAGCAGCACTAAACCAGCCCTCGTCCCTCCTCTATCTTTATTCATTTCTTTCTTTCTTTCTCTCCTGTGAAGAGCTCTGATTTGTCTGCCTGGTTTATTTAAAGACGACCACACGTTGCCTGTAGCTTTATTCCCTTTACATGTGGGGGAAGCTGGTTACATGTAAAGATTGCAGTGCATGTTATGGATTTATTACAACAGAAAATATCACATTTTCTCTCTTATGTTTGCTTAGATCCAGGGCTGAGGCTTAGTATTATATTAATTTATCTATAAACTGTATTGATCTTTTAATCTATAAGCTATGAGAACATTGAGAACGTTTTCTTAAGCAACACCTTCAGATGTCTTGTTTTTGTTTCACCAGCAGCCTAAATCACAATTACAGTATATTATATACAAAGTATATATAGCGTGAGGATATAAAATTTATATCCTTTCAAACGTGTAAAACATTTGACATGTTTGTGTAGTTAAACCACTAAGCAAATATTAAAATTAAACTCATTGACCAATCGTGATGCAGTTGTTCAAACCACTTGCTTCGGTGGTCTGGGATTTTTTTCTAATATAAAAAACCATCATTGATGCGCGCTGAACATGCTACTCTGAGGATGAAGGGATCTCCTTTCAATGTAGTTTTTTACATATTTCCCTTCAGCAGCGTGTACTTAATTTTTACATCCAAAACCTTTGTCTGTCATCAGTATTTGGGCTCTTTAGACAGACGTGTTAAGACTCTTAGGTGTGTGTGTGTGTGTGTGTGTGTGTGTGTGTGTGTGTGGTGTGTGTGTGTGTGTGTGTGTGTGTGTGTGTGTGTGT
>JAUYWH010000026.1:3934947-3959279 GCA_034779795.1 Ctenopoma multispine
GTGTGTGTGTGTGTGTGTGTGTGTGTGTGTGTGTGTGTGTGTGTGTGTGTGTGTGTGTGTGTGTGTGCGCGCGCACTATGTATGAAGCAAGGTTGAACTAGTGATGTCCTCTGGTCTGTCTGAACTTGCTGCTCGACTATGAATTAACATGAGGGAGAGTCAGATTATTATGTTACTGTGTGAGTCAGACGTCGACCTGCAGATACAGGTGTTGCACATACTTATACTCGACATACAACAACACCCTTGGAACACGTCACTGCAGCAGTTACACCCTTTATGGAAAACTACTGCTGCTGCATCATTTGTTCATCTAAAGTACTCTGAACATACAGTAACACATGTAACACACTGCTATCCTTAAACTACGTAGAAGAGGAGGGAGGTCTGCCTCTGTGTGGCCCAGATTAAGTTGTTATTCACAAATTTTGTTAGTCTGTGTGAGTCTTGTTAAACAGCAGATTCACTGGTTTTCCACTCAGGCTCTGATATGTTTGAAATTGTTTGTATTGACTGTATTTACAGTCTCATTTGAGGATCTCTTAATGAAACCCTCAGCAGACGGAGCGTGTGATCTGGAGTGATGTGGTGTATTTTAGTGCTTTTGAAGACGACTGGATCCGGCTGGTGGCTGGTTACTGTGGTGAAATCAGTCAACAGCTTTAAAAAGCATGTTTACTGTGGCTCGTTTGTCATTGCTGGTGCCAGCCGTGCCTTCTCTTTGTTTCGCTTTTCGTCTTTGTGACCTCTGACCTCTCTGTCTCAGGTTTTCGGCCCTGCATCACGCCGCTCTCACAGGGACCACGGAGCTGCTGACTGCGCTGCTGGAGGCTCAGGCCACCGTGGACATTAAGGACAGCAATGGTTAGACACACAGACACGTACGCACACCAAATGTGGATTTTGGCGATTGAAAATTGTCCTCAGTTCATGCACTACTCCCTCCTGTTTGACAAAAAGAAGAATAGTGACATTTTTATTTGAATTCAACTGTATATTTGGTGAGGGACTGTTACAGATTTGCATCTTCAGCAGTAACGATTGTGCTCAGAGCCTCAGACACGGACACACACTAACTTATTGTTAGTTTAGGTCTAAATGTTGGATTCACAATAATCAAAAACATCGGATAATAACTAAATGATTGTCTGATTACAGACTGTAAGGAATATGCATCCTGCAACTGGATGTTTCTTTTCTAGCTCTGCACTAGCTGCCAAATCACATCTCAATCATCACATTTTTATTTACAAATTTCAGCCTAATTACTCTACATATCCAAATACAAATACAGTATCTTGTTCAGAACATCACCGCAGATTAACAGCTGACGCGATGCAATCACTGCAGCTGGTTTGTGTCGGCTAGATGGTGTGAATGTGTGTGCGTCTGTTTTACAGCGTGCCTGCTCTACACGCACACTTCACTGACTAATCTCACTGAAGAACATTTACAATGAGAATAAGATACACATGTATTTGCTCTTTAGATTAAGGGTTAATAGTGAGTTGAGGTAAATGTTACTTCTAAAACTTAACAATGTGAAAGGTGAGGGATGTTTTACGCAGCAAAGCAGGAAAGAGGACTACAGTGTTTCTTGTCATGTCATGTGACGTCTGCAGGAATGCGTCCTCTGCATTATGCTGCCTGGCAGGGAAAAGCTGAGTCTGTCCTGATGCTGCTTCGCTCTGGAGCCTCGGTTAATGGAGTTTCCCAAGACGGACACATCCCTCTGCACCTAGCTGCTCAGTACGGACACTACGAAGTGGTGAGTCAGCTACTTCTGAAACACAGCCAATCTTCTGGGTAAAATCTAATTGATTCTGATTGATATTGAATCTGGAAGTTGCCTAATGGCAACTGGACATTGGATGGAGGTAAGTTGGTAGAGACCACAACTTCCAGCTTCCCTCAGACTAAAGAAGCTACTTGGATAGAAGAAGAAGTCCGGTTGCCATGACTCAACTTCACCTGGATGACTGAGAACCTTCACAGACAATATAAGATTAATATTTTTTTATGTAAATTCTGAGATCAGCATTAGCATTTGTGTCTTCATTTAGAAAATATTTGCCTCAACAAACTTGCTGAAAAATGCTTCATGAGTTTAATACATTCACATTACACTTGTTCAACACAAATTTGTATAAGATATTCCAGTTAAAGAAAAACTACTACGGTTCCTGAAAACAAATTCATTGAAATGAAACACATTTAAAGTAAGTTTTTCTTTTATCTTCAGAAATCAGTGTTAACATCCAGACAGATCCAAGACAGAACAGATGGAGTAATGATCTTCATTCTGAAATACTGAGACCTGACTGTTCACCTGGGTTAAACTAGGTCCATCATCATTCTCAGTCTGATCTGGTCTAATTAATAAAATATCTATTATCAATATTGGATTCATTAGTTGTCATATTTTTTATTGTTGCTGCAGGAGGTGAAAGGTTTACATTAGGAGTCTATGACTCATTCATAGGAAATTATTATGGTGCTAACACATCGTACAACTGTTTTTTCTTTTCTAACCACAGTTATGTTTTTTTCCACTCTTTAATTATCACTCTGCTGCTGCTGGTGTTCAGGTTTAACACCTTCTTTATTGGGTCTAGTTTTCCTTAGGTCTGAGGTTTGATAGAACAATGCACCAATCCATCTCTGTAAAACAGAATATCATCCATCCAACCATCATCTTTACTGCTTTTCCTGTTACGAGAGGCAGGGGTGCTGGAGCCTATCCAGCTGTGATTTACACCTTGGACAGGTCGCCAGTCCATCACTAGACTGACATATAGAGACAGACAAACATTATATTATCAGAGCTTAATATGAAGAGCTTATCTTTGTGTATAAAGGTGCAAAAAGTCAACATTTATTTTGCTAGCCCTTCCAGGGATGGCATTTTGTGATTTAGCCTGCTCGTGGAGGGTGTTGATAATCTTTTTTTGGAAAACTGTGAAGTCAGCAGTTATTGTAGTTGTGTGTACTGAACTACATAGAGAGGTACACAGTATTCATACGGTATAAACAGTAATTTACACAAACTTGAAATGAAATATTCTAAGCTCTGAAGATACTGGCTTTTTGATTTTCATGAGCTATAAACTGTAATTATCAAAATTAAAGCTTGAAATATTTACGTTCACTTGTAATTAACCTAGAACATATGAAGGTTTGACAAGTGTTAATGTTAGTGTTGAGTGTGTTTCAGGAAGTGATTGGATTTGTGGGAACTCAAATGTTGACAATGAGAATTTCACAGGGGGGGGTGTTGGGTAGATTTGGGGTGATTATAAGTGACCTTGTTTGTGTGTTGTTATCTGTCTCAGACGGACAGATGTGAGCAGAAACATCGGGGGATGTTTGCACTGATGAAATGAACACTGCAGAATTAGTTTTTGATTAATCCTGAGGTCAGATCTGACTGTGACTCCTTCTGTCGTCACACACCACTGTGTTATTTTTTTAGGCCAGGATTTGACTGAACCTAGTTCAAACTGCCTCAGTTTGTCTCTGCAGCCCACCTCCCACACCTCTACATCCAGAGTTTGTTTGTGTTAGTTGTGTTTAACATTACATGTCAACTCTAAAGTGAATTCAGCTCATATTCACAGTGGAGCCATCAGCAACTTCTTACACAGAGAGAAGCATTTTATATTGAGCTCTGATAGGTGCTGGAGGTTCCACAGGATGAAAGTGAGTCTGATTTTTTTTTATTGTAAGCAGCTGCGTGAAATTGCTGCAGTTCATGTGTGAGTTTAGCAGAAGGAAATTGTGTGACAGCAAAATTCCTACAATTTCCTCAAACACTGCTCAGTTACATTACTTCTCTTCCAGTTTGACTTGAGCAGAAGCTTCTCCATAAATGTCGAACAAATCTCAAACTCTTTTGTGTTTATTTTTACCCAGCTGTGAGAAACCAGCACTGACTAATTATAATAAAACATGTGAACTCAGATCTGATATATACACTGTATGCAGTGAATGTATCTCAGTGGCCTCCTTTGTCTGTTTAATCCACCCGGTGTCTCTGCAGAGCTGTGATAATAACACCTACATATCTTGTTTATGCAGACTGTGTGAGTGTGCAGCAGCTGACTTCATTACAGTGACACATTACAACAATGACATAACACAAGACTGAAAGCCAATACATGCAAACACTGTCATGTCATCAACATACACAGGAATTAGTTTCCATGTTTCCATCCTTCAACATGCTGCCGCCGCCTCAGATTTCTCATTAAAATCATTGTTGTGTGACTGTTTGTTTCAGTCTGAGATGTTGCTGCAGCATCAGTCCAACCCGTGTATGGTCAACAAGGCCAAGAAGACCCCTCTGGACCTGGCCTGTGAGTTTGGAAGAGTGAAGGTGAGCATGTAGTGTTATGTCATGGTCTGATTTTTAACAGAGCTCCTCCAGAACTGAAAATCTAGCTGAAAAACACCTCCTGATGAGGTTATTTGCTTTTTTTTAGCTTTCTTATTTGTTCTCATTAGAAAAAATCTAGAGGCATGTTTCAGCTACAACCATGGGATGTAAGTTTAAAATGTTTAAAGTAAGAATTAGTGCTGGTGTTGATGTCAGTCTCCAGGGAACGACAATGTACACAATTTCCTTCTAAATGTTAAAAGTGACACTGCATTCTTCTTAACACACAGCTGGACAAACACGCACACACAAGTTTGACAAGTGTTGCCACGGCTACTTTGCTGTCTGTCAGTAAATATCAGCGTTATCTTTTACATCGTCTTCCTTTGTTTGTTTCTTTGTCGTTTCCCATCAGTCTTTGTGATATTTGCATAAATTTCAATCCTAAATGTTTTGTCATCTACAACAGTTGTTCACTTTCTCCTCTTCTCATTGATGCTTTAGCTCAGACTCACACATGTGTAGTAGGCTCATAGAAAATGAAGGTTCTTAGTCTCTGCACTGTGATTCATTATAGGGTTATTGTCCTACTCTGTACATCCATAAAACCTCACAGGTGCCGGATAAAAAAATATACCCACACACTGGAAACACAAACTCTCTTTAATTTTATTAACAACGTGTCGACCAGTAACAGGCGTTACTGTAAACACTGTCGCCTTCTCAGTCGGTCAGAGCCACTTTTGTTTGTCAGTTTGTCAAGTGTGACATGAAAGCGAACTCTGATCCCAGCACAGCTGATTCGAACCGAGATATCTTTAGAGTGTGTATGTGTGCGTGTACCAAAGCCTCAGCTGCTTCTCGGTGATGTCAGGGTGTGTTCGCCCGCAGCTGCTGTGTTTCCATTCAGCTCACACCGTTTCACTGCCTCCTGTTTTTGAGGAGAGCAGCAGACTTTAAAACCATGTTTAAACAGTTATTAAGTGTCAGCTGGTAAAATGCTGCTGTACAGTAACAGCTACTGTCAACTTCTGTATTTCTTTCATTAATTCATCAATCATTTTATCTATGAAAGCACTGCCACTAGTCAAAACAGCCTGTTGTCATTTCTCACAGATCAAGGTGACATCTGAACGTCTTGTTTTGCCTCTTTGATTCATTTTCTGTTGATCAATTAATCGACTAATCATTGTAAAAAAACAAAAAACAAAACCTAAATATGGAAAATGTTATTGGCGATATGATTTTTATCAGCTTTTCTCTTTAGATATTTGCTTTATAAAGATAATCTGACCAGCTTTATTTAACAACGAAGTTGTCATATTGAAAATAAAAGCAAGCAAGATCGATTGTGAGCCAGAAGCAAAGTGGCAGAAGAAATGTTATTTTAGTGAGGGATGAAAACTATGTGAGAAAAACAGATTTTTAATATAATTATAAAACAATCTCTTTGTTGCCTGATGCGGTAAAACCTGAAATCACAGTGACAGAACAAGTAAAAATCAGTTTTTCTCACATAGTTTTTATGCTAAAGTAAAAATGAGCTTCCAGCTGTGACTCACTGTGTCTGCTGCCAAACATCTGGATTCATTCACGAGGCTTATGTGTGACCTCATACTCACCTGCTGGGTCCATAACCCTGTGCACGTTGGAGCTTCTGTCTCGTCTCTGTCTCGTTTCTTTCTTTCACTCCTCTGCTCCTCCCTCAGGTGGCCCAGTTGTTGCTGAGCAGTAACATGGTCGTGGCATTGTTGGAAGGAGAGAGGAAGGAGCAGACGGATTCAGCCTTCACCACCCCGCTGCACCTTGCTGCCCGCAACGGACATAAAGACGTCGTACGGTGAGTTTAATTGTCACAAGCGGGGTTTTGTTTCTGGACCACCTGAAGCAGTCGACTGTGGCTGGTTTCGTTCTTGTACAGTGTTCAGGGTCTGTTGTTTAAATTGATTAACTCTGAAGCGACGCCACAGTGAAAACTCTCTGACCTGGCATTAAGGTCCGATTTCAGCTCCGTACTCTGGCCTAACTGTCCTGTTGGCTCCGTGTTTGTTTCCATCAGCCTCTCGTGTCTGTATGACCCAGTTCTGCCTCAGTGTGTGAAGAGTCTCAAGCCTCGAGTTGATGGTGTGAGCTGGCAGAAAGACCAGCGGTGGTATGTACGAAGGTAGCAGCAATTAAACGCCTCATCACAGTTGAGCAGCATCCGTAACTGTAATCTTTCCACAGTTCATCAGTCTCACACATGTGCATATAAATAACAAGCCTACAGTTATGTTATGTGTAGAGATGAGCTGATGGAACTTTATCATTTATCATTGTGAAAGTCAGAGGACGTGTTGTCTTCCTCTTCCTCTTGCCATCCTGTCACCGTCCTGTCACCGTCTGGGGGAAGAAAACGCAGTATTGCGTCTGAAGCGTTGTTGTGTGTGCTGCTGGTTGTCTCGAGGACACACTGAAAAGACAGAGATGTTGTTGTCATGGCTCCACAAACCTTTGAAGCGAATCCCACTCCCACCAACAACAACATCATTCACTTTGTATCAGGACGTCATCGGCATCTGTTCTCTGTTTATTTAGTCTTTATTTAACCAGGTAAATCTCACTTAGGAGCAGGGAAGGAAACAGCATCATCGAGTGACAGAAAGTACAGATCTAACAGAGGGAATGTTTCATTCATGGTTATTATATAACCAGTCAAATGTTTTCAGGCTTAGGTGGTTACTAAGTGACACAACACGACTAATGCTGTCATTACCTTAACTTATTAATAGAGTAAGCAGCTAGAGATGGAGAGGCATCAGACATTTCTGTCAGAGGCGACGATGACGGTGGTGATTCCCAGTGTGAGTCTGTGTGTGTAGAGGCTGTGTAACAGTTAAAGGCAGAGGGCAGGGCTCGTTTTGGTTTGTGGTTGTTAACCACTGAGCCGGCACTTTTGCATGGGGATGTAGGAGTATGAACTGTGTGTGTGTGTGTGTGTGTGTGTGTGTGTGTCTTCTTCATGCCTCACATTCCCAGCAGAGATCCAAAGTACACTACAGCATCCCTGTGACCCAGTTTTAAAACGCTTTTATCCCTGTTACACGGGTGTGTGTGTGTGTGTCTCTGTGTGTCTGTGTGTGTGTGTGTGTGTGTGTATCTGTGTGTGTGTGTGTGTGTGTGTGTGTGCGCGCGCTGTTGAAGCTACCAGTCAGCATTATTCACTTTAACATGAACCTGCTGTACAACATGTTGCCTGAATCCTACTGAAAGCAGTAGAGACACGTAAATGTGCCAGAGCTGCTTTAATGAATGACTTCAGCAAAGACAAAATGTATAATGTACTTTTCATTACAAGTAAATTAAACTGTATAAATAATAATTACTGCAGATAGAATAAATTATGTTGTGTGAGAATTACAATAAAACAATTTCTCTATTGGAGCTACACAACTGAGCTGACAGTAACACTAATGGAGGTTTATCTTAGCAGGTGTCTCTTGTCTATTTGGTGCCTTTACAACTCTGACAGCTAAATATGTCACTGTGATCAGATTTAAGGGTGAAGATTCACTGGATTAGTGTGACTCTCCCCTGGTTATTTTCTGTGACACTCGATTGAGCCTCCTCTCAAAGCACTCTTGGAAGAGCAAGTGAAGCAGCTCTGCTGATAGAATAAACAGAGAAAGAGGGGGAGAAAGTTAGTGGTGGATCAATAAATGTTATCTGTGGAGAAGAAGGTCTTTATTAAAGAGCTGTTTGTACATTTCTTTCCCCACTTTTGAGCCCAGTCAAACTCTCTGCTCATGTGTCTCTCTCCGTTCGTTTCAGATTGCTGCTGAAGGCAGGAATGGACATCAACAAGACCACCAAGTCCGGAACGGCTCTGCATGAAGCTTCTCTGTATGGAAAAACTGAAGTGGTCAAACTTCTGCTGGATGTGAGTTCATAAGAGTTTTT
This sequence comes from Ctenopoma multispine, assembly GCA_034779795.1. Lineage (NCBI taxonomy): Eukaryota > Metazoa > Chordata > Actinopteri > Anabantiformes > Anabantidae > Ctenopoma > Ctenopoma multispine. The sequence continues at coordinate 3,943,262 of JAUYWH010000026.1, forward strand.
CCTGTAATTATTATACTGTATTTTCAGGGTGTACCGCGCCTCTCGCCCGGTGACACCTGGGAGAGGCCACAGCTCTCCGGCAGTTAAGATGATGGATGGACGGATATCAACGAGACAAAACGTGTTGAAGGACAAACTGTAAAAACAGTAAATGTTGTTGTCTCGCAGGCTGGAGTGGACGTGAACATCCGAAACACCTACAACCAGACGGCTCTGGACATCGTAAACCAGTTCACCACGTCGCATGCCAGCAAAGACATCAAGCAGCTGCTCCGAGGTCAGGATCCAAACTAAAGTCTCTCATTTAGTAATGTGACACAAAACATTTTCAGTGTCTTCACTGGATCTATGCACTGAGATGTCTACACAGGTCCTGAAATTCTTCTTTTATAAAATTCGTCTTTATAAACTGACGTTTCTCATGAAGTGATGAGCCGCAGCTCGTCTTTGTTTGCAGAGACTGAGCCTCAATTTTGCTCTTTTTTTACCCAGGCTTCAAATTTGCTTATATTCATAAAATACAAGTAAGTTGGTCGGTGAAAACATTTGGTAGATAATGGTTCAAATGAATTCACCAGTTCTTTTGTAGTTTTTGTTGCATTTTAGAAACTTTTACAGAAAATGAGGCTTGTAATTTAGTACAAGGAGAATTAAAATAGCTCTTCACTTTCTTTGTGTTTTAGCCCAAATGAGATGTTTTAAATAACTTTGATTTTGTATGTGAGGACGAGTGCAGCTTAAAAAAAAAAAGTACAAGCTCAGAGCTCAGGGTTGTCTCTGTGCAGCAGATATACCGAGGTTCACCTGCTCGGATAAGCTGTAATTCAAACAGCAGTTGTGTTTAAATTTCGGGTTATGTAACGTTAAACTCTCATCTGTTGGCTCTCACCGCTTCAAAGACCAGACTTCTCACATTCAGCCTTAAATTTAACAGAGCTGTATATACAGTGTGTGTGTGTGTGTGTGTGTGTGTGTGCGCTCTCTCTGCTCTGTAATCCTGCAGTCTTTTGAAGTTCCCTGTGGGAACAGACTGAGGGAATAATGAGCGGTTGTGTTGAAGAAGTGATTTAAACATGGATGGAGAGACTTTCCTGTCTTGTTTACTGGTGCAGAGAAGAGAGATGAGTAATTCGCACACGCTCAGTCCACACGCGCTGAGGATTAATTATTGATGTGTCGTGTTAGCGGCTGCAGACAGCAGTCAGCTCTCTGTGGATACAGTCTGGGAGGAATGGCTCAGTGTAACAACAGACAGGATTCAAACTTCCACACAATGGAAAAAACTGTATTTATGTATTTTGATATCCAGCACTGCCATGATTTTTTTTAGTCTTTTTATCTTGTTATTCATTTTTTCTTTGTAAATTTGTGGAGGCAGCAGAATGAAAGTTAAATGTAAAAAATCCAGTGTCCCTCTATTCACAAAGTAAAGATTAAAAGCTAAATTATTCATCATTTCTTTTGATTTTAAAATACTGTCGAGCTCCAGAGGGCTTTAAAGGATAAGACGAGGCAATATTTTCCATTTCATCAACAAATCCTGTGTGCGGATCCAAACCACAGAAGAATGTGTTAATACAACTATCAATACTTTCTCCAGCGTCAAGCCTGTTGTATATTACTACTAAAATTGTAAAACTTTCAAATCACCTCATGAAGATCTTTTAAAGTTTCTTTCAAAGAAAACAGCTGGTCAGTGTAGTTTTACTCAAACAGGGAGTAACTATTTTCAGTAGCGGATGACATTTGGAAACTTTTAAAAACTCTTCTGTCTTACTTTCCTGACCATGTGATCTCTGGCTCTTGCTGTTTTCTCACTAGATGCGACAGGTGTTTTGCAGGTCAGAGCTCTGAAGGACTACTGGAACCTTCACGATCCCACTGCCCTCAACATCCGAGCTGGGGACATCATCATGGTGAGAAAAGCGCCTCTCTGATCCACTCTCTCTTACCACTGAACATAACTGTGTGTATCCAAACAGCACAAACACAATTAGAGATTAAGTGAACAACGTTAATGTTTTGTATCACAATCACCAACATATTTCACTAAAAAAAACTACACAGTCAGTCAGAGGTTTTTTCCTGTGATGCAGAATGTTTCACTCAGTATTACACCAAGTGTCTTTTCTATCATGTTCATACAGACTCAGGTGTCTCACACGGTCCATTATAATATCATTTCCTTTATGGATTAACATGCTAACAGCTCTTTACTACATGTTTAACCTGGATGGCTTTGACCCTGTAAATCAGCCAACCTGATTTCCTGTGAATCAGAGATGTGAGTAAAGCTGAAGGTGTTTAATGGAAGCTGCAGGAATGTGATGCAGGTTGTGGTCTGCGGGCTTCATGCTGTGACTTCTACTAAGCGGTGAACAACGCTGTGCGATGTACCAAAGATCAAGTTCTGCTCTTGTATAAACAGTGGAAACATCCAGCTGCTGTCATGTTGTCGTTTTCCCACTGGTGATTCACACTTTTTACTAACAAAAGCAGCAGATTGTCTCTCACTGTATCATCCACATTGTACAATGTTCCCTGTCAAAGAGATGATACCAGCCTCTAAAAATCCATCTTGTTCCTCACAGGTGTTGGAGCAGCACGTGGATGGACGCTGGAAGGGTCATATTCACGACAGCCAGAGGGGGACAGACAGAGTCGGCTTCTTTCCTCCGTCGATTGTGGAGGTGATCAGCAGACGGAACGGTCAGTTACACACTGGGATGTGGAAAACATCAGGAAACTCATCAGCTTAAGCTCTCATTCTATAGTTTTCATGACACCAACACACGTGTGCAGATGCACACCAACTATCTGTTAATGTGTCTCTGAATACTCTCTGAAAAAAAAAAGCTCAATATTTTAAACACAGTTGGGGATTCTTTTCAGTGGTATGTAGATAACAAATCTACATTTGTTGAGACATTTAGTGTTGGTTTGAATCTGTACATGGAAAAACAAGTAGAATATCACCACACTGATACTGTATGTGTTCGGCGTGAGCATTGTTTGTTTACACATCACTTGTACAGATTAGAGACTGTTGTCAGCTCATGGATGTGCTGTAGATTAGTCCCTCCTTCACAGTCAGGAACTAATCTGCCTGCTTCCAGACCATCCCATGCTTCCACCGCACTCTCCTCCTTTCTGCATCCATCTCTCCATCGGTACCACATAATGACTGACCTCCATCTCTAACCATCAGCTTCATAACCTCCTCCCTCCCTCCCTCCCTCCCTCCTCCTCCTCCTCCTCTTGTCCTCCCCCATCTCGCCCTGTAGGGGGCACCCTGTCCCGGCACGCCTCTCTGCCCACCCAGCGCCAGCAGCTGCTCTCCAGAGCCCCCCTCTCCTCCAGCCTCAGCTCCGCCCCTCAGACCGATGACTCCTACACTTTGTACGCCCCCCCCACGCATGTGGTGCTGCCACTAGCCAACGGCCTCACTACCAGCACAGGTATACACACTCAGGACACACACACGGGGGCTGGATGAAGCACTGAAACATGCAGCCTCCAGGACTACGCTGCTACAGTTTGGCATTATTCCTTTAAAGATGACTGGAAGAAATGATCTAATATGAAAACAATAGCTAATTAATAACACTAATATGAAATAACATCGCTCAACAGGAGTTTGTGTTGTTAAAAAAAGAATGAAATGTTGTTTATGTCTTCTTTTAGTGTCCTTTGAAAAACTCATGTTGTTTAAAGGCCACGATTGGTTGGTTAAACATTACAGCTGGACTTGGTGAATTGTTGTTAGACAACAGATTCTACAGGCAAACGTTAGAAAAACAACTTTAGAACAGAGCGTTGGTGAGTTTCATGGTTACCAGCCCGACTGAGATGATGACGATGACGCAAATACCCCAACAGCGATGCTGGTAACAAAGAAATCATTGTTTGAATTTGTTTAAATAACAAAGATTTCAACTTGTGATACTACGTCCTGTAGAAGAGGCTTATTTATCTTATGGTTATGAATAGTTAACGACAGGAATTTGACTTGTTCACAGAGACAGAGGGATGAAATGCTGGACGCTTTATGGATAAAGGAATGAAATATTGTGTAATACTTATTACTTAATACAGCAACTGCAGCTTAATGAGACATATCTGGCTTGTCTCCTGCAAATTCTCTCGTTTCATATCTTCTGTGTTGTTCAGAGATGACATCAGCATCGTGTTTTCTGGCTCAGCAGGTCCCTCACTAACAATGCTGTGGCGTCAGTGTTTTTGACTATTGTTCCAAGAGCAAACATCAACTTTTGTAGCTGAAAAATTATCTGCTGCATAAAAGAATACAAAAAAACAACCAGCCAGTAAACACCACATGTGCCAGCTGATTGAGTGGATGAAATCCACAGCACTTACAGTTCACACAGTATCTGACGTACGTAGTTCAGCTTTATCACCACTAAACTGTATGAATAGCAAAATCTTTCTTCTTCACCTGAATCCCAAATGAAAGACTTCCTCCCACAGATTCCTCCTCAGAAAGAAACCTAGCAAAAGCTTTTTTCACCCCCCTGACAGAACAAAGTCCATCTGAGTCTTTGTGTGTGATAGGTCTGTCTCCGAGCCGCCTGTCTCAGTCTGGATGTCCCTTCGAGGACATCTGGGTTCTTAGGGACTCATGTAATGGTAAGAGCCCCTTCACGACAGCTACTGCCCACCCCCCACCCCCCCCGGCTGTTCTGAAGCTGCATCGCTGGCTGCTCAACGCTCTGCATCAGGACCCCACACACCAAGACCACTAAAAGCAACTACTGTTGACAAAATGTGACAGCCACATCGCCTCATGTCGCCCTGCACTGCTTCTATCACCTCACATCACGGCACGTCTTGTATTAAAAGTTTGCCTTTAGGACACTCGAGTTAAAGGCTGACACAAGATAGCTCGTCAGTAGGCTCCGTTTTCATGTGAATGTGATTGAACATTCTCCTCTGCTGCTCAAGTGCAAACTGCTTACAAGATCTTAGTTGCTGCTCCATCTCTCAGGAGCTCCCTACAAAATGTACATCAAAGGATTTAATGTGAAGCATCACATATAAAATCACTTTATAAATTATTATTATTATTATTATTATTATTATTATCCATATAAAAACAGGCCACCAGCAGAGGACAGTCATCTCGGTGTGTTGGGTCCAAATGCTCTTTATGGTCTGCTTCAGTCTGATCTTACGTGTCAGTCACCCCCTCAGGTGTAAGTGAGGATCTGCAGAACTGAAGACAAAGGAGACAGTTTTCCACCTAAAAATACAACCATTCTTTAATGGACAAATTGTTTTTATGTTGGGTTTTTTTTGGCATGTCATGAACGGTTTGACTCGTGCTCTGTTTATTTTGGTTTTTCCTGTGCATGGGCAGCAGCCAGTTTATCCGATTTAAAAGTTGTGAGTATCACTGTCTCATATTTGTTGTAACAGACGGAAGGAGATCAGTCAGCACAATGTAAAAATCTGTGATTTTTCTGCATGAGTGAGTGAGAGGTTGTGAAACGGCAAACTTTTTACACCCACATTAAAGGCTGCCAAACATTTAACAACACACCCCGATTTAAAGGCCCAGTGAGTGCGGCCCTGGACCCAAGGTGTATGCTAATCCTCCTTTCTTAGGGCCTGACACCGCTGGCTGCAGCTGTGCTCCTCTGCTCTGCCACAGCACAGCTTTCACACCAGAAACATGCATCCTGCCCGTCGTCACTCCCTTCAGCACTCCCCACCTCCTGCAGCCTTTTCGACCCCGTTCTCTCGGCCTGCTGTGACTCGACAAAGAGCATCTGCTGCTTCCTACAGTCTGACGCTGATCCTGTTTTATACTGACATGAACTCCTTTGATTGACGGTCCTTCTTTTCTCTATCTGGACACCACAAAGTTATTTTTGTTTTTGTTTGCAGCTGGAGACAGAAACAGTGTTGGGAGCACTGGCAGCGTTGGCAGTACCCGCAGCGCGGGGAGTGGACAGAGCACTGAGAGCAACAACGCCCCCAACGGACTCCACAACCACGCTGGTCACCATGACAATTCCAACAAGGTACACTCAGACTCAAACATCTGTTGATGCCTCAGGTTATGACAAAGTCACAGTAAAATCTGTTCTAGACTGTGTCATAAGGTATTGACACATCTGTCTCAGCGTAAAATATTGTTTTCTTGCATAAAATGTATTCTAATTTAATATAAACCAAGATTCAATCTAAAGATTTTGATAATCCGCTGTTTGAAACAACAGAACACATACAGTATATAATGTATCAGTCACCTCAAGCTAATTTGTTGTTTTATCATTTTGTGTGCAGCCAGCGCCCTCTGCTGTTGATTTTGGACACTCAGACCTGAGCAAACAGCCTGATGCTGCAGGTGAGTTGTTTTCCAGGCATATGACATGATTTTGTATGTCTGGGTGTTATAATGTTATAAATGTTTATAATGTTTATAACCCAAATACTGATACTAGGTTAATCAGTTTTTTTGTAAGTAAGGCCACATCTCTAAAGATCTCTTATATCTAGTTACTTGAAGTGTATCTGAGTTCTGTACAGCTGCTGACCTGTGGTTTGATGCAGGTGGGACATCTCGGAGACAGACAGTGACCGTGCAGAGACCTGCAGAGCAGAGTTTTTCCCAGCAGTTTGTTCGTCCTCAGCAGCTGCTGGAGGGGAAGGTAAAGACTCACAGTCAGTCAAACTATCTGTTGGTAGGATCCATAGGAACAAAAAAAGTTTAGTTTTTTTTTTACTTTGCCTATTTTCCAGGATGCAGAGGCCATTTATCAGTGGCTGAGTGAGTTCCAGCTGGAGCAGTACACTGGGAACTTCATCAGCGCTGGTTATGATGTACCGACAATCAGCAGGATGACTCCCGAGGTGAACAAACACACACTCAGGATATTAAAATTGACACAGTCGCAGCACTTCAGAAGACCACGTTTATTAGAAATCAGAGATTCATAGAGTGGACGAGGTATAGCTTTATAATGTGTAGCACATTTCAAGTATTATAGCCTTTGTCAACCTTGTTCAAACTTGATGGATTAGTAATAAAATGACATTTTTTAGGATTTCACATTTAATTTGGGTTTTTAGTCAAGGAGCGCTGTTCTGACTGTCAGTAGATAGCTGTGATCTGCCAGCAATAGTTTGGGCAGGTAGTGTGTTGACTGACTCACTGCTGTATTTTCTCTCTTCCTGTGTTGGCAGGATCTGACTGCCATTGGCGTGACCAAACCAGGCCACCGCAAAAAAATCTCCATCGAGATCACCAATCTAAACATCCCGGAGTGGCTGCCTGAGTACATCCCTGTAAGACTCCCAGTTGTCTGCTGCAAAATACCTGGACTTCTAAATGATATGATGCCGATTGATGTGAGTGATATTTTCTCTGTCACAGTCTGATCTCGGTGAGTGGCTCAGTGCCATTGGTCTCCCTCTGTACCACAAGAAACTCTCGGAAAACGGCTACGACTCCATCAGCATTGTCAAAGACCTCACATGGGAGGATCTGCAGGAGATCGGTATCACCAAGCTGGGTGAGTCGTTCACTTCCTGCCACGTGAACTGCAGTATGTTTGCACCAGTGTTGTTTTCACTTTGGTTTGATGATTGACTTTTGCTTGCAGGCCACCAGAAGAAGCTGATGTTGGCAGTGAAGAAGTTGTGTGACATCCAGAGAGCGATCCTTCAGGCTGAATCGAGCCAAGGCACACTGCGACGCAAAGGCCCCGGAGCCCTCCATCTGGTCGCCATCGAGCCTCCAGATGCCGGCGGTGAATGCTCTTCACCTCACACCCCAAAGATGCTGACCTTCCAGGACAGCGAGCTGAGTGCCGAGCTGCAGACGGCCTTGTCCAGCCACTACGGAGGCTGTGAGGAAGGTTTGGCTATAAAGAATGCAGTGGGGATATCCCAGAGCCAGGAGAGTATGGACACCCGATCCAGAGGCTCCGGACGCTCCCAGGAGCCTCCAACAGCCTCCATCACACCTCACAGCTGGTCCCAGGAAAGCCTGGATGGCAGCCCTGCAAGGGAGAGGAACCTACCTGAGGGCTGGGACCAGAGGACACTGCCCAAGCAGGTGCCTCTGGGAACAGCCACAGTGTTTAAGTACCCGGCTATCCCAGCCAAGCCAAAACTGCCAGGGTCTCATGGCCCCTCTCCTCACGGCTCCCCAGCACTGAAGGGGTTCAGCTACTTGCATTCTCACTGTGGCTCCACAGACCTGCGCTCCTCCCCCAGGCAAAGGGACCACAGCATGACCCTGACACCACCCAAAAAGCGCACCCAGAGCATGACTCGTTACGCTTTGTCCGATGGAGAGCCCGATGAGGACGACGACGAGCCTGCACTTCCTTCTGGAAACCTACAGTCCTACGCCACCTTAACCCGAAAGCCGGGCCGCAGCCAGCTGGCCAGATTACAGTCGAGTCCAGAGAAGAATGGTAATGTGGGACGCAGTCAGTCATTTGCAGTGCGTGCCAGAAAAAAAGGTCCCCCTCCTCCCCCTCCAAAGAGACTGAGCTCAGTGAGCAGCACCACCAGCGGGGAGCTGAGCGACAGCAGCACCACGTCCTCTGCTGGCGAAGTGGTGACTGACAGTCAAGGTAGTGTGAGGAGCATCACAGCCTCTCTGGAAGGCAGCACAGAGGGGAGGAACACACCAGGACCTAAACCAAATGTTGTCCAACAGGAGGCACCTCCCCCATCTCTCATTTCTGCTGGGCAGGAGCCCAGAGAGGCCACAGGAGTGAGGAGAAGGGTGCAGAGCGAGTGTATTCCCACCCCAACCAACAGCAGCACCGAGCCAGACCGTAGTGTAAAGTCTGACTCAGAGGAGGAAGAATCAAAAAGCCGCGGACTGGAGGGATCCTCGTCCCCTCAGAACAGCTCCAGTGAGTGCATCCCCTTTGCAGAAGAGGGCAACCTCACCATCAAACAGAGGCCCAAAGCTCCGGGGCCTCCTAGAGCTGAGTCAGTGCTGGAACCTCCAGAGAAAGCAGCAGCCAAGAATCTTGAGCTGCCCGAGTTTAATCTAAAGGAGTCGGATACAGTGAAGCGCCGGCACAAACCCAAAGACAAGGAGCAAGAGGGCGGCTCCCCCAGCAGAGAGGGAGGAGGAGCACCTGAGTTAGAGTCCAGTAGGCCTCCATCTCAGAGCCAGGAGGTCAGTCTGAGAATCAGTGAGGTCGCTCTGGAGAGGCCAGCTAGTCCGGCTACAGGGTCCCCTATCAAACCTCCCCTCTCCCCAAAACCTCCCGCTGTCGCTCCGAAACCTGTTCGACAGAGTCTGCTGGGTGCACAAGGTAAGATACTCACAAAACCTAACTATAATATTCTTCAACCTCCAAAGTGTTGCCCTGTTTGTCTCTTCATACCAGGACAGGAGGATTCATGATTAAAGATTCAGCCCCTTTGTCACTTAAAGCAAAAACAAACTGCACAGTATCAAACTTCTGAGTCTATTTAAACTTTTAAATGTTGGTCTTTAAGAACTAGGACAGGTTTTTTACGTGCTGTTGTCTCCTCAGCACCTGGACCCTCCTCTCCTACTGTGAGCGTCAGTGTGGTTCAAAGTGTGGCCTTCACTTCTCTGTCCTCTCCATCTCATGGCCCCCCGCTTCCGGCACCAGCTTCTGCCCCGCAAAGCCCCGCACTGACAACAAGGACTCAAGTGTGTGTGGTAGGTCCGGGCCTCGTCCCCGAGTCGTACTGTGGAACTGCAGTGGTTCAGCAGCGACTGGATCAGACCAGCACGTCTCTGGAAGCAGCTCTGATGGCTGTTGAGAGAAAACTGAACCTGGAGGACAATGCAGACAGGTGAGAGACCAATCACGACAGACATTTGTTAGATCGCTCACTGTCTCCTCCTATTGTGCCATATGAATGCTTATTGTCTCTCTTCCCACCAGTGGAGCAAACTCAGTGAAGTCTGCAGGGACGATTCTCGACGACATCGGCAACATGTTCGATGACCTGGCCGACCAGCTGGACGCCATGTTGGACTGAAGAGTTTTCAGAAACTCCTGAAAAAAAACCACAACAGCCACCTTTAACCTCAGGAAGTGAAACACAGAAAGAGAAAAAGGGGGAAAGCAGAGGTACAGTGATGGAGACATTTCTCTGGGTTTATCCCCCTCACTCTGAACTACACGATGGACAAGTTAAAGTCATTTGCCAGCCTGAATACCAGCACTTATCCTCCACTGTGCTTCTTCATCCGGGTCCTTTACTCACACGAGTAACTGACACCAGTTGTTTGCTGTATCGATGGATTTGTTTCCAGTCGACCCAGCACAAACGTTTGTAACCCTTGTTTTAAACATGTACTGAGCAAGCAGCAGTGTAATATCTGCCCACTGCAAGGAGAAACTGCTGAGCAGAATTATGTTGTTAAATACTAAATTTGTATCATGAAATTTTATCTTTTTGATGTTATGGAGGGCTGAAGTGGTGACATTACTTCCTGTGCAGCTTCTGTTCCAGTACCTTAAAAACGAATTATAATACAGGCATTCTTGTAGATATTAAACCCTTCAGGTCATAAAGCTGCTACAATCAATAGATCTGTACTAATCACGGATCACATGAAAGCTTATTTGTTGTTGTTATAATGAGAATCTGCATTTCCCCTCAGCTCTACAAAACTTTTAGGCCTCTCTTAGCTTCAAGTTGAATTTTTCTGGAAAACAACTCTGGAAAAACGTAGATTACCTGCTCGACAGATATACACTAAAAGAGAAATTGGTTGAATCATTCCTCTTTGTCCAAACTGGCTCTGAAGTGATGCTGTCACTACACTTCACAGATACCTTGTTTTAAAGCTCACATGAATTTAATACAATTAGATACACAAATTAAATTGGTATCTTCTGAATACATATGTATATATGTATTTATATATATATATTTTTATGTTCTGACTGACAAGTTTATTTTACCAAACCTCACCTGAGGGATATGTCCTGGTAGTTGTGTATGTTGCATTGCCGGGCAAAAACACCAGCAGTGAACTTGCATCACTATTAAGATGAAGATATTGTACAAGAACTATATAAAATGTTATGTGACGGCTGGATTTCTGAATGTTCTTAGTGCGAGAACAGAACTTGGACGATCCAGCGTCATCTCAGCTCTCGTTTCACTGTGTCAGGCCATTTCAAAATTTACCTTTGTGATATTTATAAAAAAAAAAAAAAACTAAACATTTTATACCAAGTGATCTTAACCTTGTGTCGTCGGCCTTCTACTGTGCTTGGCATCAGTGAGCTTGTGTTGTTATGAACTGACCTTTTCTGCAGATGTGTGTGTTTATGAAGCTGCAGAATCCTGTAAGTGCTCAATAATGCTGTTTATGCAAAGAGAGGAGATGCATGTTCAGCTCATTGGCTCATGATGGTCGTTGTGTGTACAGTGGGAGACGGCATGTGCCATGTCAGTAATATACATAATATTTTTTGATATTCATTTTAGCCAGATAGTATTTAAATTAGAGTTATCTAAATATGTATATTGTACACTTAAGGTATATACAGGAGGAGATACTCTACCAAAGGTCTTTGTACAGATTCTCCTCAGATATTTTCACAAACTCTTCCTTTAAAAAATACTGAATGCTGAGCTGTTATCCTTCATGTTGTTGTAAGATGTTTATGAAATGTTATTTTCATGTCCAGCCTGCAGTGTATGGATAAAGGTCTTATATATTTAGCATGCTGTAGCTCTATCTGTTTAATTTTGAAAAAGCCTGTTAACCCTCATGTTTTTCTTCTGTCCTGTGATCATGTGACCATGTGTGAATGATACGCTCTGTGTTGTTTTGTTTTTTGTACTCACAGACTCGTCGTCCTGTTCACAGTATAAAAGATTTTAAGAAGCGGAATTAAAAAGAAATCAAAGGAAAAGATACATGCAATACGCAGGGATGAAGAGCAGCTGGTTCAAGTTAAGCAGTCGTTTTTAGTCCATGAATGACTTTTCTGTGCCACGTTCAAGAAACATCACACAATGTGTGACGTGTTGTCATTGTTGTCCAGCAGAGGGCAGCACAAACCTGCCAGTACATTTATCATCCATCACCATCCTCAGACTGTGTTGGAGTTAGTTGGAATGTCAGTTTTCTAAAACATTAATTCAATCTGTGTGTTTGATCACCTGGCTTTCATTAGATTGGTCTTAGTTTGAGCTGATAAAACTCCCAGCTCAGATGAAAATTCCTCTCATTTCACATAAAGTCGGACATCATCAACATATCAAAACACACAGAGAAACACAAAGTAAGAACTGCACCGACACGTAGCAAGGGTTACAAAAAAATGGTAATTAGCGAGAAATAAAGGAAAACAATGGAAGTGCTGTATTGTGTAACACTTCCTTTGATTTTTAGGTATAAGCAGGCAACACCTTCAGCAGACAACCTGTCTGTGCTGACAACATCTTTACTGATGAGTGTCGTTTTTTTAGCCTCCACATTCCACAGGTTTGATATTTCCTTTCCAAGAATATTGAATTTCCTTTTCTTCTTGTCGAGGTGGAAAGACTGAATAAAACTAAAACTGAGTAATAATTAACTGAAATCAATAAAAACAAACAATTGGATGTAGTTGACATGTGTATGTGTGCTGTTTGTCATTTTGATATTTCAGTTGTATCATTTGTTTAACCAATAAATACCCATAATGCCACTGTTCTGCTGTGTTTTTACACTCTTCACAGAAAAATATGTTATTAAAAATGTTTACAACTTTAACTTTACATTTATTTCGTAAAGTTTAGTAAGATACTGTAGTTACATCCCATCGGAAAGTAGCTCTTATATTGTAATATATATCTTCTAATATATTGTCAAGTATAAAATTTGATTTGTAATTCAAAGTATTTTTCTAACTATTTGCTTCTGCTTTCTCCCAGCTGACAACCTCCTTTATAAGATGTTGAAATCTATTTTGTGAGTAACACTCTGTCGGATTGCGATTGATGAAATTTAGGAACTGTTGTCTAGGATTGTGTCTTTTGATATATGAGCACCATGATACATTTCAAAGGAATTGTAAACATAGTTCTAGTCATTTCCATTCAAACATATTAGTATTATTAGTATTTATTTAATAGTGTTAACACCTGAAGTCTCTAAATATTCAAGCTATAACAGGAATTAATGTGATTTGTATTTGCCATTTTTGCTTGAGAAATATTGCTGTATCCAGTCATTTGTCTCTTGAAAATATCCACATATGATTGCGATTCAGCAACGATTAAAAACAACATGTCAATAGTGTTAGTAAAATTATTCCTGAATCCAAAAGCCTAACCCATAACAGATGTGTTCCTTCCTGGCATCGGAGCAGCGTGACGCATGCTGCGACAGTCGGGAAATCACCGGACAGGCAGCTGCCGGTGTTGTGCCAAAAAGTGATTGTTATTTATACATTAATAAATCGCATGTGAACCATCTGTGTCCTGCTTCATGACATAATCTTATCATTTTACAGAACAGATACGACAGGACTGATTTAAACGGCTTCCTTTACATTTCAGGAAGACATACATTCACTATTAGCTCTGTGCATGTAGTGGATAGTTGTTGCACTTTAGGACGAAGAAGAAGCTGTAGTCGTATGGAAACTGTGCGATGCGTCTTTAAGAGGCTGTGCGCGCTCCCGCGGACGGTAATCAGTTTCTGGCAGACAGTCACTTTTTGGCAGGACACTTGTTATAACACTACAGTGAAGCATCGAAGCGAGGCAACTAGCTCCTCTTCCTCTGCGCGCTCTCGTGGATGGGGATACAGTTTCCGCCGGGAGTACCTACTTTGGCGCAACACCTGTCCCTTTTCCGGGAACAGCGCCACGCCCCCTGGCCCCATTTCAACATAAACCTTCATCCAGCTCTTCCTCAGTGACTCACTGGAGCCTGAGCGAGCCGTCTGCCTGTCTCTGTTGTGCATCGCAGTGACGAGGTAAGAACTACTTCATCGTTACGGTGTTAACAGATGTCCGCTCTGAAATCTTAAAATTTCCGACGCGCTCGGTGATTGGCAAAGATTTATCCGTAGTGAAATACTACTCGATCTGTTTTCGGAAGCAACCACAGTGACACTTCAAATCGGCATAGCCTCATCACACCGAGGAGCTTGTTATTTGATAATATTTCGTCTTTAACAACTGCGTGTTCCTGATACCCGGCGCTCCTCTCAGCTGCTGCAGGCTCGTGCAGTTTTCATAAAGAGAATAAATCTTAAACCTAATCTGAAATTAAGCGATAGTCATTTACTTTGTAACCAGGAAGCTGGATCATGCTCTGACCAGTTTACCGACTGTCAGGCCTACTGTACGTGCATGACTTGGCTAATATGTTATATAATAAATTATTGTGAAAAAAGTGACTGTGGGAGAGTTGGTGATTGCTAGAACAGATTGTTCTTGCTGGCTGGTCTGCAGTGGAAAACTTTGAGGTAAAGTTGTGCTACAACATACTTTCAGGAAGAGGATCACACAAAGACATTTCTCTTTTACCTTTATAGTTTGTAGCTGCTTCATTAACGTCCTACAATTCTGTGTCGCTGTTTTTGTCACTTTGAAGCGGTCGTGTGTCATATGAGATCATTCTGGGGAATGCAACTCAAAAGCTGGTAGTTATAAGTAATCATCTGATACAATATTCTACGCTGGGGCAGGAGGGGGCGTTGCCCCCTTAAATCCAACTTTTAGAAGTTCAGAAAGAAAATAATAGATTATCCACAAACTGCAGGATCTCTTTTCCTGCGCAGGCTCACACAGCACTCTGCAGGAATCCCCTACTCCCCCTCCCACAGCTAAACATCCAATCACTGTTCGTATGCAAATAGTCGGTGACAGGTTTCTCAGTACGCAGAGCAAAATGAGCTGCGCACGCAACAGCGGGAGGCTTTGAGAAAGCAGCACATCTGTCATTAAAATCAGAGCAACACGTGAGATAATTACCAAATAAAAAATACTAGTGAGGTTCCGATTGATCGGCCACCGATCAGTATCGGCCGATTTCATTGCCGATCACCTGCAGCTCATACTTTGCAGCCTGCAGAGATCCTGTGTGCAGTGTAGTGTCCCCATGTCTGCCGTGTCTGTGAGAGTGATGTAAAGTTGTGCAACGTAACATAACACATGGAAACTCGTTGAAATGCTTCAACACGACGAATTGAATAGGACATTTAAAAAATCAAACACTGAGGAGTGTGGTGGGTTTTCAAGGCTCACTGCAGAGAATGAAAAGAAGAAACCTGGAGCAGCAACAGTCAGACAGCAGTTAAGGCAGACTACAGATTGTGTTATTGATAACAGCTACATTTAAGCGTTTTTCTGTTGTCCTGTTGACTGAATAGTTGCTGCATTGTGTCTGTTTTGTATTTTTTCTCTTCTCTTGTTCCCCCTTCACATTTCTGTCTGCCCCCTCATGTATGTCTGCTTAGAACCGGCCCTGCAGGTAGGCTAATGTGAGACAATGAAGTGCTTTACCAAGAATAAAGAAACTGCGAACTGTAACCAGTAGAACTATCTAGCTCTGGTTCTGGTTCTGGTTCTGGTTCTGGTCAGCATGTGGGCTGCACAGTTCCGTATCAGTTGTCGTTTTTTTGTAGCAGAACTTTACAGTGTTCCAGTTTGTTGGATATGAAAATGTTTGCTGATCAATACTGATCAAGTATCAGTATTTTTGAGAGGATGATGTTGGGTTTAGAACAAGCATAATGAGCACAATAGAGTAAATTAAAGAGAAGACGTGTAATATACATGAAGATGATCCTGAGACATTGAGAAATTGTTGCTGTACAAAACTCTCTACCAGAAAGATAAGTAAAAACATTCTAATGTTACCTGATCTATACAGTAATTCAAACCACAATCTGTAAAACAACCAAATCTCAATCTCGCAGTGTTTCCCCTCGGCCACCGTACTCTTCACACTGTGTGTGTGTGTGTGTGCGTGTGTGTGTGTGTGTGTGTGTGTGTGTGTGTGTGTGTGTGTGTGTGTGTGTGTGTGT
>JAUYWH010000026.1:3967185-3980726 GCA_034779795.1 Ctenopoma multispine
AAGTCCGAGTCAAGTCTCAAGTCATTGAGGGCAAGTCTAAAGTCAAGTCACAAGTCTTTATTTGCGCGACTTAAGTGAGTCCCCATCACTGGTGCTAGCATGTGAAAGAAAGATGATGAAATCCTGAAGACATTCACTTTCTATTCTTAAACCCAAATGTTGTTCAGCAAACATAAACTGGCCCCTGATTTATAGGGGAGTGTGCACAGGAAATAGAGAGACGCTGTATATGTGTCATATGTGACAAATGTATAGTACCTATTAACAAATACTTGACAATATATTAATACAATATAAAAAAAACATAAATATGCAGCAGCAAGCAGAGAAACATTTGTTTGATCACAGAGGCTATGTGAATCATTATAATATGTTTCCAAATTTAAAGTAATCCACAATCTATGTCACGTTAGATGAAAGCGTTGACACAACCCAGTATGGACCAGCAGATGTCACTGTTTCATCGCCACTTCAGTCAGCTTCAGCGCTTCGAAAGATATTTTCCCCACATCATTATTAGTCCTTAATGAAGCTGCTCTGGGTACATATGTACAGTATATGCCATTAAAACTAAAAATGTGATTGTATGTATGTAAATTTCCCTGTCAAAAGGCGACACACTATTAGACACAACGCCCAAACAAAAAAAGTCTAAAATGTTCATAAGATAGTCTGTTGCTGGCATGTACATCAAACACTGTGGGTCTGCTGCTCTGATAAGATAGTCAACAGCAACTCAGCCAATATCTATTCTTACTGAAAGGTTTATGACTGTTCAAATGTAATAAAAGCAGTTGTAGTCAGAGATAAACCTTACCAACCTTAACCGGCTGTGCGCACACCTCTCACAGAGCAGTCCCTTTATGTCGGACAGCCTCTTTTTGGCTCACATATAGATCTCTGCTCAAATCTCAAAACTCCCCCACTGATGTTACCTGATCTATGAAATAATGCTAGACCCTAGTATGAGTCAGTTAATAGTTTGTACATGTGACAGAGGTGAATGCATCATTTTGTAGACTTTAGACTTTGTGGTTTCTTTGTCTGTTCTCCCTCATCCCAGAGACCGCTGGTGAGAACGCTCCACCTGCTGCTGTGGAGGTGGTGCTGAAAACAGTTTACATCATCAAATCAAAACTATGTGAAAATGTATTTATTATTCTGACAGTTTGATGTGACATTCTTATTTTTTTAACAAACAGACGCAGACATTGTTCAGACGGTCGGCTCCATCGGCTCCTTTGTGTCTGTATTTCTGGGATGATGATTGTATTTTATTATTTTACTAAATGTAACATCTCTGACCATAAATCCTTTGTTTCATTTCCCTCCAGGTACTTTGATGTGAAGTCTCCTGCAGACGCTGCTGATGAAGCTGCTCTGTTTTCAGTTCCTGATTTTGTTGGTGACGCCTGTAAAGCCGTCGCCTCCCGGGTCAGAGGAGCCGTAGCTTCTGTGTGCTTTGATGATTTCCACAAGGTTTGTAATTCAGTTACACAGAAAAGAAGAGTGAGTGTGTCAACCAGGATGGCTGAGAGGTTAAAGCATTGGACTTAACATCCAATGGACATTTGTCCTCGTGGGTTTGATCCCCACTACTGGTAAAAGATCAAATATAGCAGCATCATGCTTGGTTCTTCCTGGGAACAGCAGCTTGTCTTTGTCCAAGACATGAAAACCTCACAGTAGTGCTGATGTCAGTTTTATTGTTATTATTAACATTTGTCACTGCTGCAGGTGTGTGTGTGTGTGTGTGTGTGTGTGTGTGTGTGTGTGTGTGTGTGTGTGTGTGTGTTTTAGTGCTGCAGTGGAGAGCACAGGAGCTGCGAAGGCTGAAGCTCAGTCTCGGGCCGAGGCAGCTCGTATCCAGGGAGAAGCTGCTGTCAACGAGGCCAAACTGAAAGCTGAAGCTCAGAGGATCGAAGCGGTACAATCTGACATCCTGTTTCTCTTCTTAGAATTCAAACAAACTGAAATGAGCTATAAACTGTAACCAGCCTAAGCTACAGTGCCACTGCTGCTCCTGAGGAAACCACTAAAAATGATATTTAAATATCACACTGCTGTTATTATAATTTTGAATCCAGTGTGATTTACTATGAGGATATTTTAGTTAAATACAGGAAATGTACTGTCGGAGGAGAGACCTCAGATACTGTTGAGAGAATCTGACAATAATGTCAGACAGTATTTCTTTGTAATAAATGAGACATGGATGTAACTAAGCCTATGTGTGAGTTTGGTGGAGAATATCTATCTTAAGGGTGGACATTTGTGCATCTAAAAAGAGATGAAGTGGAAACAACATGAGACACATGTTTGCCTGAAACAGGCAGGTAGTCAGAGGGGAAAGTGTCCAAAAGTGAACCTCAACTGATGCTCATGTAGCTGCAGTACAAGCCCCACGCTCCTCAGTCACAACACAAGTCTTCATGATGGTCAATATTAACGCGAGGTGTTGAATTTTCCAGTGCGAATATGATCTGGGTGAAAAATGAGTGTCTAGATGATGGATCAATAATGTCTGGATAACAGCGACTTATTCTAGGTGTCTGGAAGGGCTGTTGAAATCCTGTTCACCTCTTCAGCACGTGTTAGGCGACTGACAGGCTAAACATTTTAGCTTTTTTAGATCTGTACTGTATTTGTAGAATTTCTGGATACAACCTGAACAAACATGTACTTTAAGCAATAAGCATCAATATTGGCCTTTACATGGACAAACCTGGACCTGGATTTCCCACATTTACACGTGTTCCTGTGGAGAAAGTGAAGTGAATGATCCAAACGTTCACTAGTTTTAAGCTGCAGATTGTTTAAAGTTCAGTTGCTGGTGAAATGCACATCACAGTTGTAGTTCAGTTCAGTTTTACGTCCACAGGCTTCCTGTAACTCTAAAAACTCTTTCCTCCCTCATACTGCAGTATAATTGAGCTGATTAGAATGAATTTGGACAGAAATGTTAAAACAGATGTTTAGATTCTTAAAGCATCACACAATAACATCACAGAAAGGTGATCAGTCCTAAAGTCATATTCACATTGGTTTCAAAGGGCTCCTCAATTTACATTGAGTGCCAAACACATTAGCACCATCCTGTGTATATGTATTTCTTTACAGCCGTGCATGAAATGAATAGATTTTGGCACTGATGATTTTTTCATGTAAATAAAGTATAGTATTTTAATCATAAAGCAGAAGGTGACAAAATAACCTAAATATCTCTTTAACACCACAACACATTAAGGAAAATGTTTGACTGTGAAGTAATATAGACATGATTGGTAAAAAAAAATCACAGGCTCCACAGTTCAGACTTCTGATGAAGCACAAAGCACCAACCAAAGCTCTGAACGTGTATCAGATTCATGCCCTGCTGGTTTGATCCTGTCATTAGGACTAGACTGTTATCACCAGGATACATCGGTCTGCAGCCAATCAGATGCAGATCATGCCAAGAGGCGGTTCCTCTTTAATTCAATTCATCGATTAGACAATTCAGTCCGGGGAGGCTAATGAAATCCCTCAACGTTGACTGTAATTCTCTCCAGCTGTCTCCTCTTATACTTCTCTCTTCTTTATCTTCTACAGTCTGCACATCCGTCTCCTGCCGGCTTTGACCTCCATGTTTGTGTGGATATTCAGGATCTGCTGGTCAACCCGATTATAAAAAGCTCCGTCAGCACCAAAGAAAACTTCAGGCAGTGAAGGAACAGTTATATAATATGCAAGCTCAATAATCAGACTACACACAGGATTTCTCTCTGTCCTGAGATGCTGTGATGTGAAGATCACTGTAACACAGAACTGAAATGATTCATCAGTTAGTTTTAACTGACAGAAATTGTTTAAAGCAAAGGTGAAAAACGTCCACTGGGCTTTGGACCATTGGTCAGACAAAGACATACATTTAAAGACACCCACTTGTTCTTAAAAAAAATATATCTTGGAGATTTTTCACCATTTTTGAACAGATATTGAATCATTAATCTTAATCTTATACTGATAGGTTGACAGATGATTAACAGTTAATTAGGTTTGGACATTGATCATTTTATAAATGAAGACACTGAAGACACCACCTTCAAGAATCATGATAGATGTTTTTTAAAATGTTCATATATTTATTAGACTGATGCTAAAACAAAACTACTGAACATGTGCAATAATAACCCCACTTACCTCACTTCACTTGTCATGTGTAATGTGGTATATCATTATCTAGGAAACAGGGTAAATGTGCAATACTCTAACTGTAATATCTAATATCTGCACTATAATTAGCTTTTTTGTTTTATTTGCTTTTCTAAACGCTGAGAGAGCTCTGCACAGGAATTCTAATGTACCCGGACTGTTGGTTTTATGCACAAATAACAAACAAGCAAATAACTCTTAGCTAAGCTGACTTATGTTTGTTCATTGACATGTTTTGTTACTTTCACTTCGTCTGTCTGTCAGCTGAGTGAGAGAGCCGAGCGAGAGCTTAGATGAATGCAGCATACTGAATATAACTGAGTAAAAGTGGATGACAACAGTGCCACGACTGCATGTGCACTGATATGACAGTGTGTCTAGTATGTATATATATATATATAAAACAGATGATGATGATAGAAGCATCGAGGAGAAGAATCTTCTTTTCAGTGCCTTCTTTGCTCTCTTACTTATTCTCCTTTTGTCAAGCTCTATTCTTATCCTCTTCTTCCTGCTTTTCTTCCTCCACTCCTTCTTCATGTCCCTACTCCTCTTCCTTAGCCTGCCACTCTCTTCATGTGCTCCATCCCCATCATCCTCTTCCTCACCCAACTCCTCCTCCTTTTTCCTCCTCCCTGTCATCCTCTTCATCTTTTCATGTTTAGTTGTTGTGGTTACAGCTTCGTCCCACAGTGTTTTCTCTCTCACATCTGTACTGACAGATAATAAACTGCCATCGAGCTGCATTAGCTCTAACAGAGGGAGTCCCCACACTCATCTCTAGTAACAGCGAGTAACATCCCATGGCCCTTAGCTTCAAACAACATAACTCTAACCTTTACCTAATTCTAACCTTATCCCAAATCTAAA
Organism: Ctenopoma multispine; assembly: GCA_034779795.1. Lineage (NCBI taxonomy): Eukaryota > Metazoa > Chordata > Actinopteri > Anabantiformes > Anabantidae > Ctenopoma > Ctenopoma multispine. The sequence goes on from JAUYWH010000026.1 coordinate 3,972,250, forward strand.
TCTTCACTCTGACTAACAACCTTTCACAGAATAAGGATCAGTCATTATGTCCGTTCCTGTATTCTAAGCCTTCACTGGTTCATTTCCAGTCCTCCTGTTTTTTTGAGTATTTGGGACAGCAGTAAGTGTGAATGAGTCAGAATTAAACCACAGTTTCTCATTCACAGTAACGAAGGAACATTTCACCCAGTGACAGCGTGTGGTTGTTTGGGGCACAATTCTTATAAACAAACACGTCTAAGTAGTTTGACTGTGCAGCATGGATTTCTTCACACGGTGTTTACTGAGTCATTTAGCTCCTTTCTCTCTTCTGTTTTATTACTGTCTTCAACTCCTCCTCCTCCTCCCCTGCTGCTCCATCTCCCCACTCTCAGCTGCATTATGACACACTGCCTCCACCCTCCATCTATGTTCATCTTCACTCTGTGTCTGGTCGCTTTTCCACCTTTTGTTTCCTCAATTTTACCTCCTCCTCTTTCCTCTTCCCTGCAGCCTCCTGTGGCCTGAAACACCCAGAGACACGTTCACTTATCTTGATTAAAGCCTCGACTATTCACGCCCACACATATAATAAAACTTTTTCATTTTTGCTCAGTCTGCATCGTTTCTATATACATCTCCTTGTTTTCTCCCCTCCCCCCTTCTCCTGACCCCCTCCGTGTCTCTTGATCTTTCCTCTTGTAGCCTCAGTGGTGAAGTCTCTTAATTATTTATAAGAATCTAAAATTCAGATGAAGCACACACACGCACACACGCACGCATGCACGCACACACACGCACGCACACACACGTACAGACACACGCACACACACACGCACGCACACACACACACACACACACACACACACATCTTTTTTTAACGGTAAGGAATCAGGCCTCTCTCCTCTCTCTCTTTCTTTCTCTCTTCCACATCTCAGCATCCCCGGCTGCCTCTCACTCCCTTTCCAATGGTTGCCGTGACAACATGCTCTCCCGTCCTAGAAACAAGGTGTACAAAGAAATGTCCACTCCTTCATTACATCTCTCGCTTTCTTTTTCTCTTAATTTATTCTTGTCAAATTAAAGGAAAAAAATCCTGCAAAATAAAAGCCTGTCCACAGTTTAATTTAAGAAAATAAAAGAATTTCCACTTCTGCACTGCAGGTGAATTATAGCTACCCTTTTTTCTTTTGTGATGCACTTGGACATATTTTAAATATTTAATGCTCATGCTTAAACAGGAAACATGTTCTGTAGATTTGTACTAATGTGTACATGTACTACTCTAAAACCATCACAGTTTTTGTACACATTACTTAAAGTCCTGAAAAAGAAATAGTACAGTTTTCTTTATTATGTAATATAAAAAAATATCAAAGTTACTGATAAACTTTACCAAAGTGATGAAATGGACAAAGTATGAGCCAAAGGATACATCTGTGAGGCATGATGGAAGTAGGATCATGGCTTGGCCTGCATGGCTGTTTCTGGAACAGAATCACATAATCTTTATTGATCACATAACCTATAATGATAGCAGCAGGATGACTTGCACAGAAACATGATGTCTGCAAATTTGCAGAGAGAAGCGTCGTAAAACTAGAGGACGACCTTCATCGTGCAGCAAGACAATGACCCAAAACACGAGGGAAAAAAGGGGAGGGTTTAAGACTGGAAAGGTTTATCACCAGATAGTAACACGTGCATTTCACCTGCTGACGAGGAGATTGACAGGAGAAACTGCCCAAAATAAAAAGAACTGAAGAAGTCTACAGTAAAAGCCTGGAAAAGCAAATCAAAAGAAGAAACCAATAACTTGGTGATGTCGGTGAGTAACATGGAGCTGCCTTCTGTGTTGTTCAATGTATCGATGGTAAAACTAATAATAAAATGTGTAAATTTCTTTACATGTCTTTGGTTTACAGCAAAACCAAACAAAAAACAGTGTCTTAGGTACTAAGTCTTAATCAGTGGTGACTTTTCAACACTTTTCAACACAACACTTTTCCTGTAACTACTTTATGATCCTGTGAGAAGAAACGTTTAAAACATTTCTATCCAGATCCCAGATGAACCCAGAGTCCTGGTTCAATACCTGTAACTGTAATAAGTAATTTAGTGTATATTTGGCATGTACATCCAACATTGCCACTAGTGATATGTCACAAAAAATGTCTTCCTGTTTCTTTACACTCAGATTGATCATGAGCCTGCAGACTTGGAAGAGGTTTTTTGAGATGTATTCCCTTCGGACATGATCAAATAATTGGCATCAGTAGTTAAGTTCAAGAGTGTCTTTAATAAATGTATTGTGTACACCCATACTCATTCTGTATGCTTTATAAAGCAGTCGATTTAAGGCATGCACAGGAACAAATAGAGTCCAGTGGCAGGAGATAGCAATCAATAATAACAATGAATTCATTATACTCATGCTTACAGCATCCCCCCACCTTGCCATTTTAAAGAAGGAAGCAGGTTATATTGAGCATTACAAACATTAATATGTAAATACAAAAGATACCCAGGAAATGAGAATAGAAATATAAAAATACAAAGATTAGGTGATCAGGTGTCAAAATGGCATTTACAAAAGAAATGACAATGATAAACAACTACGATACGAAAACACAAGAGCATTGGATTCCTTCTGTCAAGAGCCATTTAAAGATTTGTGAGCATCAAATGAACGAACAGTATGTATATGTCCATCCGCTATGTGTTTGAAATGTGAAATTTAATAGAAGATTTTTAGTTTTCTGTACTTTATTACCAGGATTTAAGCTGGAGAGTGGAGATTTAATGTTCATATTTTATACAGTATGCACGGCTATGCAATATCAGTCTAATACAAGTTTTATCTTAATACTTCATTTGGTTATTGTATATATGTTTGTTGCAGCAATCATATCTTTGAATTACCTACAACTTGTATTCCACCTTTATCATCTACTGACCTCTTTGAACTGTCCTTCCTCATTTTGTTCTCATTTTTACGGAGACAAACATGTGCCGTGGAGAACATATTAATTTGACATGTTTAGGGGATTTCAAAGGAAACATTCATTGATGGACAATATCTAAAGGATATCCATATATCTCTATCAAATCAAATCATGCAACAGTTTATTTACAGTTAACAGGCCAATATTACAAATCACAAATTTGCTATTTGTCCAAACTCAAAACAAATTTGCACTAAAATCAAGTACCTAATTTAAAGGCATATAAGTTGGTAAATACGTTGGGAGTATCAAATAGATACTAGCCTATCCAAGGTATACATGCTGCTGAGCTTTTTCAGTATATATATTATATATAATATTATATTATCCAGTAAAAAGTTGCTTAGTCCAAAATTTTTTCATTCATTATTTCTCTGTCTCACTTGTTATTCTTGCATTAGCAAAGAGAATAGCAATAGTCACTGTTTACACATGAGATGACATGAAATATGATTTACAGAGAGACTTTTTTGTTCATGTTCAAATACTTGGGTTAGATGAGGGACTGATGATGATACCAATAGATGTTTAAATACTCTTATAAAGACAATAATTGTCCCTACCAACTTCCAAAATGTTCTTTAGAATTCTTCATTTCTCAGTGTTGAGACAACTTGACTCTTATTGGGCACTTTTCTACTTATATATATATAGACAGATAGTTAAGGTATATTTCTCTTTGTATACATTTGAAGAACTGTGTTCACAAATCAAACCCTGCACAACTAGTAGTAGTTAGTAGTGAAAGTCTCCAATGGTAACACAACCGAGCAAAATACAAACCATAGCACAAGAGATTTAACAGTCATCAAAGTGAAACAATGTGAGGCGGAGTTAAGAAAACACTGTAGGCAACTCTGAGAGGTAGCGCAAGCAAATTCCATACAAAACTGTGTTTGAATACACTACCTATTGCAAAAATCAGGAAAGCTAGCATTCATGTTGACATCGAGCTGGGACCTTTTTTTTGCATAATGTGATTAGTAAACAGGCATGCTACATACAGTACAGGAGTGAGTGGAGTGAAGCTGGGAGTGGGCTAGAGTTGACCTCATGCAGCATTCACGTCAAATCGGACTTATAAATATATGTTTTCAACTTGTACATACAATTTATCTCAAAGTTGTAAATAGATATGACTGGAAACAATAAATAACATGTATCTGAAAACCAACCTAAATTGAATTAATAAGAGGTTTTATTGTCCACCAACTTATCATACATGTGTTAATACATCACGCTGTTGTCTACCATCCATCTCATATGATGTGAACGCTGCAGTACAGAACCCTCCACTCTTCCTCCACCTAAGCCTGATCTCACCTTCTCAAAGAGACGCCATCTGATTGGTGCAAAGTTTTAACTTGTCACTGCTTTGAACCTTCGAGCTTCAAGCTTCTAAAAATCCCTGTGGATCATGTGCATTTTTGGCCCCAGGTTGACTGTGGGTCAATTACATCTCTATGACATTGCAAAGAGAAAAAGGTAATATCTTCACTAGGTGGACCTTTCTCATGTAATTTATTTACAAGGTGCTACTCAGTTAGCTCTGCTGCTAAATGAGGCTACAGTCTTATGTAAAAGCATTCTGTAATAAATACTGTAAACATGCACAGGGTATAGGAGATATAGGGCTGATTAACTTCCACAACGACAGCTTAGCTTCCTAAAGTTCACCCCCAAAACAATCTGTCCACAAAATGTGTTAAGCGCTCACACATTTACACAGCGACAGGCTAAAACAAAGCGGGCTGTTTGTGTGCAGGTTGGCACACATTGTGGTGTTTGGCACAGCATCACACTGAGGCTCTGAAAGCTGAGAACGCTGACACAAGGTCGAGATGAGCTCTAAGTGTAACTGTCATTCTGTTAATCAGCCAATAAACCCTAAATGGTCAATGCTGGAGTTATGCCCATCCCATCAAAAGCTTATAGCTTATTCCAGTGAATTTTGTTTAAACTAGGTTATTGGATTGTTATAGGATCTTCCTCCAACAAGAACAAGGATTTCAGGTGTGACCAAATGCCATAGTTGAGTGTGACAGCTGCAGTGCTCCACTGTGCTTTAGTCTTTATGTAATATAGATGAGGTTTCATGGCAAACCGTTACATTAGTGATGGGCAGATTGATAAATTAAGCAGTTATTTTACATAAGATTAAAAACGGCATTTCTGGTAAAAGGAACTGAGGCTTGCAAATCAAAAAGGAAATAGAAATAGAAATTAAAGTCTAGAGATATAACACTAACGATAGGAAGAACAATTGTCAACAAAAATAAAACAGATTCATTTCACATTCGATCATGTTGTGGGAACCTGAGCACTCGGAGTCGAATGTTAAATTGAGTAACTGTAACCTGTATCACCCAAATGAATAGAGGGCTTTGAGATCACTGAGAATAGAATCAAACTGCCCATCACTTCATGACCATTAAATAGATAAAGCTGCACCTTGTGTGGTCAGAGAGAATAATTAAATATATTTGAATCAGAGAGACTCCGCTGGAGTCAGTTACAAGCAGCGAGCTGCACTTAGATGTCCAGACGACCACAACTAAGTACACAATATGCGTTTTCTTTCTCCACCTCACACACAGTCTTTTTCTCTCTGACACATCATGACCAAATTTTTGGTCCAATGTCTGATACCATCTAGTGTCTGACGTTTCTTGAAATGCTCATGGGGTCAGCTCATGGAGTTTTGTTCCTCAGGTAAGAAAAAGTGACATGCAATCCAAACTGACTAGAATATACGGACTTTGTCTTAAACTTAAAAATGGAATAAGAGGTTATATTTCTGAGTTTAGCAGCTTTTAACAATCATTGTTTCCTAGAGGCCCAAACGTCTAGGTTTCAGAAAAATCCTACTGACCTTTGTAATGAGGGTAGCAAATAAAAATCCAGCCTTGGAACAGTACAGTTTAGCCTACTTCAGATATTTAGATGAAGATGCTAGTTTTGAGCATCTTATGGGAAACACCATTTCCCATAAGCCCTGGACCTTTCTGGGCTGTTGCTGTGCTTCATTTACTTTGGAAGTTGGAAGTCAAAGCCAAGAATAATGTCACACCAAAGATAACTGCGTTTCAGTGCACCAGTCAAGTTACTGTATGAATAGCAGTTCTAGCTTGGTGCAAACACTGTAGCAACACATGCACAGATAAAGTAGAGGTTGAATAGTGTTGTGCATATGACTATTTTACTGATGATCTGAATAAGACAGAACTGCTAATAAACAACAGTTACTACAGCTTCCACACTGTTGTTGTGCGGTGCATCAACAGAGTGGAAGCGGGCTGCTGGATATCTGAATTCAGGGACTGTTCCAGTTGAAATTGTCAACTGGGAACTCAACAGTTCCTCCACTTCCCAGTTCTAATGAAACACATCATAACTGCTTGCAAAACAAATTTTGCGTACTGGATGGTGATTTCTCTATATAAGAGTTCCAAAAACATGCCTAATTTTCTCAGAAATATTGCTGAAAGAAATACCAGATAAGAAGCTAGTAGAGCATTAAGTCAGGATGAAGGATTTTCTATACTATGACCACCGGATAGCAGCAGCATTTCAACCTCTGTGTTTATATGTGTGGACAATATTCACAACACGAACAGGTGGATGGTAATACTTTCTCATATTAAAGATCACTCCATTTGTCTTTTTCCTTTCCTGCCTTTACAGCAAAAATACCAACTGTTCATCTTCAGTTCCCGTCAAAGCAGCAGCAGCAGCAGCAGCAGCGGCAGCAGCAGCAGCAGCATCTCGCTGATTCAGTTTATCTAAAACCAAGTTTCTAATTTTTTTGAGCATCAAAAAGTTCAAACAAGCTCCATTGCTGGACCTGTGGGATGGAGACTCATTTAGAGAGCAGATTTCCATAGAGACAAATGTCCATTTCCATGACAATTGGAACTGAGAGAAAATGTAGAGAGAGAAAGCAGTCTGAGGAGGATGAAGCTGCTACCACAGAGTGAAACGAGCATTTGATGATCCATCCTCTATATCCTATTCCACATCCAGATCAGGCATCTGTGTTAAGAGTGGGTTCACTGGTCGTGTTGGAGGTAGAGTGTCAGGCAGACCATGCTTGTCGTGCAGCAAGAAACAACAGCAAAGAACAGGAACAGATTTTTATTTGTTTTCATCTGGTGCAGGCTCTTGAGAATGATAGTGCTTCATGAACAGGAGTGGGTGGAGTCAAGTTAAATTAAATGTTGTTGTGAAGTTGTTCTTGGCATTCCAGCCAGCTTTATCAGGATTTTAATATCACTGGAAAGAGAAAAAACATAGAGTTTGATAGAATTTTATTGTTGTTTTGCTGGAACCGTCTGATATGGACATATAGAGAAATGTTACTTACATCCCCAGTTGAGGGCAATAGCTGCAGCGATGATAGCAATACCCCCTAAGATGGACACGACAGACAGAACCATTGCATTACGACCCAAACGGCGTGCTCCGTCAACATTACCTTGCTGCAGACTGTTTCGGGACTGAAGAGAAACAAAGAGAAGAGATAATGTGAAATTATGAGTAATGAAGAGTAACACAGTCAACTTTCAACCTGTTTTTGCATTTCCCCACCGGGGGAAAGAAACCAGCAATGTGACGCTCACATGGCATGCGCACAGACCTCTAGGCTACCAGTGCAGGCCGAGAGTCCTTCAAGAAATTGTTGCTGTCTTAACATGTCCTGCCTTCATTTTCAGAATTTCTAGCTCCACCCACCAGTTTTTGTCAAACATAGTGAAGGAATAACAGAAAATATATTTTCTGTTGCAAAATTAACTATATATATACATAATTTGAGGAGACAGGCCTCAGTGAGGAGTTCTATTGTCTTGTGTTGTCCAATTTGAACTTGTTCTACTTTGTACTTCTATACAAGTGACCTGCAAGTCATACCATCACGGAGAAAGTGAGGGCTACAATGTTGATAGGCCACAGTGGACAGAAGCAAGAAAGGATGGCCAAGATGAGATAGTCCCTCGGTTTGGATCCATCCACAGCGGCCTCTGTGATTGCACTGGGCTGGCGGGTGAGCGAGGGCCTGGGTGAACCCGCCGCTAACGAGCCGGACCGGCTGCCCAAGGGAGCCCGACCATTAGCATGTCCCCCTGGCTTAGTGTGCTGCTTGGGCGACACAGAGGGCGCTGTGGGAGAAGAGTCGACCATCACTGGGCCGATACCGTTACCTGGAAGAAGTCAGAAGAGAGGAATTAAGAACTGAAAAACGAAAAATAGGGCAGGAGGATTAGAAAATATTGAGAGAAGGACTAAAACAATTTGTCTGGGTCTTTTTAAGCAAAAAGAAATTAAGAATAAAACCATAACCGCAAAACACAGCAAATTGCCGTTTTGACTGACAAGAACTGCCAAGAGAATAATTTGGTAATTTTGTAAATGCACAACTTCCATCCATCCATCCATCCATTATCAACCGCTTATCCGAGGTCGGGTCGCGGGGGCAGCAGCCTAAGTAGGGAAGCC
>JAUYWH010000026.1:3980826-4035887 GCA_034779795.1 Ctenopoma multispine
TCTCAACCTCTCGCACAAGTTCAGGCTCCTTCCCCGTCAGAGAGGTGACATTCCATGTCCCAAGAGCCAGTTTCGGCCACCGAGGATTGGAACGCCAGGGCCCCCATCCTCGGCCACTACCCATGACACTACGCACCTGACCCCTATGGCCCCTCTTGCGGGTGGTGGGCCCACAAGAGGGCGGAACCACGTCTCGCCTTCGGGCACAACTTCCATTTGACATGAAAATTAGATTCCACTGAGAATCACATACAGTATTGATTGTTAGCTAATGCTGCACATCGCAGTGTACATTTAACTGTAGTGTGAACAGCACATTAGACAGTCACATTGTGTCAACATGAATATTAACCTATTCCAAAATGTAACCACTGTGTTTTGTTGTTTTAATTGTCAAAAGGTTCCCACCTTCAGTAAAAAGGCTACCTTCTATTGTCACTTTTAATATGTTACAGTAGAAAGAATTCAATAAATATGTCCAATCCTTTGGGCAGATAATGAAAGTGTTTGGAGTGATAGATCACTGTCAATAAATCAAGACGAGTTATACAATATATCAGTAAATAACGTGTGCTGGATTGATTTATTGGACTCTCATGAAGAGGTGAAGGGCAGGTGTTGTATTTACTGGTCTCCATGTCTTCACTGATCACTGTCAGGTGCTCCATGGCTTTTCCCTCCTCTATTTGTTTGGCCTCATCTGTTGCTGTGGGGAGGGTTTGTTGCTCGGCACTGGCTGGTTGAGAAGTTATTGCGACGTTATTGACTTCTACGGCATCCTGAGTGCTGACCGTCTGTTCTGGCTGCTGAGACTCCTCCATACTGCTGGATTGCCGTGCAGTGCTGGGACTAGTCGCCACTGGACGGTGCAGGTGACACTATGTGTTGAAGAATAACTTGAGGCAGGTTGCTGTCTGAAAATCAGTAAAAACAGTTGTTGGCTGTTTTCCTATGTATCTTTAATTTTTTAAAGCAATTTGTTTGTTGATTGAGTTGTGCAACAAAGGTTTTAGTAATTACTTTTGGACTTTCTGTGCCTTCATTACTACTTATCCACACCCTAATGTGTTTACAATAGTGTGGATTAGATAAGTGCAAAACACAGATGTAACAAATTGTGATCGCTGAGCACAAATAATGTAATGCAAGGAAACACAATCTAATTTCCATAACAAAGTTTGTAGTATGAATCGAAGAATTATTTAATGCACCGTAAGACCAAACAGTAAAAGCTTGGCAAATAAACTAGGTTTTGTTAACTCAATATTTAAAAAAAGTTATTTGACCTCTAATATTTTGTATTTTGTTTTGTTTAATTTTAAGTTCACAGTAATCAACTCTTTTGAAATATTTGTGTCATTGTACTAAAATATTTTAACACCATCCCTGTGACATCACACACTTTGCATGCGAGTCTGTGGAGAAAGTCGGCCATGTTTGTTCTGTCGCATCGGATGAGAAACGTGAAGAAAGGTTTTCAGACTTAGAACAACTTTGATAATTTTCGAAGTTATAGCAGAAAAAGAGATATCTTTCACTGGGAATATGTTGCTGTGCTGTCAGTGAAGAAATTATGGATGAAATGTGACGAGACATGCAGCAGTCTTCTCAAAATGACCAGCTAGCTTACTCCACTGCATTGACCGCCCTTATCCTGATTTTCCTTTCTGTACGCTAATCTGGTGAGCTAACATTATGTGTTAATATTTCAGTGTTGTGTTTTATTTTATCTCTATCTCAAAGGCATATAGAGTCTCAGCAGTTAAGTATGCATGTACTGTATATGAGACGTAAATGAACAGGCATATTGTATAAACGAGAGGGACAACCAAAAAAATGGAACTTAGTGTATGTAGATATTTTTATTCACATCTTAAGCTGGTAAACTGATACTGTTGAATCGTCCTCTCATAATTGTGATTCTTTAAAATGGCGCATGTTTAATTGTCGTGCATGTTAGGGCATGTTCTGTTAGAGCTAGCTAACAGCTAACATTGAGCTTTTACAATAATTTGATGCAAATACGTCAGTGTTATAATATGAGTGTTTGCATTAGTAAGACAGAATCATGGACTTAGTTGGTTTCACTGAGTTATAGTCAGTTACAGGCAAAGGTGTCATATTTATATTAATATTACATTGATGCACTTCAAGCAAAAATGGTAAAATGACAGGACTTTATATGTTTTCATTAATTCATGGAATGAATTCTACAGCTCTTTGGCTGATACAGACAAGTGACAAATCAAATGTTTAAGTTCTTGCCCCCACACTGAGAGATCTATTATGTTGTGTAGGGGGTCACTCATTGGTTTCATGAGTATGGAAATTATATGAATTATATGCTAAGGCCGCAGTTAAACGCCTATGTGACATTTTGGATCAACATGTCAGACGGTGCTCATTCTACCTTTGAATATGTGTCCTCGTTACTGTTGGGATGAAGCATTCAGGATTTGTGAATGCTGTGAGTGAAGTTTTTATTTAACCAGGTAGAACCAACTGAGGTTAAGAACATTTTTATTTTCAAGGCAGGTCAGGCCAAAGTGGCAGCTTAAAGCTTCAGACAGTGCGATCAAACATGACACACATACATAAAATAAAGCTAGTCAACAATATGTAAAGGTTTCAATTCACACATTGTTGGGTGTGTGTAGCCAAAGTCTGATATTTAGTTTGTTATGTTCTTCTGTGATGTGCAGCTCCAGTGTTGTCCAAAAACTATTAAAACAGATCAGAGGGCCAAGCTGCAGCGCTGGGATACATGTCCCTTCATTACCATCAACACACATACACTGCTGCATAAAGCAGCAAATGTGGATTAATTCTCAACTCAGATTTAGAAAAGAAAAAAGAAAAGAAAGAAAATACAAACCACACCTGAAGGAGTGAAACTAAACTTGCTTGGACTAAAGTAAACTGTGTTTCTTAGAATTGCTATGAGGCTACCTCAAAGTATTTGTTAATCTGGTTATATATGTTGTTATAGGAGGAGGTATGGCAGAGCATATTAGGTCGCTGACCTGGCTTTACCAACATGTTATCTGTCAAAGCTTTATCTGAAAGTTCTAACACCATTAGAAGATGTTGTTTCTTCTCTGAGGCATGAATCTCCAAATTCAGCTACATCAACTCTACTGATGTACTTAACCTTAACTAATAAAACTGCTATAATTCCCCTGTAAAAGAGCGAGAAATGCTGATCACACTGAGAATCAATAGCTTCTTTTTGTATTCCACAGATTTTGTTTTTGCAGTATTAATATTTTATGTTGTACATTTTGCTGCAGGCGCTTTTAATTGTGCTGGATGTTATTATGTTAAATTTTTTTCTGTGCTAATTTAAGAGAAGGGGGATGTGTCTGTAAATGTCTGAGATAGAATTTTTCAAAAATCATGGCCTAGACAAGGAACCATACACCTCCTGCAATACTGGTTACATTCAGATTTTTTTATTTATGTAATTCCTTCAGTGTTATTAAAAGCTTGAGGGTGCCTCAGGAGATTTGAGATAGAATATTAAAAGTGATGCACTGTAATAAAAGACCATTATTACACTTGTTTTTGCTTTGCTGTAAGAAACAGACATCTCTTTGGGTCTCTGCTGTCAAAGCTGAAAACTGAAGCAGCCGATACAGTGTATGTACTCAAACAATATATGAGCTGAATTTCGGTTTCTTAAGGATTACTTCAATGCTACAAACAGACAACACAGAACAGACGTGGTGAGACTGTTTTGTCAAACTATTCTCAAACTGCTTATCTGCTCAAATTATGAGGCAAATTAGTCATAATCAATAACAGTTACAGGAAAAAATGATGACACTGATCATAAAAATGTAAAGGCACGATTATCGCTTCAAAAGGAAGAATAAAGTTTTTATTACCTCAGGCACAACATATTTATAATCTAGATCTATCTGTGTGGGTTGATAATGTTGCTCATTTATTCCTGTGACTCAACAGTTTCTTGCTGCCAGCTGCTGAGGCTTCTGCCTCTTGGGCTTTGGTGTAGGTGGACATCAGCTCAGTCGGTATCTATCTTTTATCTCCCACTCGTCACTGATAAAGTTTAGTTAGACTTAAACTGTATAATCACGGAACGTCTCTTTAAAAACAGAGACCATAAAACAATAATGCAAGTTATCATCTACAGATGTTAACAGTGAAAAAGATAAGGGCATATTATGTTGTCAGTCATTACACTGTTGTAGGAACAGCAGAAGTGAATAATTATAGAGGCATAATTACAGACTCCAAAGGAGGATGTTATAGTTCTTCCATAATGTTGGTTGTTAAGATAGCTGCAAAAAAACTCTACTGAAATCATCTGAGTTGGCTTGGTTGATGTGACCAAAATACAACATCTTGATTTTTTTTTTTTTGTGTGAATCTGCTTCTGCTGTTCCTGTTTTAACATGACATGAGCCTGATAACTGCAAATGGCTGCTAGCTGGTGTTAGTGATCCAGCAGGTAGAAACGCTAACAGATCTATGTTCTGTTTTTTTTTTTTAGATTGTTTTTTCCAGGAAACCTTCTAGGAAATTATTAAACATGTAACTATGTTATTTACTTCGTCGCTACTACTTCAACGTTTATACATCAATAAAGTCATTATCATTAAGCACTGAAAAGACCCTGCAGTCGCCTCCATGCTGCTCTTCTACTGCAGCTCTTAATCATCCATCTTGTACCTTTTTTTTTCTACATAAATAAATGATACTGTTTGACAGTTGTAGTTTCAACAGTATGGATGTTGGATGTTATGAATGCAGGGACTCATTGATCTGGGTGACAGACACGAGGACGAACAGCCTCTTTAAGAGCAGGTTTAGGGAAAAGCTCTGTTGCAGCACCTCCACACTCAATATTGTAATGACCTGCCACGACTCGATTGATGACTTCTACTGTTCCCCCCCCCGAGGACAACATGCTGCAGCACTGGCCCGGCTCTGTAATAGCTGACAAAAGCAGAGTCTTTTGTTACAGAGGTAACGCTTTATATCACCATACGTTTCCTGATGCAGTGCAATTTCTCAACAGCCCGAGGAGCTTTGAACTGCAGTGTAATTCAAAACGTGAAAAACACAAAACTCTGAAACATGCTGTTTTTCAAAGGACCTCTAAGAATCTGGACTCCTACCATGTTTTAGAGAATATTGTTAACTGTGGACATCAGGGGTTGCGAACTGAAGATACAGAAACAGGAATATAAACATGTCATTCTTTTATCACTCACAGGCATCTGTCAATTTGGTGGATGGTGATTCTATAGAGAGAAAACTGCACAGCTGTGATTAGGTTGCAAATAACAGATGATCTAAAACAATGTGACGCTCTTTCTTCTTGAAATACACCCTACGTAGCTGACTTCAACTTTTTATCAAAGAACTAAATATTCTTGAACACAGCTGTTTTTGTACTAATTATTCCATCAGGAGAGTTTATATCAATCTAAGACCTGAAGCCAGAAGCTAGAGAAAAAATGAATCGAAGACAACAGGAGGGTTTATAACATACATGTCTCTGGATGGCTGGAGGAAGCCGGAGTACCCAGAGAGAAGCCACTCAGACACAGGGAGAACATGCACACAGAAAGGCATTTCCCCTGTCTCCGCTTGTGAAATCTTGTGTGATTGTCAGATTTTGTTATTTGCCACTTGACAAGAGGGAAAAAAAGAGATCTTTGCTAAAATAGGAGAACGGTGCACACATTATTTTTACAGGTGATCAGTGTTTTATATGATAAAGAATAAAAAACTTCTGTGTGTATGTAACGATCTTATAAACTGTTTAACCTGTACAACTCATTTACCTAATCTGTATTTTAAAAGAATTGTGTACCATAATTCACCATATTCTACATCTTCTGTAGTACATAGTTAGTGCACTGTTGGTTTTCGTATATAAATTTTAATTTTGTTGGTACTACATTGTCGCCTTCTGTTTTGCTTCTTTCTTTCGTACTCTGTGAGCCACTAGAGTCACTTCCTTGTAAGCACTTAATAAATCTGATTCTGACTCTGATTTCAGTCTAGAGTGAAATCTAAATTCTGGCCTAATTGCATGTTATTTTTACACTTTGACATGAGCAAAAAAGCCACGAGTGGGTGGAGCTACAGTTTCAGTATGAGTATTCGCATCAGCTGTCTGTGTTAAAGACACATGGTAACTTTACCCTTTCGTTCATATTGACCTTTGGTGCTGAAGAAAGGGTGAAAGGTCTTTAATGAAACGCTGAAGTATCATTAAAGGGGCATGGGTCTAAACAGCTGATTCCCAGAGCAATTAACCTGCTGCTGCTTTCATCCTTTTTCAGTAAGTAGCAGGATTAACGTCAGCTGCATTGAGCTGCGTCCGACACTTAGGAATCACAGAGGGAAATTAGCAGGAGGAGACCATTAAAGCCATCAGCGTCTGTTGTTTTTAGCTCTGCTGCAGCAGCAGCGTAATGACTCAAAGCTTATGTTTATTTCATGCCGGGGTAGACCATCAGTTATCTAATGCCGTGACTTGATACAGACCTTTTATTAAATATTGGATAACAGCTGGTCAGTGTCATCTACCTGATTGTTGGTGTGTAATTGTGGAATAAATTGTTTGACAACAATAATGGTCTCTGAACGACATCAGTAAATCACATTAAGGCAGCGAGTCTGACACGATATCAGCTCTAAAAGACAGACTCCACATTTTAAAAAGCATTTTATGTCTGTTTACAGACAAAGATTCCTGAAACTCTTTTAACCTGGAAGCACTTCAGTTGTCTTACTTCACTGAAATCATGAAGTTGTTGTCAACATAAAATTAAGTCACAGAATTTTTTGAACCTGAGTTTTTATCTCCATTCATTATCTTAACCACTCTGAGGTGCTGGAGCCAATCCCAGCTGTCATTCGGCAAGAGGCAGGGTAGACCCTGAACAGGCCACCAGTCTCTGACAAGGCTGACATATACAGTAGAGACAGACATCCACTCACTCCTATGGTCAATTTCCATTGACCAATTAAATTACTAAACTAGCCATAACCTAACATACTATATCTTTAGACTTTAGGAAGCCAGAATACCTGGAGGAAACCCATGGAGACATGGGGAGAACATGCAAACACATTGGATTCAAACACATTTCCTTGTAGCTTTGAGACAACCCGGCGGCCCAGGTTTATCTAGTGTTATTTACTGTATGTAGCATACAGATATTTGGAGTGAATTCAGTCCCCAATTCACAGTTTACAACCCCAATTCCAAAAAGGTTTTAAAAGCTACATATAAACAGAATGCTACGATATCCAAATCACATAAACCCATATTTTATTCACAATCGAACTTAGAAAACATATCAAATGTTTCAGAAATTAGGTAATTGTGAAATTGATGGCAGCAACACGTCTCAGGAAAGTTGGCATCATTGTTTTTGTCTGTAAACAGATGGAGACTGAGCTGCTGGGGTTTGGGGAGAATGTTGCCCCATCATTGACTAACATAGGATGCTACCTTCAGTCCAGCTGACACCCAGACTCTTCTTCTACGAAGTCAGTCTGTTGTCAGTGTGCGGTTTAGCATTGTCCTGCTGAAATATACCACTCCCCTCAAAAAGAATCTTCACTTAAGTCCAGAGGACATGATGCCCATGGTTTCCAAAAAGAATGTTTTCAATGCACCGCTGGCTGAGGGCCTGAAGAGCTTTTCATGATGCAGATGGCGATATTTTTTTAAGTCTTTACAACGTTCTGAACTTGTTTGAGAATTTGTTGACAGATTTCACACAGATTCACGGTTCTTCACAGATCAGTAAACCTGTGCTCATCTTTACTTCTGAGAGACTCTGACTCTCTAAGAATTTCTTTTTAAACCCAGTTATGTTACTGACCTGTTGCTTATTAACATAATTTGTTCCATAAGTTGTTCCAGCACTTCCCTGTTCTAGTATCTTACATTCCAGCCTTTTGTTGCCTGTGTCCCTAATGATTTTGAGATATGTTGCTGATAATTTCAAAAGGAAATTATTTTCTCAGTTCAAACATCTGATATATTTTCTATGTCTTTCGCGACTAACATGTGGATTTATGGGATTTGCTAATTATTTGCATTCTGTTTTTATGTGGATTTTAAACAGCCAACTGTCTGGATTGTAATTTAGCATTATTGTCACAGTATTTGAAATTATAAAGTGTTTGATTTCATATTATTGTAGTAGCTCTATAGGTATTTTATAAAATCGGAATTGCTACTGTATCTTCCTATTGCAACAGAGATTAAAATAGTTTACTGAGGAGTGAAAGGCAGCTGTGAGATTAAATCTTTTTACAGCAATAATTCACATCGTATATGACTTAAATGAGAATATAACAATGATTGTATTGAATGAACATACAGTATGTATGTTCAATGTATATTTTTATGGTATAATGTAGAAGCACATAAAAACCAACGATTAAAAAAATGTTTTCTGATGTGACTCCTCTTATCAGCTTAGCTTAACACAAAGATTCTACGCTCTAAAGTTCACTTATAAACATGTTTTATTTGATTTAATGCTGACCAGGTGACCAGGTCCTGACTCCAGCTCCACACTCACATGCAAATATAAGATTGTTTTCACAACATCAAACTTTTCCTTCAAAACCTAATCCTGATTGAAGCAGAGGAATATCTTTTTCACGTGCCTTCTGATGTGTTTTTTTCTACCTGGGTGCAGGTCAGCATCAGCTGGGTCAGCTGTGGATCTGCAGTGTATTACTGCCATCAGTACAGACCATTATCCTGCTGACTCGCAGACTGACAGACTGAGTTGGTGTCTTGTCCCTCACAACTGTCACCTCAGCTTAATCACAACTTTGACTACTTAGCAAATTTCGGAGGCAGCCACGTTACTATAGCTCTACACACTCTGATTCCTCTCTGCCACTGTGACAAATTATATTTTACTGAAACTGTTTTATTACAGTTGGTTTGGAACAACATCAATTAGTCAACTGATTAATTGCTGTTTTACAAAATTTTTTTATTCAATATATTTGGCCTTTGGAGAGTGGATTGGTCAGAATAAGAAGTCATGTCAGACTCTGTCAGTGTTTTCTAGAAAATACAGTTACTACAAATATGAAAAACAGACAATACGTAAAATCATATGACACCATAAGCAGTATGATTCTATATTTATATATAGATATATTTAATATGTCTTGATGCAATTTCTTTATCCGTCTGACACATACAGTCACACACAATTGAAGTATAAATGTATCAAATGCATCAGCATCAAAGGCAGACAAAGGAAAGGGAAAAATCCAGATGAAAGTGTGATGCAGCCGGAGCTGAGGGAAGGCGACACACCCACTGTGGTACTATAGCAGGCACCACATGTTCTACACACCCAATATAAGAAATAAACATTTTCTCACCACAGCAGCCGATCGCTGAGCTTTTAGCTGGTCCTAGTCCACAGGAAGCTGCACTGTGATGTTCATTTTGTCTACAGGAGGTACAATCCAGTGATGTGAGACGAAGAAACTGTACTGACAAATTTTTAAAAAATATAAACCTGATAGATGGTTCTGGATAAAAAAAGGCTGAAAAATTATTTTTGTTTCCTCGATTTATTATTTTTGTTTTGTTGATGATGCAGAGTGGTGGACTGTCACTGCAGCAGCTCCCTGTCTCATCTACTGCATGAAATAAAAAGGAAGGGAGGGGTGCTTTAAGAGCCTGTGTGTGTGTGTGTGTGTGTCACTGCGAGTGTGTGTGTGAGCAGGAGGCAGCACTTGCTATACAGTTACTGCTGTCATCTTGTACCAGTGTGAAGCTGTCTGAAAGGGAAAGTGCATTGTCTGTTAAAGCTTTCAAAATAAAAGTCTAGTGGTGTCCTTTCAGTTATTGATCAACACAAATCTGAAGTATTTAATACGTTAAACATAAGATAGTTATTTTTTATGTATAAAATATCTGTAAACAGTTGGCAGAGTGATAGACACCAGTTAAAATATGTAAACACACTTCAACTATTACCAATACACCCACTGCCCATTTAGTAACAGCCCAGATTCAGTGTTTTGATTGACTGAATTACATTAAGCCCATCATCATGGAATTGAAGGCTAGATATTGAATTTTCATTTTTCTCAGGCCACTTTAGGAGATACAATTGCACACAGACCACTGACTAATTAGACACGGATGTGAGATAAATTCACGTAGTGAAGAAGTAAAGAAGCTCTGAAGAAGAACTGGTTAATCTATCAGTACAAATAAGATCAGTTAAAAAGGTTTTATATATGAGTCACCTAATAAAGAAAGATTTTTTGTTTTCACCAATGTTTTACATTGTATTCGCCCCATTTAAAGTAACATTTGCCATGGACAAAATAAGAAAGGATGAATTAAATAAACACATGTCAAAAAGAAAGTGAAGTCATCTCAGTGTTACAAAGGAATAGCTCTCAACTGTCCTTTTTTATCCTAATAACATACATTAAAGTGTATATAAACTTTATTCTTATTTTGAAAAATAAAATCAATTTCCTGTGTTGTTTCGGTTATCTGTGAGTCTTACTGCAGCCTTTTGTCTCCCCTGCTGTGTTTCTGCTGACTGAACACAATGCACCGTAGATTCTCCTACACCACATTTATCAGTCAGTATAATCCAGATACTTACAGGACTGACATAATGACTTTAAAAGACATTAATGACAGCTAAATGAATTTACTTCATTAATAGCATCTATGTGTCATTATTTTGACTTGTTAATCACATACACTTTTATTAACCCCTGCACCTTGTAATAAAAAAAACCTGCCCCACAATAAATATTGACCTTTTGGATGTTATTACCATGAACATCCACATGCATGGTTGTGGGCAGAAGGTCAGAATCACTGCTGATCACTTTTTATACAAACCATGAATGATTTATCATCATTTTATAATGTTTAGTAAAAAATGCATTTTGTATAAATGTCCACTGCATTACTCTTCGGCTGGTTAGACCACATATGGGAAAATGTGACATTTGTCCTTTCATCATCATTTTCAGTCAGTTTGGATGCTTAAAAAAGAGGGTTTTATTATGAAGGAGCACTTTATTGACGCACGACGTTAGTGTCGTTTCCCGTTTCGTTTGTTGTTGTCTGGTTCTGTTTCCGGTTTCTGGATTCAGCAGCAGATTTGTATGGTTCCAAAATCAAAATGACCAAAGTCCAGCTGCTGAACGCCTACCTGACGGAGCGGCTCACGGTGGTGGTGAAAGAGATCCTGGACGTGGTGGAGGACACGGTGAGCGAGTACCGGGAGGAGACCGCCAGAACCAAGCGGGAGAACGAGAGCCTGCGGAGGCAGCTGCGGGACATCCTACTGCTGGAGGCCGAGACCGAGTGGCTGAGTAAGGGCCGAGCTAGCTGTCTGGCTCCGGGGGTGAACGACGTTCCAAACTGCGCTGGAAATTTCGCCCTATTGAGTCGTACAAAAGGATTTAACGCTAAATGCTGGCAAAAACGCGAATTTAAAAGTTTTCACGTTTTGTCAAGGGTCAATTTTTATACCCGGCATCTGTTAAATAAACCCAGACTTTAAGAGAGACTCGGCTTTTTGTTAGATTTAGTTTATTTCGTTTGATGGAAAGATAAACTTTGCTTAAAATGAGCATCGAGAATCGGCTGATATTTTGAAAGACGTGTTACTTTGATAACCAGCTAGTTATATGAAGAATTAACATTTAAAGATTACTGACACAAAAATGTTTTATACAGTTGGCATATTGTCACATATAGTTTTTCGTGACCTTTTTCTTTGCAGGAGAATATAAGTTTCAGAGGAAGTTTTAATTTTGCATGATTAGCAGTTAGTCGTTCCTCTATCTATTAAAGGGGAATTTAATGCACATTTACTTGGTTATTTGTGCCTGCTTACATTGACAGCATTAACAGTTTTGATAGTCTGTTAATTATCTGTTTTCGCAAGCAAAATTGAAAATATTTTCTTAATTGATAATTAATGTAATATTATTATAACTTTGTCTTTTGTGATAGCAAATTGCAGGTTTGGGGTTTTGTACAGTAGGTCAGACAAAATAAGCTATTTGAATATTTCACTGTGAGCTTCAGGAATGTGATTTCACAATTTTCTGGTAAAAACTTTTTTCTTATGAAACACTTAAATCAATGAATCAGAAAAATAATGGCCAGAATAATTAATTAGAAAAATGATCATCATCACAAAATCTAATTAATTTCTTCACACTTTTCAACCTAAATATGTAATCTGTTGAAAATTGATTCAAACATTTACATGTTTACACAAGTTAAATGTGTTATAATTAAGTTCTAATCTGTTGTTCCAGGGTCCACTAGGTCCAGTCTTGGTTTTTCTGCACCAGAGCAGCAGTCCAATGACCCAGAGCTGAGGCCTCGCTCTGAGGAGCCAGACTCCACCCTGAACCAGCCCAGAAGGCCACCACCTAACACAGCCAAGCCAAGGCATGAGCAGGTGGTGCCTGTGCAGTTACTGTCGGTGCAGATTGAAAGTCCCCAGAGGCAGATTCTCCTTCAAGGCGACAAGAAGCCTGCTGAGTCCTGGGAGCCGATACTGAAGCTCGACCTTCAGCAGGAGGCATTAGAGGAAGCTTCATCTCCTCCTTCTCACTCCTCCCTGAATCCTCCCTCTGCCTCACACCCTAAAATCCATGTTGATGTTCCTGCGCACAGAGACGAAGCCAGGGCCCCGGCTCCGATCAAAACCGAACCCGAGGAATACAAAGTGACAGAATCTAAAGGTCGCTCAGACTCGCTGGCAGCGTCCGCAAACACTCATGTCACAGTGGACGAGTCGGGTTTCAGAAACAAACCAGATTCAGACAGGACGGTGTTGGTGCGCGCAGAGCGACTTGAAGCTCATCGAGACAAGAAATCCTCTCAAGATAAGTTGACAGTTACGTCTGATGATGGTACAGTAGCAGGTTACGTCCCCGAGCTTGTTCATCGCTGCCCTAGGTGTGGCGAGGCATTTGGCCAGGCCAGCAGCCTCCGTCTGCACCTGGAGCAGAAAAGAAAGACCTACGCCTGTGACTGGTGTTGCAAATCCTTTGCGCAGTCTGCAGACTTGCGGCGTCACCTGCGCACGCACACGGGCGAGAGACCGCACCGCTGCACTTTCTGCTCAAAGAGCTTCAGCCAGAGAGGAAACCTGAGGCGACACTTGCGCATCCACACGGGGGAGCGGCCGTACAGCTGCCCGTACTGCTGCCGTACCTTCAGCGATGGAGACACCATGAAGAAACACAAACGCACACATTCAGGGGAGAAGCCGTACCGCTGCGTTCAGTGCTCCAAGTCTTTCACCAGCGCAAGCAGCCTGCAGATACACTTAAAGAAGGACATGTGCTATGTGGCTAATGCGTAATGGGTTAGGTCAGGAGGAAATTAGGTCGCCGTGGCGTCCTCACTGAGACATATCACTCAGCAGAAATTATCAATATAAGTGTGTGACTGAGTGTTCAGACTGGGTAGTGCTATGGCAAGCCAGTGGGCTACAACTGTATACACATATTAAGATATATGTAGTCACTTGTCCCTATTATCATGCACAAAAAAAACAACAGCCAATCATTAAGTGCAGCTAGATGCTGACTCCAAAAAATCCTGCCTCCAGTTGGCTTGGAATCAAAAAGCAGTCCATTAACTTATATGAGCCTCAAAGAACATTGTCATGAAGTGTTACTTAAACTTAACATTACTGAATTACGTTACGTCGCAAGCAGTAATGCTAGCGACTTAACGTAATTTGTTGAGCATAGTTTAGCTGTCTTAGCTAGCGTTAGCTAATATTGCAGTACATTTAGATCACATGGTCCCACAGCTAGCCAGTTAGTGAGAGAGCTGATTCTGTCTCTGGAGCACAGGTGACACCTTTTTTTTTTAATTCATTCATTAGATGAACTTGCTTGGTTGTGTTAACATTTAGCAACATGAAAGCACTTAGCAGCATACAACAGTTTGTGGTTTTGGCATGTCTTGCCTATTCAGTCCATGTTTAAACACGGACGTAACTACTAGTCGTTAAAACCATTCAAATTCAAATTTCAAAGTAGAAGACTAATTACAAATATAAAGTAAAAGTAAAAATACTCAATTACTAGTCAGATATATAAGAAACATGGTCAGATATTATTTTTAGTATTTGCAAATCTAGAACCAGCACTTTCTTAATTTTGTCTTTAAAATGACTTGCAGTAAATATAATAATGTGGTGTGTGGAGACTTAAAAGATGATGGCTGTGAACATGCATGAGATTTTACATGTTTGTAACTTACTTGCTTG
The DNA here is from genome assembly GCA_034779795.1 of Ctenopoma multispine. Lineage (NCBI taxonomy): Eukaryota > Metazoa > Chordata > Actinopteri > Anabantiformes > Anabantidae > Ctenopoma > Ctenopoma multispine. Next base: position 3,995,142 of record JAUYWH010000026.1, read on the forward strand.
TGATACAGCTCTGTGATAAAGCTGCAAACAAACAATGAAAAATAGTTCTGCTTCTGAGAAGCAGCAGCACAGATCACTTCCGGATCGCTTCTCGTAACCAACGAGCAGCAAAGGATCCAGGAAAATATATTTACATTCCCACTCACTCGTCTCTCTCCTCCTCCTGCTGAGCATCTTTAAAGCACTGTTTTGTTTTCTTACTCAGACATGACGGAGCAGCTGTGCAGATGCACCCATGTCTTCATATTTATTTATCTATTTATTTATCTTTCTTTCTTATGTTTTACAATGATTCGAATGGTTGGAGAGACAGGACAGAAGCTGAGTCTGACTTCAGCCTGTTAAAGTCTGTAACTTAAAGAGGACTCACATTGTCCGTCCTCCGCAAATGGGACAAATCTTCATGTTTTGCCCCCAAAAAGAGACAAAACTAAACATGTCAGTGAGAAAATGGCTTGAGGCTACACAGTTTTGCATTAATAGAGGAAGCCATGCTTCTCTGATCTGTTGAAAAAGTGTTGAATAAACAGCCTTGTTCAAACCCACAGGAACACATCCGCTGCAAAGACGCTCAACATGTAAAAAAAGTTGATAGTTCTTAAAATTGCAAAAGTATTTTACGTGTCATCATCAAATATTCAGATTCTTGCTGCAGAGCTCATAAACTAATGGGTGTGTCTTCAGCACTATGTTACACTGGATGTCATCTGGTTAGCTTTGCATGTTTTCATAATGCCACATTTCACCAAGTTGCCACCATGAGACAGAATTAACATTGTAAGTCGATTGAGACTTTGTCATAAATCTGGAAGATCAGTGTTTCTATATACATTTGCTTTTCTTTCCCTGTAAAATGTGTTAAAATAGTTTAGTGAACCAGAATTTGGAGCTTCCAATAACCTGAACTTGTAGCTTAAGGACACACTAAGTTGAAAAAAAAAAACTGGCGAAAATAAAATGCCAACTGTTGTGTGGGCTCACATCATCTTCATCTGGGCCAGAAAGTTACACTTGAACACACGGTAAAGACTACAGCCAACAGTGCAGTGTGTACCTTCTGCGCCTGTTTGAGACGGCAGCAGGTGGCAGTAGACTGTAGTTGTCATTGGATAACTGGTTTCTCTCACTGATACACAAACCATACAAAGCAGATGAACTCCGGGTGTCTTGCTTACTATTTTCTCACCACTCTCTCTCAGCACAGATATTATATAGCTACTTCTAATCCAAGTCGAACAGCCAATCAGAATCATCTCTCTCACACTCTGCTTCAGCATACTGAATCCAATGAAAAAAGGCCCAATGCCCAACACAAAAACTAGGGTGAGAGCCCCTCACAGACAGCCAACCATCAGCTTGGTGCATCATTGTCAGTTCTGGTTTACTTTTACAGTCAGTTTTTCCTCTGGTCTTTAGTTGGTTGCTCACAGTCGCACTTACCATTGTTATGTTCTTGAAATCTTAAAGCTTGTGATCGTGATAGGGGTTCAAATTGTGTAGATGTGTGCACACAGAGAAAGAGAAGTCCTGCAGTGACAGCATAGTGGTGTAAGAGGAAAAATAATTATATCTAAAGATACATCATCATATTTCAAATAGCTGTGTTCAGTGTTTGACTAACACCCTAACCTCTGGAAGTCTTAATACATTAGTTTCTCTCTGGTAAAGATTTATTGTAATAGCTGTGAAAGTTGGCACTTTGATTGCACTAAAACTAATAACATAACCAAACGAGGGCAGGAGCGGGGGAAAAAAGACAGATTTTACAGTAACCAGTGCAGTGTCTAATTTCCTGTGTGACCTGAACAGACTGGTAGAGAAGATTTAAATCTAAACTGTGTCATACGCAAAACGATAGAGCAAAAATGTCATAGGTGGGTGAACCTAATGATGTGGTTACTCAGTTGTGTTCACATCACTCAGATCTATCTCGAGTGATAAAAAGATGTGTGTTGGCAGTTTTCGACTGGGCTCTTTAACTCCTGCTGAGTCTTTGGTTTCGCTCAAAGACGTATTGTGGTGAAGCAGAGCGGGCCGACACTTCCTGCCCAGGTGACAGGTGCGCGTATGCTTTGGATAAAAGCGTCTGCCAAGCAAAGTAAAGTAAAGTAAAGTGTGACTTCGTCCTGAGCGGAGACGGAGAAGCTCTGAACCTGTTCAGGCTGTTGTGTTGTCGCTCTGCTGTGTTTCAGTGGGCTGGTTTCCAAATGTGAACTTCAACAACGAGAGAGTGAAAACATGCAATCTGCTGTGCGACTAATGATACTAGTGAAGGGCTGTTGGGAGCTGAGCTGCCGACGCTCTGGAGATATGTGTGTTTGACATGATCCCAGTGAACTCATGAGGAGAGACTTGCTGCAGAATAATATATTATTTATTTTCCTTTTTTACAAATCAGTGTTACAAGGCTTGAAATTTGTCTGATCTCACTTGGACCTCCTGGAAACTAATTTCACTTGGTCTTGATTCTTCATCAGTGAAGCTTGTAAACGTGTAGATCATCTCTGCAGAGCCTTTTGTTTTCTGTGTCACTATCAGTGTTTTGTATTAATGTGAAACATCTTGTTTCTTTTTTTTTTCTAGACAAAATAAATGTTCAGTGAAATGATTGATTGAACGGGTTGTTCTCTGTTGTCAGATTATAAGATCATGAACTGTTATAAACGTATGGAAACACATTGCGTTTAACAAAGATTTCATAATTATGAGACATTAAGTTTTAATTATGCAATGTTGTAGCTATTATGTTTGGTTTCACTGTGTTTGCGTACGCATACGTGCAAACCTCACCAAGCAGTAAGAACAAGATCCGGATCTCATTACTATGAGATACTAAGTCATAGTTATGAGATCTGGTCTCATTTTTCTTTTCCTTTGCTTAATACAGTTCACTTCCCTACTAACATAATATATACAGAGTGAAGAAAAGACACGTCAGACTGTAGAATCGAGGGACAAAACAGTTGTACGTCTTTTTTTCTTACATTCAACTCATATTTCACCATTGTTGAACAAGCCACACAGGTGTTTTCTGAAGAGCGTGTTCATGTTTTAGTTTAATCACTATTTTATCTTTACCACCTTTTTGCTATAATCATATGAATGTGTAGTTTTAGCAAAAGGAGAAGCAGGAATGAAAAAAAAAGCTTATGAAAATACATCTTATCATAATGAGATCTGATTCTAGGAAGTTCTCATTATAAGAGAGGATATGTGACTGAGGAAGTGTGATAAAGAGGTCACGTAGGAGTCAGGCAAAGGTCATGTGTTGCTGTTTGCTGCCTCTAAACCTGAGTACTGAGTGCACTGCCTCCCGTGCACATGAATTAAATGAAGCACAAACTCAGATGTCTGGTTTGAGACTTTTATTTCATTAGAGATTTTCATAAACATATACTGTATATACTGGAGACGTTTTTTAATTGTAATTCCAACTTGGATGAAAGTGCAGGACAACTCAGTTTATCGAGCTCTTAAACTAGCTTTGTGAGATGCTGCCTAAATGTATTTCTTGAAAAAATTTTTATTTAACTATACAATATTCGCCCTATTTGCGTAAGCAGAGATGAACAATGGAAGCAGATAACTGAATGTACAGTGTTAAGCTAAAGAGACCATACGTTAGTCCAATATAACTGTGAGTTAAAGTTATAGAGTTCTAAAAAAGTGATATATCGCTGCATTTCCAGCAAATATACAGCCCCTGCAACTTGTGTTATGACCTCTGTATTTGAGCTCAATAAGACTTCTTTGAAAGGTGGATTGTGACACCTGCTCTGTGGAGGTTGTTTTTTTTCTGTGTACGTTGCTCAGTGAACCAGTGGTTTCCTTCTTTTTTACAACATTTTAGATTGTTGAAAAAGCTCTGGCCGATGTCTGTGCAGTGCCTCTGATTGTTTTTCCCTCTCTTCTCATATACCAAATGACTTTTTCTCACGCAAACGGATTTTTGAACTTTTTAACAACAAATACGGTCTTCACAGCCAAAACCCGAGATTCATCCGAGTCATTTGGAGTTATTTATTGTTTGAACCATCAGTCTCACAGGATACACTTTGTCAATCACTCGTTCCAGTCCTCTCTGAAAAGCTATTTCAGCTGTCAGAAAAATATAGTGCACTAAATTAAACATTGTGAATTAGACATCCATGTATGGTCATTAGGACGTCATTTTTCAAGAGATTGATAAATTATCAATATGTATCAGTATGCTCTACTTTCTTGTTGTAAACATACTGTTGCACTTTTGTTTTCTAACAGCAGGGGGAAGTATTGAGCCACTCCAACTAGTACATGTGAAGCATGAGAACAAACCCAAACTCTGCATCAGTTGCATTCCAAATTTATTGTCGCATTGTACATAAAACACCTAATAGAAATGTAGGAACACCTGCAAAAGCACAAGATCAGTGTAAACAACAGTTCAACAATACTGTATAGAAATCCACATTCATACATTCAGTCGTGCATAAATGATGAACAATAACACTGTAAACAGAAGACTTTTTTTTACATGAGCTGCACCTGAATGTTTCACTTCAATAGTTTGAGTTAGAAAACAGGCAGGGGGGAGTATAGAGATATATAAAGAAGTATATTAATATATTGCATCATGCAACAACAAGGAAGAACCACTTATATATAATCATCATCATCGTCAGTCATGGCAAGATAGGGCGCAGGTGTTTTTTTCACAGTCTCCTTAAGGAGTGCAATAGAAATGTAATCCACACAGTGTGGAGCATGGCGGTTATCACAGTAATGACATGAAGGGAATTATAATATTAGAATATGAGGATGTCCTCAGTAAGAGTTTAAAACATGAGGTGTAAGCTGCTGCTGGGTCATAGTATGTTCTTGTTGTTCAGTATCTCTTGATGTTTTTCATTGTTTATTCACTGAACCCATCAAAGCTCAGCAACCACAACTCATCACAGCAGGTGTGTCAATGTTTGATTTTGACATGTTGCCTCTAGTTTGTGAGGTTTTTTATCAAATCATTTAAAAACTCCTCATTTATTTTGAGCACTGTAGCCATACTGTTAAAGAGTCATAGTCCTGTTGAGTCTATTATTTCATTCAATCCTGACTAGACTGCTCAAAGATGTGTACCTTCGATCAGCATGTAGCTGTAAGTCAAACCTCTACTCAGAAACCTACAATCAACTGTGCATCATATCTTAAAGACCTCATAGTACCATAGTGTCCCAGCAGAGCACTTCATTCTCAGAGTGCTGGTCTACTTGTGGTTCCTAGAGTTTCTAAATGTAGACTGGGATGCAGAGCCTTTAGCTATCCAGCTCCTCTCCTGTGGAACCAGCTGCCAGTTCAGGTTCAGGAAGCAGACACCCTCTCTACCTTTAAGACTAAGCCTAAAACATTCCTTTGACTTTGACTCGAGCTGTAAGTCTCCAGTATAAAATTACTTGTCCTCCCAACCTGCCCATTGTTTCATCTTCTGTTTTTTGTTGTTCTTTGGTTGGTTGCCTGCTGTTCTTCTGTCTCCTCTTTAGACTCTCCCCAACCGGTCGAGGCAGATGGCCGCCCACCCTGAGCCTGGTTCTGCTGGAGGTTTCTTCCATTAAAGGAATATTGATAATTCTATATACAGTTATATCCTGTAAGGTCTTAAATCTTACTCTTGAGATGATTTTGGTTTGATCTGATATAAATAAACTGAATTGCTATTTAATTATAACTTCATAGAACAACATTATCAGAGCAGTACTTTTGTTCTGAAGTTCTTCTCTTCTTTGTTGTATCGTTTTGTGAGGTGACAAAGACTTTAGCTTTACACACTCTAAACAGGCTGTAGCATGTTTGATAATAACAGCAAGTTTTTCTTACGGTGGATGCTTTGTTGTTGTTGTTGTTGTTCATTCAACAAGTTAAGGTGCCACACAACACATGTTCATGCTTATACATGAGATCAAAAAAGAGTTTTTTTTCATACATTCAGAATTATTAAACTCACATGTAAACTTAGTACAACATGCTTTGGCAGTACTGTTTGTTCAGGCCAATATAGTCGTTTTAGAACTGAACTGATAAAAAGGAGACATTGGAGAGAAAGCTGATGTGGCTCGTGATATTACTGCGTCAGTTATTTGACTGACTAGCCCCAGGTTGTGCTTCTAATATATTGTCATTACATTCAAGTGACAGAGTTATGCATCAGATTTTCTGGAAGTTAAATAAATGTAGGATTTAATAACACTGTTGAATTCCAGGCACATATATTAAACCAACTTCCCTTAGCGAACAGATACCTAGCTCTGTGACTCAAATGAAATGGTAAATCATGAAAGGAGCAAACTAGGGAAAATAAATTCTATGTAGAGAGAGAAACAATTTCAACTGGCATATCTAAGGGTATGAGGGAACCTTGGGTACTGATTTTTTCTTTAAAAGAAAGCACAGGACATATGATATCAAGAAAACAAATCTGTGCATGCAAATGACGTTTAGACAGACATCTACATCTGCTTAATTTTTGTGTGTTCCACCCCTCGTAAGTCATGTGATTCGGTCTGAACCTGTTATGTTCTGTGTGTATGTATGTAGTCTGGTGCTGAGTGCAGATGAGGTGTCGACAGTGTTGATGGAGCCAACAAAGTTTCTTCTTCTGTATGACTCACTGAATAGTAATGAAGGCACACCACCATGCTGCTCTGGCTTCCCTCTGCTCTCCAACCTTCATGGTGGCTCTTGTAATAACACATCTTTCCTCTCAATTACTGCTGATCCCTGTGGTGAAGTTGCTTAAGTCCGTTCCATAAAGAAATCAGAGAGATCTCTGTGTAGTGCGTGGTCCCTGACAGCGACTGTCTGCGTGCATGGACGATGCTGTGCAGGGTTAGTCGTGGCTGAGGGTTCGCGGTAGCTCATTGGTCAGGATGTGCCACCGCTCGACTCTCTGGCCCTTGTTCTTCAGGCAGTCCATCCAGTGACGAAGGGCGTCACCCTGGGAGTGACAGCTCAGACAGACACCACCTTAACATCGACAAAAAACAATAAGGAGTCCCCATAACCAAATTTACTAAAAGTTAAAGTATAAATGAAAACATCTGCAAATCATTTAAAACATATATTTGATTAACACTAGTATATATCAAATGTTGAAACTGAGAAATGAGTTTTTTCAGAACAAGCTGTTCATTCAGTCAGTGTTCCTCAAGATCACAGCCATTCAGTTTTGGTTTCCATCCTTCAGAATCGCTAAACTTTTAATCTTATGTTATGTAAAGGATGAAATGCCCGATTGCTTCGCAGTTTAACCTTGAGAAACATTATTCTTGAGTTACTGAAATATTTGCCCACACAGTCTTTTTGATGAAAGTAGTCTTTTCATCAGAAGGCTATACTTTATTGAACGGCGTTCACTCAGCTTTGAGACTTGTCTCAACTGTACAACTTATAATTTAAAGGCTATTGCTGGAAGCAGTTTCCTAAATGCTCATGTTTGATTTTGATGAAAACAAAACAAAGTTGATTAAAATACGTATGTACATACGTAAACATATTATGATTGATCGTGAATCCCAGTGTCTCTATGAGCATCCCTGTTTCAACATGCAATGCAGCACATCCTAATGAAGCACAACATTATGATGTTCAGGACAAACACAGCTGTAAACCAAACACTGCTTAAGATGCAGGTCTGATGAAGATGTGGTCTTCAGATGACAGGCATAATAAATATTAAGCAAACAAAAGCACGATACTGTGTCCATATTTAACAAGAGTATTAATACTAGTAAAACAGAGGAGGAAAGGGAATCAGTTACACAGATGGGAAGAGTGATAAATATGCAGAAATGACAATAAACATACATTCGATTTCAGTGAACAGCTTTGCCAACACTAATGAGCAGCATGTGTTGGATTTATTAATATTTACAGCATCGGTATTTCCTCAGAAATGAGTCAGAGGACGATCCTGTTAAAATAATTCAGTATATTTCGTGATCATTTCCTCGTATGTTCTCTAATAAATCATGAAAGAGATGCTTTTGAATCTTTTTTAGAAAAGGACACGTTACTCAAAGAAGCTTTTCTCGACTGCTGGGTTTTCTCTGCAAGGGGACTTTATTTCATTTTGTGGTGTTGTTCAAAGTGGAAATCCTTGAGCGGGTCAGTGATCAGTGTCTCACCTATGAAGTCATTGGAGCGCCCCAGGTCGTAGTCCCACACTGTCACTTCCAGTGTCTTGTTGGCCAACTCCGACAGAGAGATCTCGTAGAAAAATTCCTGCAGTGACAGTCACAGTCGCAAGCATGCAGAGAGACAGATTTATAACTGGAGACAGAACGGTGGGGTGCAGCTTTAAAAACAAATTGCTGGTTTGTGTTTGCTTTAGAGCCTATGTCATGTGCTTCAGCAGCTTTAGCAAGTTGTCTCCTAAGAATTCCTCCTAAAAAAAAAGGCAAACAACCAAGAGTAAGATTTTGCAACCACTTTACAAGCACTGGACTGAGGTTATGTTCTGTGATCTGTCTCACTAATAGTCATTTTATGTTTGCTCCCACATACACATACCTGCAGCCCGTGTTTAGTTTACTGCTCGTGTTTGTTCCTAGTTTCTCGGTTTCTCGTCTGAGCCATATTAGCCAGGCTTGCTTTTTGTTGTTCCTCTCTTAGCTTGCGTGCTAGTTTGACCCATGTGTTTTTATAGTTCATGTTGTCTTTATGTTGTTATCTTTGTCAGGTTGCTCTCCAGTTCAACAGAGTTTCTGTTTTGGTTCCACTACCCACTCTCTGTGCTTTCTTCGCCTAAATTGAAGCACAAATGTGTGGAGTTGAACTTGGGTCCCTAGTAGGCCTGGACCCAAATATTTAGATCTTCTTTTGTTTGGATAGGTATTCAACTTTCACTTCTGATATCTGGATACTTGTTTCTTGTTCTTTACTTAAATGCGATTATGATATATTTGGTTTATTTTATTGGAAATGACTACTGCTCCAACTGCACTACCTGCCTCGTTTTATTTATTATAGTTCATTTATTTTAATTTAACCTGATTGTTTATTGAAATGTGCATACAGCTATTATAACTACCCAGTATGCTGTCTGCTGAGGTTCATTTGTTCTTTGTCATGTTGTGTTTTGTAATACTGAGTAGTTCACGCCTTTGTTCTTGGTAAATTTGACCAGTCCAGACTCCCTAGGACAAATGAGTTATTTACAGTTGTTCGACATCAGTAGCTCAGCTCAGCACTGATTATTAGGCATCATTAAGTCCTTCAGATAAACCGACAGAAGCTGTTGGTCCTGTCAGCATCCTGACTGTGCGCTGAGATGACTGCTGGTCTCACCTGGCAGAACAGTTCTCACTGTGCTGAGAACGTAAGCTCAGATTTACAGAATCGATTTAAATCTAAATGAGAACTTTCTCACAAAAAGATCAAACTTAATACATCACCATAATAGGTGGACTAGTAGCTTTCTCCGCCTTGCTGTATCATTGGATGGTTAGAAAGCATCTTTTAGTACCATATTTTACTTTTAATTAGGCTTTGCTCTCTTTTTATGCTTTTGACAAGCCTTTGAAGGTTTGATCTCGTTATGGTGCAAGTGTTTTCTGTCAGCTGCAAACTTTTTGTGTTTTTGAGTTGGAAACCTTCGAATTTAATGGGGGAGAATCACAGGATCTGTGTGACAGCTTAAAAAAAAACTTTTAGTCATCGGTTTCCACTGAGAGGACGACAGGTGTTTAGAAAAACAGGATGAAGCAGTGCAGATTGGGCACAGAGCAGCAATACTGTCAGTGAGCACCGGGGAGAAGCAGATGAGGGTGAATTTCAATAAAACAATAACTTTAAAAGTGTAGAGAGTGAGAATGAGCTCATTAACATCATCCCCCAGAGGGAGAAACGCTGATGTGAAGCTCAGGCCACTGCTTTGACAGCCTGAGGGGAGCAGCTGCGGGTCTTACCTCGTTGAATTCAGGGTTGAGGGTTTTTTTCATCACTGATGTTTTGTGCTTGGATTTCTTCTCTATGTCAGGCTTCAGGTATCTGACAGGAGAGAGAGAGGATAAATTACACTGGTTTATTCTGCCTTTCATTTACACTTGATGATTTCACTGGAGAGTGGAGCACATCCATGCAGCTGTTTTCCTTCTAAAGTACTCTGATGTTGGGTTTATATAAAATCTTTTCAGACTGACATTGTAATTATTCTTATTCGTATTTTTGTAGACTAGACTGTTTATGTGTACCGTTAAGTTTCACTTACATAGGCTTGGTTCTGATGATTAATGAATAAACTGATGAAATGTTTGTGATTAAATATTGAAAAGGTAGACACTAATATTTCCCACATTATACATTTGTTTGCTTCTGCTTCTTTTTCTTTTCTTCTCTCTCTATTTGTATTTTTAAGTCTTTGCATCATGGCTGGAGTCATTATAGCTGCAGGCCGTCTTTACATCCGTACATTGGTCTCATTTGAATTCTTTAAATTTGGCACAAATGTCCACTTGTACTCAAGGATGAACTGGTACACTTCTCGTCAATGATATATCTCAGAAAATCCTGGAGGGGGATTTAATTCTATCGTCACAAACATCCAGTTGTACTCACGTGTGAACTGATTAGAACAGAAGTCTGGACAGCAGTAAACTACAACTTCAGTGGTTGGTAACACGATTCTAGTTGGTATTTTATTCTGTTTCCTTCCTCCTTCTGTGTTGTAGTGTACTTTCTCTTTATTTTTAATGGATCCTGTTCTAAAATATTTTATTTCTGTTGTAAAACTTGTTTTTCGATGTTGTCCCTGAGTATAGTTTGTGTGTGACAAGTTGTTGGTTCTGCAGTCAGAGATAAACTCCATCATTTATGTGACTTGCTGATTGCTTACTTTTAATAACTGCTCGCCATGACCTCATGTATGACTGTAAGCTTAATTAGAAAGAGATTCATATTAGAAAACATAACAATCTGAAATGACACAACTGGAAATGATGCAGTGTGTTTAATTAAAGGAGTGTTTGAGAGCTTGAAGCAGACAGTAGCTGGCTGCAGGATTATTTTCATACTGCAGTCTGGTGAATTCGTGTAAATCATCATTAATGAAGCTTATTAAATTAATAATTTATCACAATGAGTCAGTGCAGCACACGCGCACACATGCACACATGCACAGCTCAGTGCAGCTCAGTTCATACTTGGTGGAGCGCAGTGGGGGCGGCTGTCTCGGAGCCACTTCACCAAACAGAGCTGTGCTGTAATTGGTTCTGACCAGTTATTTTAACAGCTGACATGAGGAAATAATAAGGCCAGGTGGAGCCTACACCAACACACTCAGATATTTCCTCCTTATCAGAGTCACGCCTCTGCAAACTGCTGCGAGCTAATGGGAGGAGAAAACACAGTTGGGGCCCCGTATCATTCCTGGCCCCTGATGCTCTAGCATCTCTGTGGCTTCTTTGTTTGAGTGACTGGAAAGCTATGCAGGAAATTAAAAAGCTGCTGGCTGGAATACTGAACCTGCTCATTTTCTAATTTCCTCTCAATTGACTTCAATGTGACTCAAGATATCCCACATCTGAGGCTGCTGACCAAAGCTCAACCTACATAATGGTTTTATTCTGACGCTCCCCTCGCCAGGTCTGCAATCCAAGTCATCCGCCTTCACCACAACGTTGTGGACACAGGAGGCAGATGTTACATTAATATATTTAGCAGCCCAATCAGAAAAGTAGAGAAGATAACACAGCTGTGCCTAAAATGTCCATTTTTACAATTAAGAAATGTATTTCATTCTGTGCAGTGTGATGGGAATTGATATTAGTAATAATGTTTTTTCTCTGACCTGTGAACATGGAATCAGCAAAGTCAAAGTCTGCACATTTTGACCAATAAAAACAGAAACTGTGACTTTGAAGCTGTCAGAAATGTTTACAGATCTCTCTTAAACAGAAATTGTATGATTGTTTCATGGCTTTATTTGAGCTGTAAGAGAGAGAGAGAGAGAGACTGACTTTGGCTTGAAAGCCAAAAACAAATAAAATAAATCAAAAGCATAAATTACTCAATTTATGCTTTTCATTTATTTTATTTGTTTTCGACAAATAGTGCATGCACCGCGCATACAGATTACTTAATTTGTGCTCTCCGTGTAGTAATCCTTGTGTGCAGTTTACTTTCTTAATGCCCAATGTTACTTTCATGGGTCTGTAGATGTCATGAATATAAAGATAATAAAATGCCAGACAGACACAGATCTGAGAGGAACAGGTGGACAACACTGACTGGACCTTGTCTGTTTTTTTAAAGGGAATATTGACCTGTTTTAAGCTGATTTATTGGCAGAGTGTGAGCCGTGACACAGCATGCTGATATTCTGGACACTGCAGTCATTTTAAAATGGGTAAATCTCTGAGCTCACTTGACCCCTCAGCTGTCAGTCGCCTTCTTGTTCTGGCTCAGACTCCGTTTGTATTCTGATAGCGTGTGACAGAAAATTCTCCTGCTCTTCAAAGCGTGTGTCTCTCAAGTACCACAGGAAACAAAAGCAAAGAGAAGCCCTAAATCCCCATCTATGGCCCCCGGTGTTTCCTTTTGACAGGCCTGAGCCAGTGCCAAGAGACACTGCTCACGCTGTTTCCCTTTAATCCTCCCTGCTGTGAAACAGATGATACTTCTTGAACAACAATTGCATCATTGATTAGTGAAGTTAATAAGGCAAAACTGCTGATTTTAATTGTCTCATTAGTGCAGAAGTCCAGTATTTAGTCAGTGTCCTAAGGGACGATAAGGGAGTTGTGGGTTTGAAATGACAAAGGGAGGGGACCTGCAGACAAAGATCATAGAGTGGTGACAAGATGGTGGACCATTAATTTCAGCCAGAAGTAATGAATTTTTTTATTATCATTTATTTGATAACTACATACTGTAGAAAACCACTAAAATGACTAGAATGACTTGATTAGTCAGAAAATTTACTGGCAACTCTAAATGTAATTTTTAATGCAAAGAAGTCAAATGTTTTATGGTCCAACATGAATATTTTCTTCTTTTCCTCATTAATAATCTGATGTTTTTAATTAATGTTAAACATTGTCACTTTGGAGTCAGGGTAACTGTGCCATAATTTTTACACTGAGGAAACAGCACAATAATCAATTCTTATGGTCACTTTTACTTTTGATACCACATTTTCCTGATTATAATTATATTCTTGAGAAACATTTTACTGTATGGCTTTTGCTGTTTTACTGTAAGTACTTTTCAGTGTAGGATTATTACTTAAGTAATGCATTTGAATCTTTTCTCCACCACTGATCAACACTCACAGTCAGCTCCCATGTCCTCAGTAAAACAGATGGAGCAAGAACACTTTAGGGCCTTTTGAGTGTTCTTGGCTTCGTGTGGACTGTACTTGGACCATGACTGAAGTCCATGATAAAGCAATTATACAGATGATAAGAACACAGATTGTGTAAGGCGTACTGTGTCTCAATTTAACTCTCCACTACTTTGCTTCGGGTTAATTCAAACTATAGCATAGTTGACGTAGGGCTGAATCATCCTGGTAAATGTTGTAGTTCTTACATTTTGACGTAGGGGTCAGAGAATCCATTGACATCCATGGCTGCCAGGTGAGCGCAGCGCTTCACTCCAACACAGAGACCTCCGCTGCGACGACCTTCACCTCCTTCTGTGTCTCTATCCTCAAAAGTAACCGGAGCCAAAAACTTCAGGGAGAGAAGAAGACGACCTCTCTCCTCCAGACTGTGGAGCTGCTCATTCTCCCACTGTGCACAAAAACAAGTTAAATCAGATTAGTTTGTTCAATGATTTTACTCAGATTGGTTATGTTGGGATTAGTATGGATAGAATAGGTCGGTTGATGTAGTTAGTTACTTGTAAGATTTGTTGAATCTACTGGTTAATTTTAGCGTACGTTTAGCTAGATATGTAGCAACCAATTAATCTAGTGGATAACTCGCAAATTTGATGTTTGAAAAATGTTTTCTGGCCAGTAGCCTGTATCACACAGCAAGATCAGTGGCTTTCCCAGATATCTTTGGACTGGCTCGCTTTTAACTGGGGTAGGCCACCATGGTAACATATGCTGCACAGCTAACCTGCTATGGAGCAGGTTAAACTTCAAAGGATCAGATCAAAACCGGCAAACAGCTCGAACACTGAGAAGCACGGGCAAGGTTCAGTCAAGTCAGATAACCCCAGGAGAACCAGACTAAGTTGAACTTTATTCATGATACAGGCTCTTGGATAGAATTTCTACAGCATCAATTGGTGGCTTGAGTCTTATGTTTGAGCTACACTGTGATGCAATGCTACAGCCCAGCACTCAACAGTCCAGCTCTTCTGTGCATTTTTCTGGTTTAACGTAAGTACTTCCTTAAAGGACCTTTGCTGTCACAGTAACAATACACATGGTTAATGCTAATGAACGATCATGGATAAAATAATAATAATAAAATTCTCCTGTGCTCATGTCATCATTACCACTATCGTCACCACTGTTGGACTCGTGTGCATTACATTGACCCATAGTTACCAGTTTTTAGAAAATAGAAGATTCTCTGACTAAGTTCACCTTTAAAATAGGCATTTTGGAAATTAGAATTTACTTTTACATACATTAGACAAAAATCTAATGAAATATTTGTACACTGCACAAGATTTCTATCTAAAAGATCTTTGGATGTATTGTTCAGATGGCTGTGACCTGCATGATGAAGGTCTAATATACTCTCAGACTGGACCAATCCCAGAAGAGCTGGAAGCGCCTCTGTGACGAAGGCAGACATAGTGCATTATTATTTTTAACTTTACATATGAATTTGGTATTTGCAGGGTTGACAGTTTGATTTCTAAAGTTCAGATTCAAAATAAAGAGCAGTGCAGTTTTCTTCTGGGTGAAAGTGTCAGCTGTGACTAGATAATGAATGTATTAGGTCTGATTTTAACGCCATCTGGAAATAGAGCAGCGGTTTGTGGGAGACAAGTCCAGCTATAATCCAATTCCCTCCTGATGGAAATTCCCACAAATAGGAGATCATGTGAGCCCAAAGATAAAAACACCAGCACCTCTTCCACCGTTGATGCTGTTCATTAAAACTCATCTCACTGCACGTCTTTGATTTGATATTTTTGGTTGTGACACAGCAAACTGTGAGGAGATCGATAGTTTAATCCTCCATCTTTGTCTTGCCCACTCCTTCTCCCTCTTTTCTGCAGTGAGGTTACCTGTCTCTATCAGACTTCAGCAGCTCGCTCCATCACTGCACCACAGTTGTCATTACAGGAAAACTGTCTGAGCTCTCAGTTTACCACCGGCATCTTTTACTTTGATCTGCTCATCCTCCTTCACACTTTGACCTTTTTCTTTGTCTTAAAAAAACCCTAAAAGATTAGTTTTAATATGTTTGAACTTAAGAAAAAGGGTGAAAGTTTTATCTGATTTTTTTATTAAGTGCCTCCTACAAATTCAGCTGGTAGCTCCTGAGAGCTTGTGTCCCACCATCCTTCACAATAAATCTGCAGCTAAAAAAAGAAAAAAGGTCAGAAAATAAACAGATCGATGGCTTTTAGTGGGAGTCAGCACAGCTTGGCCGGATTTCTTCTCGCCCACCTCCAATTGGTGGGAGAGGCACTTTGTAGATGAACCCTGTGCTGAATAAAATCAGCTCAGCAGCATTTACAAAGTTAGTCTCTCTGGCTGAAATGAAATAAACCATTCCAGCTCTAGATATATCTCCTCCCATCCACACTTCAAAAGCCTGTTCACCTGCTGAAGGAAATGTCATCCAGCTTGCAGACTCACGTTCTAGGTGAATGGCTGATGGACAGCTGGTGCACGTTACTCCATCAGTGTGACACCTCTGACCTCATGTTTTGCAGGGACTTTTAAAGTGAAAGAGTAAAGGGCTGAGCTGCAGAGCTCATTCAGATACCTTGTTAAGCTGAGAGCTGACCTTGCAAGATGTCTGAAACCTGCTCAGTATTCAAAGTTTTTGCCAGTAATGACATCAGTCGTCTACTGTTGTCTTTAGTCTTTAGTAGTTTAAAACCGGGAGAATCAGTCTATAAAGAAAAACATCAAATCCTCAGAAATTAAGTAGTTAGTCTTCTTTGAAAAATATCCAAATGGTTAATTATCACAATAGTCTCTGATTAATTTTCTGACTAACCATTTCATTTGCTCACCTGGCAGCCATGGGTGTCAAAGGATTCACAAGACTATTATTGACAATTTACTACTTTGTCGGTCAATGTCCGATCCATGATTTCATCCATGCACAAAAATATTTCCACGAATGAAACCAACTTTGACAGAGACACTATAATCTGATTTTTGATTAAAGCAAGCAGCATATTATCAACAACAAACAGCACATTAACAGCTGTTTTACAAAGTAAGATCAGATGATGATTAGAATAATTATGTGAACAGATGATGAAAGCATACATGCTCCCCAAACCTTTTGTGAATATACAATAGCTTCTTCTGCGCTAATTTTCTGTAATGTGCTGCCTATTTTGTCCTTTTGCTTTTATTTTACTTATTTATTTTATTCTATTCAAATTCACTTTTTCTCCTTGGTTCTTCACAACTGTATTTCATTGACCAATAATTTATTGCACAGTAACAATAATACTGAACCTTTACTTTTCCATACCTCAGTCATACTGTGCTGCATGTGACAAGGTTATAATTATGAAATTCTCCTGAAAAGAATGTCTAAGATTGATTATTAATCAAAAATAAAACCATACGAGACAGTGTTCTTCAGTAAAAGCACAACTCTCGGGTCTCTATCTAGTAAACTAAAAGGGATTTTATTTTTTAATAGGGTTAAGACAGCAATTTACATACAGTCTAGGAGATACCAGAGCATCACCACTCACCCCTCTGTTTTGTTTTGTTTTTTTGTTGTTTTTGCACTTTTGACTCATTCACCAGTGCAAATGATAAATAATAAATATCCACAACAGAGCAACTATTAAATGTTAATTAGAATACATTGTGATGCATAATAAATAAAGATGCTCTGGGACTGAGACTGTTAATGAGACATACTTTGGGCTACTATTCGTTTGTTTAATTAGGCTTTTTGTCAGGGCGCAAAACCCCCGAAGGAGCACAAAGAGAAAACACAATCACAATATTGTTAGCTGTAGCTTCATCCTACAGACAAAAGCTTCCCACTGAGAACCTGCATTATATATTAAAATCAAACTAGCTTCTTCCTTTTTTATTATATCAGCAAAGAATAAATGAAAATTGACTGAAGTCAGAGTCCTTTTCTAATCTAAGGTACTGTACAATGAGATAAAACCTCAAAGATTTATGTATTATAGTTGGCTGCTCTCAGATCAGCCAGCACACAAGGGAAAGAAAGGAAACAAAGGAAGGTGAGGCATTAAGTAAAGCCTTCTTTTTCCTTCCACACCAAGGTCAATTGACTGAAACCCCCCAGGGAAAGCACAGACAATAAAACACATGCCCTGCCTCCTCCTTAAAACACCTGTACAACGGCTGTGGTAAAGGCAGGCAGCTAATGAGCTCATGCCAGGCTAAAAAACAGCAGATGCTACAGAAGCTTAGTGGTGTCTGTATCATACACACTGCATGCATCTAAACAATCTTTAAAAGTGTCTAATTGGACTCAAAAGGGTCATGTAAGCAGTGAAACACAAAGACAAAACACCAGGGGAACTCCTGATGGACAAACAGAAGCTCTGTAGTACCTGGTGGGTGACTATTGACTTAAAAACACACTTTTCTTTGTTGCAAACAAGTCAGAAACTAACAACACACAGGAGAGTTTAATATACTCTATATAACAAGTTGTAACTGAAAAGACTAATTGTAAAAATAACCTTGTTCCAATTCTGGGTCAGTTTGTCCAGATCAAACCATGTGAGTAATACAACAACCTTGTCAAGGTCCACAATTCTCAAATTAAGTTCTAAGTCAAGACCAAGACGTTCAAGTTAAAACCAACCAAGTATCAAATTAAGTTCAACCACACCTGCTGCAATACCAACAACACCCAAGTCAAGACCAGCAAGTCCCAGATTAAGACCCAAGTAAAGAGCATTAGAGCAACACGTCTTATCATGGTCACTTGAAACTTTTAAGTCAAGACCTAAAAAGTCACAAGCGATGACCAGCAAGTCCTAATTGAAGGTCTGCAAATTCCAAACCAAGACCAACAATACTCAAGTCTAGTCAACTACAAGTCCAAGACAAAAACAATAAGTTACCTGGGGCTTTTAAACCCTAAAGTAAGACCTAAAGTAAAGTCCCAAGTAAAGAACATTGAGTTCATAGTAAAGACCAAAATTTCCAAGTCAAGTTTTAAATCAAGACCAACAGGTTAAAATCCAATTCAAAGACTGGTTCAAAGACTGGTAGTCTAGTGACAAATGTGACTAGCCGCTAACAAATGCTTGTTAGACCTAAAGGTGCTTATGTTCATGGTTTTCTCAATATTAATATTGTATTCAGCAAGTTAAGAGCTAAGGTTTTGTTATTGTTTGAAGGTAAGTCAGATGAGATCATTTTTAAAAGTTTTTCGCACCAGTGAAACCTTTCCTGCTTTAGGAAAATATCTGACTATACAGTATGAGACTAAATGATTCCCTTAGTTGGAGTCATTATCTTCAGAACATCAACAAAAACAAGACACTGAGTGATTTTTTTTCACACCAATTACAAAATCCCTCTCTGAAATCTGTGAGCGTATGCTGTACACCACAATGAATGTATTTATAGGCTACAAATCGTCCACTACGCAGGAATAAACACACAGACTGGTCCATTAGTCGTCCCTGTGGACAAGTTGAGGTGCAGCCAGAATACAGAATACCCAGATCCATCCTGAGGTTAATGTTCTGAGCGTGAGGCATCCTGTTGGGGTGATATTCTAACCCGAGGTTAAGAGACTCTCAGAGGTCTTTAAGAGGTCTATGAGTCGTCCTAAAAAATGAGTAGTAGTTTCGTCTAATGGCGGTTTAATTCTCTGGAAATGATCTTGTTTAGCAAGCGTATAATAAGGACTAATTCAGATAATGGCTTTCCCTCCACTCTGCCACTATTATCTGCCCACATAGAGTAGAGGAAATCTGAACCGATGACAACAGAAGCTCCTTGTGAGGATCACAAGGACTAAAAATGAAGATCTGAAAAAAGATACAGACACTCTTTATACAGAGTCTGCTTTGAGCTACGTCAGCCAGATTTGGTTTACATTTTACATTGAACTGTGGAATAACAGATTTAAAGGAATAGTTCAGCATTTTGCAAAGTATGCTTATTTTCTTTCTTTCTGGGTGATATATCAATCTGATGCATTAGCCTTAAATCAGGATGTGCTTAGCATAGTTAGCTTGTCACAAAGGCTGGAAACACAGAGGCATTTTTGTATAGGTCAATCAGCATTCAACAAATAGCACAACCCTGTTTTTAATCTGTGCTGGTTTTTATTATAAAACATTATTTTACATATTCCATCACATGTCAAGTTTGCTGCAAAAGGGCAAAACACACCATTCCTTGTATACATCCATTCTGTTTCAGAAATTATTAGCCAAGCATGTGTGAGCATACAAGGAATTTGATTCCAGTTTCTAGTGGCTTTCACCATACGTCATAATTACAGTAACAAGGAAGCTGCACGACTCACACAAACACAAGCTGTGCTGAGAGAAAGGCAGGTTAAAAAACATACATTATAAACAAACTGCAGTATATACAGTTTGTATTTGATAAATTACTAATTAAATATACACATATTGTGCAGTTTGGGTTTCATACTACATACTTTATAGTAATTTAAAGGCACAGATGTTGCATGCTATTGCACAGAGAATGTGATAATCCATCACTGATTTAACTATTTATCTGAGTGATGGCCTGTGCAAAAAAACTGTTCTTGTGTCTGGATGTTTTGGTGTGTTCTATAGCACTGACCAGAGGGGAGAAGTTGGAACAGGATTCTTGCTAATGTAAGAGGGCTCAATCTTAGCCTTCAGATTCTGTGATGTTCAGACGGTATTTCCATCACATTTGACACTATTTGAGGTGAGTCATGGTCAAACCTCTGCTATAGAGTCTAGTGAAGTTGTTTAGTTGTTACTGTAGTCTGGAATCTGTACTGTGATAGACAGTAAACAGATGGACCAGACTGTCCACATCTATCAGCCATCTGCTGTTTATTATTCTTTTTTTCTTCATCAATGTCTTTGCATTTTTCAAAATGCCATTTCCAAAGATATGACAAAATTACAAATATTAAAGGAAAAATGTCTAGGCTATACAGAAAGTTAGATTAAAAAGTGTAGTGTGGAGTGCATTGGTAGCCTGATGGTTAACACAGCACTAAAATAATGCAGTGTCTTCTCAGCTCAAAGTTGCCAGGCTCGGTACTACAACTGCGTAGAGACCAAATTTGAAATGATCCCTTTAAAACATACAAAATATTGCCTCCATTTCTGTTTGTGTGCAGATTAAACAAACAAGAGATAGCGTGGTAGTCGTGAGCTTATCTGTGCTGTGTATTATTGAACTTTAGATAGACAGCTCTGTACTTACTGAGAGCAAATAATTGGATCCACAGAAATTAACTCCTTCAGTGTAAGTGAAATACACCTTTTACAGCATGTGCATGGCCGGGTGCCTGTGTGTTGTTTACCTGGGAACACACAGCTAAACATTTTCATAATCAGATTTAATTTGATCCAGTTTTTGGTCCAGTCTTTGATATACTGTTATCCAAATGCACATTTATAAAATAGTCTCTAGTCATCAATTATAAAGAATAGTTTAACATGAAGCACACACATATTTGTCTGTCTACAGTATTCTTGTAAGTCATTGACTCAGTACATTCCTTTGCTCGTCATTTACTAATCATGTTGACACCTCCATCTGTACAAATCTTTGGTTAATTGACTATTTATTTCTTTAGATGTTGTGTGCACAGAACTGCCCTAGAATTAAAACAACCTCACCAAGATAGCAAGCACACATACATTACACACACCACTACATGCCTACCCCTAACCTTAACCTAAGTCTAAAAGTTGATGATTTACATTATAGAGACTTGCTTTTGTCCTCAAAAGGAAGTTGAGTCCTCACAATGTTACTGTGTAAATAAATCTATGTCCTCTCAACACGAGTAACACAAGCACACAGATGTACACACGCACACACACACACACACACACACACAGAGCTGATCCAATGCATTACCACCAAACCTGTTGAATTTTTTATGAATCAATTTACCTCTGACTCTGAGACATTTACACTATTCATGTGTTGAAAGTTTTCAGTCATATTAAAGTTAAATGATGTTGCATGTACATCCATGCTTATTTCAGTCAAACAGACGGTTGGTCAACCTGAAGCAGCTCTGATTAAAAAAAGCTAAAAAGCACCTCTAAGGCACTAAAGCATTTTTTTTCCAAATTATATGACATGTTATGCTGAAAAAACCAGCCAAGGTACCAAGACTCTTCCATTTGGTTATTTGAAAACTGCGATCAGTGAGTTTTCCCCTAATCCCTCTAAATCACCATCAGAACCTTGGTGTGACCTCTAGAAATAGAAAAGAAATTTCTGTGGGGGACATCAAGAACTTTAAATCCTTCAGACAGGTTGTTAAGGGTGCTGGACTGAGATGTGATGTGGTTTGGCACCTTGAAATCTTCCAGGGAAATTTAACCTAGGTTGTATTTTCACAGTTTTCTCATAAAGACTATGTGGAGTATGTGTGCATGTATAAACTATGTAGACAGAAAAGTAATGGGTCTTTTCAGAACAAGGTTTTGGAAGGAGACATAATGTTTCTTCTTTCACAGAGAACAGTGACTGATCACTGATTTGAGCTGTGACACCTTTTTACTTTTCAAAACACTTGTCAAACCGTGCCCTTGAACCACGAATCAATATTTTGCACTCTGTATTGTACATGTACCAATGCATTGACTTGGTCAGTCGAAAACCTCCCACTTCTTCCTCTGAAGTCCTGTATTGAGTTGGTAGTGTTTTTTGGAGCATTGTATATATGCAGACAAAGTAAATCTGCAGACAAAATGCTTCCGTACACCCCTGCTAATATATAAAAAAAAAAATATATATATATATATATATATATATTTCTCAGTTTCTTTTTTCTTTTTTAAGACACCTTTATCATAAAATTCTAATTTTGTTGGATTAATGGCTCTTTCCTTGCATTTTCTAATGTTTGACTGATTTTTTTGACTTTTTGCTTTTGTCAGTATAACTTTGTTGTTGAAATGTTCATGTTTATTCTCACAATCTCAGATTTAAGTAACCGTAATCCTCCATTGTAATCGTTGTTCTAAGTCTTATTTCAGCATTTCAATGATGCGTTATAAGCTTGAGCAAAATATTGAAATCCAAACTGACATGCTTCTTAAGCTTCTCTGTGCCTTGTTCATCTTTTCAGAGTTTCACCCTGACAGGAAGCACCTTGTATCTCTGGAAACTTTACAATCTCTCTCAGCCTTTCAGATAAAGTTCAGGGCTACAGGACATTATTTGACAGTCATGGATTGAGCTTTGAGCTCAGCAGAAGAGAAGAGTATTTGTTCAAATTGTTTACTTATCTCCACAATTTAGTAAAGAAAAAGTCATCCTCCGTATCATTTTCTTTTCCCTGCAGACTGTCTCAACTCCTTTATGGGTTCAAAACTCCGCTGAGAGAGTCATGATCTGTCGTTCTATCTCCAGTCACGCACTCTCTGTGTCTGTCTCTCCTTCAGCTGTCACTCACTTTTCCTTTGACAAGCTATCTGTCATTTATCCAGATGTCTCTTTTGTCCAGATTTTTGTTATCTGACCCAGCTGTTATTTTGATAGACTACATGTCTTTTGAGGTATAAAAAAAGGGACTTTTCAAAACAACAATATTATGCTACACCTGGCTTTCCTGCCTAAAGAGTGCAGTCATTACTCACACAACCTATTCGAACTTCTGCTTGACTATCAGGTTAATGATTTTCTTCGTGTTAATAAATATAGGCCAGACTCAGCAACTTTCTGATTTCCCTATACTGTCTGTAGCTCTCAGCTCCAAGTCCAGTGGTTTTTATTGAAAATCTACATTGTCAAAAACACACACAATTAAAGGAACACTTTATAATCAGACTATAGTATCAAGTCAGTTAAACGTCTGGGATATTGATCTAGTCAGTTAAGCAGCAGAGGGGGTTGTTAACCAGTGTCACTAAAGGAGAAACAATGAGACGACCCCAAAATCAGAAATAGTTTTGCAGGTGGAGGCAACAGACGTTTTTTTCCTTCTCATATTTTTTTGACTGCTTTTCAGTAGTTTTGCATTTGACTAAAATCAGTGTCACTACTGGTAGCATGGGGTGATACCAACTCCAAGACCATGGAGGAGGTTCCAGGAAACAGACAGTTACTCCAGGAGAGCTGGACAGAGCTGACGAAGGTCCTTAACCCATCAGCAGGACCAGTATCTGCTCCTTTGTGCAAGGAGGAACAGGATAAGTACTGTCAGAGACCTACAAAGTGACCTACAGCTGGCCACTGGCGTGAATGTCTCTGACCAGAACATTAGAAACAGACTTCATGAAGGTGGCCTGAGGGCCAAACGTCCTCTATAGGGCCCTTTGCTCACTGCCCGGCATCGTGGAGCTCAACTTGCATTTGCCAGAGAACAGGTATCAAGATGAAATCCTTAGATCTGTTGTTTGATCCTTTACTGGTGCAGTGGGTCCTGGGTTCCTCCTGGTGCATGATAATGCCTGGGCTCATATGACAAGAGAATGCAGACAGTTCCATCCAATGGAATCTAATAGAACATCTCTGGGACATGTTTAGGTACATTCGACGTTGTCAGTCATGCTTACAAGCACACAGGGGCCATACAAACTACTGACGACCATTTTGAGTTGCTGAACTGACATTTCAGCAAATTGGACTAGCCTGCTGGATCGGTTTTTCTGTTTGAAGTTTTTTGGTGACTTTGATTAAGGTTGATCATTTTCAAAAAAAGATGTGTGTGATCCTTTTGTTACAAAGACATTACCCATTCAATATCAGTGTGGATATCCAGCATGATTTTCTTCCCAATTGAGATCTGATGTGTTTTCAGTGTTTAAGTGTTCCTTTCATTTTTTTGAGTAGTGTGTATATATATAGCTGTATTTTTAAAACGTTTATAATAAGAGTCTGCCAATGTAGTTTTAGAAGAAATTGTGCATTTGTTGGGAACTGTTTTCAGTGGTGGATTAATCCACACTTGATTCTCTAGGGAGTAACCGGAGCAGCATGGTGTGCGTGAGGCTGATTCTAAATAAACCACAGTGTGTACGTTCATGATGATGAGAAGAAATGTCCAACAGTAAAACAGTGTGACTCAGTGATATGTTTTTGACAACACTGAGCTTCAATGGAACAGGAAAAAAGGATACCAGACTCTGATTTCAGCAAACATGTATTCTAAGCACAAATGGAGCACATCTGGATTACAGAGGACACATTTAGTCTCAGTTGCTGTGACATTGTGTGGCCTGTCTCTGGATTACCATGGTCCCTCAGTGAATTATTTCACCGTCATGGGTAAAATCACATTAGTATCCACTTTTCCTGAGAAAAATCTATTAATTAGCCTTCCCTGGTTACACTACAGCTGCAGAGAGGTTCAGCACTGCTACTGCACAGCAGTAAGTCTTGATTATGGGTCTTGCCATGTGGAGGTTTACACTGTTCATTAACAACAACCTTGCAAGTCGGTGTCGCACCCTATGAGATGGGTCACGTGAAATGTTTCAATTCAATTTGTACGTGAGTTTGGAGAATGTGATGAATATCTGTTGGATCCTATAGACCCATCATCAGCTTTCAGTTTTTTAAAATGTACTCTTTAGTTTTAGTGCCAGTACTCTTTTTATGTATTCAACCACTGTACTTTTCATAATTCATTCAGCACGTTGTGAGCTGTACCAGCAGTTGCTTTGGGAAAATTTTGCTGCAGGCTGGTTTTGGTCTCCAGAGATGTGAGTTGACAGGCAGTGGATAGGAGCACTGGTATGGATTGACATCCAAATATTTTACTACACTGTCCCATGATTGTTGGTGTTTGTATATGATGGCCACATTATCAGTTTAAATTTACCTTAACATGCAGCACACCACCCTTAGTTCTCACTGAAACCTGAATAGGCTTCACCCTGACATCCTGGTTTTCTCAATCTTAATAATAATCAGTGGTTCAACTGAAGTTAAAATAATATAAAAAGCAGCTTACAGAACAAACATATTAATGTATTTGTCACTTACATGAGTGAAAAAATAAATATACACAGAAAAAAAACAAAGACGGGCTAATTAAAATAATAATTCCTCCCGTCTCTTGGACTCACCAATAATCCTTTATAACTCCATCTCAGACTGTGAGGGCCATTCAGTTTAAGCTCAACACATCAAGGAAGTGGCCATGAACCTTCATTAATTCATGTGGATTTACATAGCTAAGATTTATTTGCCATAGCAACAGTATTTTTTTCAGTTTGAATTATCTCTGTAATTAACTAATGTAAGTCTCACGTATTGTTGAATATTCAGCATCGCAAACATTTTAACCCCAAACACAGGTGTTAGCAACTAGCAACATTAAGGTGTATGTAACTAACATCTTATAATGAGAAATACCTAAAAATATTTATGTTTCTAATAACATTACTACCAAGGTAGAACTAGAAGTGAGGTGTAACTGGGTTGTGGTCCTGCTGTTGTGCATAGTGTCACTGCTGCAGCTGGTCTTAGCTACACCTGAGATAAAATGATCAAAATCTGCTGTGACTAAAGATCTATTGTGTTTAATTAGATTTGATTCTTCTCATAGTATAATACATTTTAATAGATATACAAATATAAACTATAATAAGAAACTAAGCGTGAATAACTACATTATTTCTTAGTTTCAGCTCAAACGTTTGCCTCGATGACAGGAGTTCAGTGAACACGATGGTTCCTCTATAGGATCCATCCATTCATATTTAATCCTAGACAGCAGAGACCTCAAAAATATTCTCTGAGCTGTGGAAACCATAGTCAGCAGTGTGTCAGTACAGTTTGTTTTGTCTCTTTGTGGTACTGCAGTGGTTCTACTGAATTCAAAAGTCAGTGAGGGGCTGTTCAAATCTCCACACATCCACAATCCACACAGAAGAAAACTCCCCACCAAGGAGCAGAGTACTGTGTGATCAGTGTTGCTGAACAAAGCTGTGGATTCTGGACTCATGACCTTTTGTCTGGTTTAACCACGTTTGTCTGTTCAATTACAGTAAACCCTGCACTTACAGACTGACTGATATAGATGGACTCTTACCTCTCTTAAGTAGCAGGATATTCCTCGAAGTGCTTCACCCATGGCAGTAGGAGAGGGGAGCTGGATGAGAAAACAACAAGTCAAAAGAAAACAGAGAGACAGGGCAAAATACAGTGAGCTAAATATTTTAATCTTCACTTCTTCATCTCCTGGCTGGACAGAGGAGCACGTTCAGCCAGAAACTGATCAACGTCAGGTGCTCCCCAGAG
Organism: Ctenopoma multispine; assembly: GCA_034779795.1. Lineage (NCBI taxonomy): Eukaryota > Metazoa > Chordata > Actinopteri > Anabantiformes > Anabantidae > Ctenopoma > Ctenopoma multispine. The sequence goes on from JAUYWH010000026.1 coordinate 4,021,726, forward strand.
ACACAGGAGATCCTTTCTGCCTGTAGCCATGAAAACTGTACAAACTCTACAAACTAATTGTTCTTATTGAGTTTTTGTTTTGTGTGTCCTGTGCTTTTGTGTATTTTTGCAACATGGTTGTGGTTCTTTCCTTTTGAACTGAGAGCAGCTGTAACTAGGCAAAATAATTTCCCTCTCAGAAATCTTTAATCCTATTGTTGGACGCTGAGCTTCTCTCGAAAAGATCAAGCTGCTGCAGAACACAGCTGCTGCATGTTACTTTCTGTAAATGTTTTATACACTCTGTGTGCTTGTGGAGGTGTATTTGAAAGCATCAAGTAAAATGCACATTTTTCTTGACTGAGCTGCATAAATAGTATTAAGGGTTTCACTATGTTCTCTTACATACAGTACATCTTGCACATGTTGTACAGTACATTATCTCAGTTTTAACAAAAGTGAAAAGGGGGTTTGAGGATGAAGGAAAACATTAAGCACTTAAAAGTACTTTAAATAACCTGAGTGAGGTCATGCTTGCTTGTTGTAAAATTAAAGTCACTTACAACTTCAAGGTTAATCTCTTTGTAGTTTGGGGAAAATATGTGAGAGCTACACAATATTTATGCAAAACAAGAGAAAAACTGCTGAAACAATTTTATACTGAGTCAGCAGTGTGTGTTACCGGAGGCGGATGCTCCAAACAGGTGTGGAAATGTTTCGTCTGATCGGGTTTCACACGTTTCAGAGGCACCCGGGACTCCCCAATTAACTCATTATGAGTCAGCTTGTCTTCGTCACACACAGTCAATCTGCACAGAGAGAGACACCGAGAAAACAGCAGGAATATCAGCAGGGAATTCCTTCAGTTTCAATTGTGAAAAAAGGGCTACAGAGCAAAGTAAGGCATAATGAATTAATGGACTAATTATCATCTCAGGTAAGCTGGACTGTATGTCTGTGTCTCATGGTGGATTATCTAAAGCTACATAAATGCTGCTGATTGGCTAGGTCTACATTGGTAAGAGGCAGGAATCAATGGGATCCACTCAATAAAGGTATAATACAGGAAAAGGACAAAGACTGAAATCCCAGACCTGCACAAATGTTTATTTGGGTATTCAACAGAAGAAGCAGGTAGTGAGGACAATGCACCAGTGACTCAGGTTCTTCCTCATGACGTGATAAAATGCCGTCATCATCAGCCGCAGGTGGTAAAGGAAATCCCTCTCCTCCTGCTGTGCACGAGCTCTCAACAGCACTGATAAAGGTCACTGATGTGATGAAGATCAAACGGCATAAGCTGTCAGTTGTAGAGCCAAATGTCAGAATCTGTTCAGGATGTCAGATCAAAGGAACCTCCAGAGTCCCCTTATACTTCTCCTCTGCACTCACACGGTACCATCATAGTGATAGAGACGTATCTTCAGTGAGTCTTTTCCTGAACATGGTCTGGACGGAAATTTAGTACTAAAACAGCTGTGAGGAAACAGTTTTAGAAATCACTACATGACAGTACAGTGTGTCTTTGTACTTCTTTGAAAGTACTTAGTAGCGTACATAGAAGGCAAAGACCTTTCTGTAAAACTAGGGAAACTTTTGTAAATGAGGAGAAATTCTGAAATTCTGCTTTTATGGAACGTGAAGACTATTATGAAGAGGGAGAGGGAGAACTTCTGGGGAATGTGGGGACATTACAACATAGGTCATGGTGGAAAGTGAAGACATTTATGGAAAGAGTTGAAAGTGAGGACATTTTTGACTTTTCTGTAAAATGAAGGTGTGTTTCTAAAAATGAGCACCTTTCTGCTAGGGGAGGAGTTTCATAGCCAGTGAGGACCTTTATGGGAAGCAAGGGCCATTATGGACCATGATGACCTTAATGGAAAGAGTTTTGAAAGGTAATAGCATTTATAAAAAGTGAAAACGTTTTTTGGAAGGTAAAGAGATTGGTTTAAAAAGGGGTTTTACGCCTGTGAGGATTCTCACAAGAAATTCTCCACTTCTGTCTTTTGAATTTGAAGCAGACTTTCCTTATACCTGTCCATGACGTTGACCTGAACTGACAGCTTTAACAGCAAGATAACAAAACAACAGAGAACACACATCCTCCACGCAGCAGTCAAATCCAAACGAACCAAAAGAAAACTGTGTCTGCATTTCATTAAACAAAATAACCCAAAGAAGAAGCAGCTTAATTCTGTTTATGGAGGAAGTGTAGAGGCAGAGAAACAGAGCCGGGTAACAGTGACGGCACAGTCGGAAGGTTTGAATCGAAGCAAACACAAACAGCATATTAAATGTGGAGGTAAACAATGTGGAAACGTTGGCAGAGACACAGAGAGGACGAACAGTTTGAGGTGAGAGCTGGATAAAAATGTGCTGTATATTGTAAATAAATAAAATCACAGCAAAGATCATTATAATGTCTGAGGTAAAAGAATAATTGAGAGTGTGGGTGTGGGTGGGTGTTGAAGCTGAATCTGACTTCTGAAACTCATCTACAATGTATTTTTATTATTTATGAACTCAGATTGAAAGATGCAGCCATTCATATCAGATGTGTTTGTTTTTGAAGAGCTACATGGACTCCTCGTCCGCTTTTCCATCTCCGGACCCTTTAGAGACATCACGATTCAGCCAGTTCAAGTTTAAAGGCTCTATACATAGCTTGAGGGCGGCAGCGTGCTGAATTGCAATCTACAACTTTCTATGTTGACATAATGGGCTCCCACAGTCTGTCAGCTAAACCACATTCTAACACTAACCCTAAGACCAAGACCACAACCCCTCAAACACCCCTTTAATGGAAAAAGTGCCAGAGGCAATGTCCTCACTTTCTTAAAGTCACTGTCAAGATCTAAAATTGGTCCTCACAAACAGAAACACCACACAAGCTCCCAGTTCAAATCTGTTTTTTGGCATGAAGGTCTGAGAGAGCACTGAAGCACATCACAGAGTCCTGTCTCATACATTTACTAATTAACTTTACCAAACATGAAATGAGACGTATTTCCTGTGTGGATTATGTCCCACTGAAAAAAGTCATTTTTACACCATATATTAACCACTGAGATCTTTTTCATATAGGTTTGTGTGCACCTTCACCTCTTTGCCTTACATGGTTTGTTGTCCTTAATCAGTCAAGGACAGTCAGACGTTTGATCTGAAGCCTCTGCAGTGTTGGCTCTGTGTTTCAGGTCATTGCTCACCTTGCTGAGAGGTGATGCCAATCTCAGAATCTCTGGATCAGGTTTTCTCTTTAAAGAACATCTCTGCATTTATACCCTTGTTCTTAAAACAAGTGAATGCACCTGACCACAGTTTGTACTGCTACAGCAAAGGACCTGAATGTTTGTGTAAATGGAAGATTACAGATTTGGAAATGATTTATCAGCAGCTCTGATAAGTTAGAATCTGGATTAAAAAGGTTGTAACTCCAGGAGAAATTGTTACCAATTAAAATGCTTCAGATCGTGTGTTTCCTGATAAATGATGCTTGTTGGCCAACACACGTAGAGACTTTTCTTTTTCGATTTTCCTTCAAGGTTCGTTCACAGCTACACGCTGACTTTGCTACATGTTTACTTGAGATTAAATGCTTGCTCCTGAGCTCTGCAATTAAAGGGTTTCCGCTCTGTTATTTCACACTTCTTCTGATTATGGATACTCCTCATCTGGTTGCCACCCACCACTCTGCGCTTTCAATGGCAGAAACATTAATTCAGCATTAAAGGATGAACAACACATCGTACAAGCTTCCTTTTAAATCCTAGCAGCTACATGGAGGAAAACCACACCAAACCTCATTGAAAAAAGAACACATTTCTCCACTGATTATGCTACACTTCACTCCAAACTGATGGTTTTATGTTGTGGGCGTTTGGTCTTTTGGTGTTAAATTCAGTGTTAGCTCAATGCTGTTCATTTGGGAGGTTTCTGCTCTGACAGTTAAATTAATTAAAGATGACAACTGAGTTTCATATCTGAATGTCAAGATGTCCCTGTGCATGATTAATGGCTCTAAGTGTAATCAGTCCGAAATGAGATCCAATGAAACTGGGCATGAATTATTCCCAGCGACACACACACACACACAGAATCACACACCTAAGTGTCTTCCTGTGCATATCTTCCTCTGTGATTCCGACATAAGTAAGCGTTTCATTCCACACTGGATTGAGAGAGTTACGGATTGTCTTCGTTTTCAGTTTATTGGCCTGAAGGAAACACAGACAGACATAGTGACAAATATTAATTTTGGTTTGACATTTGACACAGCAGCTTCACGCTCCACTGTAGTTTAGAAAATACATCAAATTGATCTTCACGCTTGTATTTCTTTCTCTGCGCGTGTGTTTAAAAACATTTAAACCAAACTAAATTTAACAAAACTAAATTGATATATTAGGCTATTAATAACCAGACCTGCAGTCTAAACTGTCACTGTTGTTGGTTCACAAATAGAAAATTGATTCAATAAAAACGTGTTTTACTTGGCAAAAGACACAGTTACCATCATCACCAGAGCAGCAGACAAATTCTGCTGTTCAATCAATGCAGCAGTTATTTGATAATGGGTTTATTATGCTCTGCACGTCAGCTGTGACTGAGAAGCTTTTAAATGACTTCTCCTGAAATCAGCTACTGCACTGCTTTAAAAATATACTGCATATGTAGCTTCTACTTAAAATGCGCCAATATAATATCATCACTCCAACATACATAGATTTCAGTCACGTTACAGTGTGGTAATATAAATAATATCCAGTTTGTGGTTAAAAATCAAGAAAAGTTACAAATGCTCTAAACTGCGTTTGAGCGTAAAGTATATTCTCAGTGTTTCATTGTGTCCTCACCTTACATGCTCCAGGCAGCAGATGGAGTTTGACGTATGGATCAGCTAAACCATTGAAGTCCATGGGCTTCAGACCCTGCAGAAAAAACAAGAATTCACTCCAATTATTCTATTATTAGGTCAGTTTTAAAGTTTCACTAAACCACAGTTGTGTTCTGGTTGTAGACTGATTAGTTGTATTTAACGTGACATTTCTGTAACTCAGCTGGCCTCACACACTGACACAGAGAATCACTGGAATTGAGCTTTAATGAGACATTTTACAAGTTCCAGCCAAGATTTCGTGTATCATTATGATCTTAATCTGGATTTTAAACCCAAAACAATTTCGGGGCAATTGGCATCCTTGTTCTCCCCACGAAGGCTCCAAGGCTAAAATAAAAAGAAAACAAGATAAAAGTAGAATTACATTGCAGGCAATTGACTCCTTCAAGACTTTTTAATACTTTGTAATTCATTAGCAGTCAGTGGCTGTGAAGTTTGGAATCCGTGGACATGGGTTCTTTCATAATATGCCTCTACTGTCCATCTGCACTGTGAAGCTTTGAATGTGAACAGGTAACAATCTAAACCCTCCAGAATTCATCCTGTTGCTTTTGGCACCAGTCACATCATCAGTAAATACAGGAGAACCAGTTCGTTCGTAATGATTTTCCTGTACATACCCAGCATAACACTACCTCCACCATGCTTCACAGAGGAGGTGGTGACCTTCAGAAAACTCTCTTTCCATTTCTCTGGCACAAATTGATAGGATTAGAAACAGGATTAGAGGATGTTGTTGCAGAACTGTCAAAGCTTCTGAGAAACACTAATCTGCTCTTCCTGTTTTTGAGATTTTACAATTATTTACATCTTGTGATAAGCCCTTTGTTTTTACTCAGGTGAAGTCATTTGTCGATTGTTGTAATGGACACAGGTCCCCCGCCTCCTGGAGGGTGTTGTTGATCTTGACAACCGTTGTAAAATGTTTTATTCTTTTTCAGGGCGTGAATTTTCCTGTCATTCATCACAGTTGTTGTTCATGCTCTTCCAACCTTTTGAGGCTTCGGAGCTCACCAGTGTGTCGTATGAATGAACCAAAGTTGATTTGCCCTCCGCTAATCTTTTTCCTACCTCTCTGATGGATTAATTACATATAAACAGTTAACAACAGTTAAAATCATCTGCAGACTGATCTGCTTACTTGAATGATGAAGAGGAAATACCTGGCCATGGAACAGCTGAGCAGCAAGCTGTCCAAATATCTCTGAGACACCTAAACTGGGTGTATATGAGTAGAAATAGCAGCAGTTCCTAGTAAGTTCATCTAATATTTCTAAATTAACCCTGACAGTTTACACTTTAAGCATGTCTTGACAGTTTCATTGCAATGAATTCAAACAACCTGAAAACATAATGCCTCCAGCCAAGGCTGTCACCTGTGCAGAGCTATAAAACCCCAGCTGAAACCTTATCTCCTTCACTTTAATATGAATGTGTGGATGTCTTCATTCTGAAGTATGAAGAGTGAAATAGGCAGCAGGCTGGATTATTTTTCCACACAGCCAAAGGATCAAATGAAACTGATTCTCTTGACCTCATCAATAGACACAAGATCTTCATGAGCAATTGCTCCCAAATTTATTTCAACAGCTTTGACATTTACAGCGACTGCAACCTCTTAGATTTTTCTTCTTTTTTCGGCAGGTTTTCTTTTTTCTTCGCAGCAAAGGACTGAGGGAACAGACAGAGACTGTCTGGCTTGGCCCAGGACAGCGTCGTTTTGTTCCGTCCTCTGCTCTGCTAAATGCTCCACCTGCAGTGTTTCAGAAGCGGAGCAGCTTGTTGCAAAAAGCAGTGTTCACTGCATCTTAATCCGTCTGTCAGGAATTCATCATTCGAACAGGTATGCAGTAAAATGACCCCAGCTATTCACATTCAGTAAAAACAGCACTTACTGTACTTTCCTTTGTTTGTGGTTAAGATGTTAACAATCTAACTCGCTTCTTCCTTGCTGAAAAGTACATTCACAACAAACAGCGCTGAATTAATCCGCCTGTTTAAGTCTGAAACCGTTTCTTTCTCACATGCATGAAATGAGTCAATGCCAGGAGGCAAATCATTGACATTCAAGTAGGCACTCAAATAAAGAAAACACTGGAGGAAACAAAGAATACAAAACTCAGTGACAGCAGGTGCTTAGATTATCTTCCATTCCTGAGATAATGAAGCAATTTACACCTCACTTCTGTTTCTATCTGTGTGATTTTCTCTAATGTTGTTCCTCTTTGCCATACTGTTGTACTACTGCTCTATCATAACGCTTTTAACGCTACAAGCAAAAAACATGCAGCTGCAGTGCGAGAGAGGCAGGACGCACAGAAACACCAGAGTCTTAAAATAAACCGCTCCAATTTTCATGTGTGCTTTAAGTGGCATGTTTTCGTTAGCTCAGACTGGAAACCCGTCCTTCCTGGAGAAACTCATAACAGCACATCACTAGCTGTAATTTGTCGGCAGGTGTATTTGGTGATCCTGCTGATCTGGGTAAACTCTGGTAAACAACTGAGCGCAGGGTGTTCACATATAGAGATTCAAAAGGCTGAACCCGCTTGAATCAGGCCCAGATTTGTAGCCATGTAGCGCGAGCAACAGCTGGACAAGCTCCTCTCAGCGTCGTATTGATTCCAGCAGAAACTTAAGCAAAGAGTTGTTTACTACTATGTCTCGCTTCTTAAGTCTTTATGACATTTCCGTAGAATCTTATGCAATGTAACTTTACAGTTACATTTAGTGACTTGGCAGACGCTTTTATCAAGGGGACTTAGAAGTGAGAAACACACCATGTGAATCAGTAGTTTCCCTTCTACACAGTGGAGCATCACAGAAACTGCACTGGAAGATAATAATAAAATCTCTAATTAATCTCTAATAACTATTTCAGTGCAAATTCAGATTTATTCAATCATAGAATTTGCTTTTGTGATTTGTGCAGAAACTTTAATTTCTCCTGTGTGAATGTGGCTAAAAAACACTGGCGTACACTCATTTCAGTGCGTAAAGTGTGCTGGTGCAGTTTGGTTTCAGTTCGGGTCGTCCGTCTCAGTGACCTGCTAACACTGAGTCAAAGAGCAGGTGTTAATGTTAGCAGGTGAGGTGTGAACAGTAGGTGTTTGGTACAACAGAACTGCCTCTGAGCCTCTTATTCCTGGCATACCTGAACACACATACTTCAACACTTGTCTCAACATCAGATTAGGTGTCTGGTAAATTGTCTACTTTAGATTTACAGTGGTGCAGCCTGTTGTCTCTTCACAGTCCCCAACTGAGCTTTAGTTATTTTTTCTGATACTCAAACTGGCTTCCTACGTGACAGCATGACTACGTGACAGAGCCTTCATTTGAATCCATTAGGTTCAAAATAAACCCAAGCGAGGCATCTGACAAAAGACAACACACCATTCACGTGCACACCACAAGGTGGGACTGAAGCCAAACATTATGCTTTTTAGAAAACTGCAGTTTGATCGATTTACTTTTGGATTCTGAGTTAATTTTGATTCAAGTCTGTTCAGTTTATTTATACAGCACCCAATCACAACAAAAGTCATCTCAAGGCATTTTGCAGTGTAACGTTTAAGACAAATTATAATTTTTATTAATTATTAATACAAATTATACGTAGATTTATGAAGAAAAAACAACAATCCCACTTGAGCAGCACTAAGCGACACCAGAGGGGAAAAACTCCTCTTAATGAATGAAACCTCCAGCAGAACCAGGTTTAGGGTGGGCGGTCATCTACCTCCACTGGTTGGGGTGAGTGTAAAATCTGTGCAGTATTTGGCTGCTTTTGAATTAAGGAAGTCACAAAGACACAAAGTTCAAAACATAAATCTGGTGGCTATAACATGAAGAAAAGAAAAAACTAATAATAGCTACCCAACTTCAGTAGATCAAAATGTCTTGTGTTGTGTAGGTCATCTGAAAATATTGGGTTCAAAGTCAAAATGGATGAATATGTCTGAAATATGTATGAGAAATTGAAGGCAGCACAGGCTCTCAAATATCAGCGTGATGTACTGGGCATAATTAAGTGCTAGTGGACTGTCACTAAATGTCAGGTGATGACTGATGGTCCTGTTCTGCATTATGTGGGACATGGAAAAAACCATATGCATGATATATACATGACAAAAAAAGCAGAGAAGGTAAAGGGCACAGTTGTGGACAGGTCATGAGCTTTGATCAGAAACAAAACATGAATGAGGGGGCACAGTGATGGACACTGAATAAATGGAAAACAGATGGACAGATTAGGCAAGATTAAGTTTGACTGCCAAAGATAGGGAGTATTTTAATATTTTATTTTTATGAATATGTCCCCTGAGGAACAAAACGAGAAACTAAACACACCAATTGCTGTTATGTAAAACTACTTGTAAAAATGGCAAATGGCTAGTCATCTCCATCAGCAGCTTAATTCTCTACAGCCCTTTCCATACATCCATTGGAGCAACGAATTCACCTGGACATCACACAGAGGTGCTGTATGTGACAAAGCAGCTGCCCCGGACATTAAACAGACTTTATCCAGCCAGCTCCCTAGTGCAACGTCCGGTCATGAATACAGTCGTCAACAAAATTCACCACGGGCGAATAGGTGCGTCGACAACACCTTTATACTGCAACTGGTGCTGCCTCAATGTGCTGTAAACAAAACACTGCAATTTCTTTGGCATCTTCTTTGTGTCACGTCCTTTCTTCTGCAGCTCTGCAGTTACCCACATTGCCTAAATTTGAGTTTTTACCAGTAAGTGAAAACACATCCAGCATGGATAATCACCTATTGTGTGCTACATGTGTAAAAGGGAAACTCCTGATTCACCAGACACTGGCTCAAGTTCATATTAGAAAAGAAGACAAAAATACAGAAAAACAGCGATTGGAAGCACAGCACTTAGGAATTATCTACTTTGTGCTGCACCATCAGTGATTAAAAAGTTCAAGCACTGGCATTTCTACTCTGCTGTCTGTGTGCGGCTGCTTTATTTGGGCAGCAAGTATTTGAGACACAGCCGTTGAAGTGATCCCGATTAGTGCTGGCTGGTGTCATCGCGCTAATGTTAAATGCCATCAGTCACACTGGAGGAGCAGACAAACCTACACCGTCTCCCCCTCCACCTCTGCCTCTTGTGTGAGCAGCACCTGATCAGCCAGGACAGTTCTCACAAATTACTGTGAAACTATTTAAACGTGTACATGCAGCATCCTCCACCTGGCAACGCGAGACTGGAAAGGAGGGGTGGAGAGTTTGCATCATATTATTGATTGATGTTTCAATTATGTGTTAACTATAACTCATGTTGCAAAACTTCTACTCTCAAAAACAAAAAATTATTTGTTGACAGAAAATCTCACCTGAGAAGATGTTTCAGAATAAATTAAATGCTCTTGTGTCCACATACTTTGGGCCATATAATGTTCTGTCTTGAGGAAACAGTCTTTTCTATTTGGCTTCATGAAAACAGGCCAGACAAACAAAATATCTTTCCAGCAGATCATGCTTACCTTGGCCCGGAGCACAGTGCAGTGCAGCTCACTGGTGCTCTGCTCGTATCTCAGCTCAAACTCCAGCGTTCCCAGAGCAGCTGAGGGAAATAACACAAACAGACAGATAGGAGAAACACAATTATCCTAACTCATAAAAAAACATGATTTACAAATGTCGCATCAGTAGACAGGAAAAAATACATTGTTGTCAAAATAAATTGAAACCATGCAAGAGAAATGTCTCAGTTACACCATGCTTTCAGAGGATAGAAATCCAATTTGGCAGAGCAGCACCTGTCACACGAATCTGATCACAACACATCACGTGTCAGCATGGAAAAGCCTTTTATAAGAACAGCAAACACAATTGTCAGGGCTGATTACAACCATGCATACATGCTGTGTGAGAAGCATGTTCATGAAAGAAACACACACCAGACACAGCCTGGTGTTCAGCTTACAGGTATATACAGTAAAATAAAGTGTGTATGATACATAGGGATTAACATTATTCTAGTCATCAGATTAACCATCTGTTAAACTTGTATGACGAAAAAGCTGCGCTGACATTATGCTGAGTTCAGACCATAGGATACAGCAACAGCCCCACCTGACAGATGCACCGGGACCAAAAACAGGTGCTGAACCTGACAACTGCTCGTTTTATCCCTTGTAGTGCGTCACAGACGACAAACTGATGCTACATCTGGAATGCTTCATAATGTACCAACACAAAGACTCGGTCAGCATTTTTTTCTTCTAAGTGCTGATCAATAGGAGCACAGAGCGAAGTTGTTGCTGTTTATATGTCTGTAGAATGAAATTTACTGTGGCCCAGCCGGGTCAAATACCAAGGACCTGAATCTGAATGTCTTTGTCGTATTGTTCCAGAATCTGTCAATGGCTGCAATACCTGCTTCTTACTGCAGGTTTCCATTAGGAAATTAGGAAAATTCTCTATAACTGAATTAAACTAAATTAAAAGGATTCCAGTATCACAACTGCTGTGTAAGAGACACTTCAGATCATTTGCATTTTATTTTTAAAACATCGACCATGCATCAGAAGAAGCGCAACAGCAGCAGCCTCTGTGTCTACAGAGAAATTGATGTGTTCATACGTGAGAATCATGTCCAATTATGTTGTCCTGGAGAGTAACTGAATAAAGCGCTAATACATTTACTATATACTTGTAATTCCATTTTATTTCATGTTTTTAGAGTAAACAAACTTTACTTTTTGCTCCAGTCTTAAATATCTTAAGTCTTAAGTCTTAAATGATTTACTGACAATACTTACTGTATGTCTAGTAAGTTTCTAAAGTCTTATTTTTTATATTACTTCCAACAGAACAGTTTGTGGAAGCTTTGCAGACAGCTGTGGCAGTTAATTTGGAAGCATACCAGTTCCATCAGATGCTCATCTTAAAAACACAGCTGTCGCAGACTTGTTTATCCTCCATTACATTCATTATGAATAAAATCCTCAAAATACATGTTGCTTCTGCTCGCCAGTACTCACAAGGCGTCACGGACTTTAACCTAGCTGAGAAATGTTCACACAGCTGCTTCTTCATCTACATTAAGTTACCTACATTCTTAAACAGTTAAGCACTACAACAGGTAGTTCTTCTGCTGAGGAAGCAAAGACAGAAGATGAGTCAGAGAAAAAGCTAATTGAACTTCTTCATTTGGGTGGTCAATGAAGTCCGTTACTCCCACCCAGGGACATGTCCAGGGGTAGTTATTTAGTATAATTTCAGACTACATAAAGTTGTATACTTGGCTTTTTTTACACTGAACAAACACTTTACATTATATAAACACATACACAGTACTGTATCAAATGCCCCAGTCTGGTCATCCCATTAAAAGTTTTCTAGATCTGCCCGTGCTGCCACAGGCTGGAGAGAAGAAGATGCCTTTACAGCTTTAGCCATCATAGTTTGTGAACATAGCCTGAAAAGTGACAGGTAGTTGTTCTGATGTCTGACACCACTTGGTCCTGATTCCTGTTTTCCTGTTATACCTGGATTTGGTTAATCATTGTGGCTGACCTTCTTCCATACAGTCACTAAGTGCTATGCAAGTTGCTCTCATCTACACTACTCGTAATCTGCTGTATTTTGGTATTTGCCGTGAAATTGTGTAAATATTTATTAAAAGTCAGATGAAGTCCCGCTGACTTTTTCAAGTGACTCATGGCCCTTTAATGCTCACACAATAACAAGTGACCATCAGATAGATTTATTTAGTCTCACTAAAAACCTGGCTGCAGCAGGATGAATATGTCAGTTTGAATGAGTCAACCCCCCCCCCCAAGTCATATTAATTATCATATTCCAATAAGTCCAGGTCAGGGTATAGGAGTAGCAGCAATCTACAACTCAAGTTTATTAATCAACTCCAGACCTAAAGATAGTTATAATTCATTTGAGAGCCTCATTCTTAGTGTCCAAACTGGAAAAGTCAAAAACCAGTTTTATTTGTTATTGCATATCGTCTTCCTGTCATAGTTTTACGTAGTTAAATAGTTTTTCTATCTGATTTAGTTCTTGGTACAGATATTGTGATTATAGTGGGTGACTTTAACATTCATGTAGATGTTGTTAATAACTGTCTCAACACTGCATTTAATTCATTGTTAGAGTTCATTAAATTTACTCAACATGTAAATAAACCCACTCACAGTTTTAATCACACCCTCGATCTTGTTCTGACTTATGGAATAGAAATTGATCATTTAATATTTTTTCCTTAAAACCTTTTGTTGTCTGAGAATTTCTTAGTAACATTTGATTTACTATATTGGAGACTACATCACCTAAAAATTTCACTACAGTAAATGTTTGTCTAAAGAAATGATTCCATTACCTCTTATTCCAGAGACTTGTACCCACAGAACAGTGTCAACCTAACTTTACTCCTGTACAGGTTGATTATATTGTTGATAATGCTGCAGCTTCATTGAGCACTATACTTGATACTGTTGCCCCTCTGAAAAAGACGGTAGTTGGTGTCTTCTCCTTTGTAAGTCGCTTTGGATAAAAGCGTCTGCCAAGTAAAGTAAAGTAAAGTAATCAGAAGAGGCTAACTCCTTGGTACAATTCACAAATCTGTAGTTTAAAGCAGACATTGCAAAAGCTTGAAAGGAGGTGGTGCTTCACAAATTCAGATGCATCTTAGTTAGCCTGGAAAGAACGTATAAAAAAGCTCTCCATAAAGCTAGAACCACATATTCTGTTCTCCAGGTTTCTTTCCAGCACTGTAGCCAGGCTGACAAAGAGTCATAGCTCTGTTGAACCTACAATTCCCTTATCTCTCAGCAGCAATGACTTCATGAATTTCTTTACAAATAAAATTACAACTATTAGAGAAAAAATCGATCAGATCCTCCCTGCAACTAGCATGCACAGACACACTATACAGCTATAGATTTCTTTATAAGATCTCAGTCCTACTTGGCTGCTTCTTTCTTGCAGATCATATGGAGTTAATTTCAATAATTAATTCATCTAAATCTACTACATGTCTCGTAGACCCCATCCCAACTAGACTGCTCAAAGAGTTTTACCTTTGATCAGCACATCCATATTAGAGCAGATAAATCTTTCTCTGCTCGCTGTAAAATCTAGAATAGATTTTAAAATCCTTCTCCTCACTTATAAAACACAAAATGATCAGGCCCCAACTTATCTTAAAGACCTCATACAACCTTATTATCCCAGCAGAGCACTTCGCTCTCAGAGTGCTGGTCTACTTGTGGTTCCTAGAGTTTCCAAATGCAGAATGGG
>JAUYWH010000026.1:4035987-4053004 GCA_034779795.1 Ctenopoma multispine
TGGGACTGTTGGGTTTTCTACATTAATTTGTATATATTATATAATTTGTAAGGTCTTAAACCTTACACTGTAAAGTGAGATGACTGTTGTCATTTGGCGCTGCATAAATGAAGTTGAATTCCTTCTCATTACCTCAGTGCTTCCCTTGCTGAACAATAATTTACGTATGATTATACTGTATTATTTTATATGAGTGGTCTTGGTCATCACTGCCCACCTCCTACTCTGCAAAGCTCATGAATTTCAGATGTATTTAGAAAATTATTCCAGAGTGTCTGTATTTCACAGTGCATTATGTTATCTATTCCTTCTCTCTGCTGACTCCACTGCAGTCCTGAGCACAACACGCTGTAGAAATAAAACAGCTCTCAGTGCACTTTCTACTTCAGCGTTTTTTTACAGCTTTTCTGAATGTTTATGGTTCTGATTCCACCCACCTCCGCTGACTTACAGCAGCCTGGGGCTTAGACAACTGGCTGCTGTAATATCTCAGTAAAACCATACTGCACAAATGCAGTCCATCCTAAAGACATCACTGTGCTCTAATGCTCTGCAGTGATGAAATCTGAGCATAAAGGTGAAATCTTTATAGGATTCATATGTCTGGATAGGATAATAAAAAAATGTTCTTTGTTATCAAATGTGTCTTTTATGTTTGATCAAAGCCTGGAGTTTTACTTACATGAAACACACTGTCAAACTCTGACACTCTGGTCCTCCCTCAAGCTCTGGAATCTGAAGTCTCATTATTTAAAAAAAATAACAAAACAAAACAATACATCATCAGCCAGTGACTATAAGACAAATCTGATAACAAATACATGTTGATGAGGAAATAAAAAATGGTAAAAACCCATAATTAGTCTTTGTTTTAGAGTCAGAGAGGAGCTTGAAAACATGTCAGAGGAAAAGGCAGCTCTGAGACCAGTGCCTAGCCACAGTCATTTATTATAATTTATTCTCATTTTGTGACTAAAGGGATGACACAAAGCGTGAAGGAGTGATCTCTTCCCCTCAAGAAGACAATCATGTTTCTGTTTTCCTTCACCACTCGAAAAGCTCATCATTCATCTTCTATAGGAGGAATGGCCTTTTGTGTTGTCACTGGTCAAGTGAATTAGACTCTAGTAGTTTTGTTTATTGATTGCAGTGACTCACTGCAGCATCTGGATCCCCACAGACTGAAACCAGTATGTCCATTAACCAGACTGAGATATCTTCTTAACTACAGGACAGAATGCCGTTCAATTTGAACAAATTGAGAAGGATAATGACAAAAGCTTCTCTTTTGCTCAAGAAATGTCAAGGTCTAATAGAGAGTAGCCATGAAATCCTCCTTTGTTATTTACTATAATCTTACATTTCCGAAGAGAAAACTAAATGTTCCAGGTAAAACTGTGACACCTCACATCTATACTGTAGTCTAAATCAGTTTCCGGCATAGGCGAACTAGGCGGTTGTGTAGGGGGTGCCCTCAAAAGCCCCCAAAAAAGTTGCTTGCATATATTAGCAGTTATGGGTTTTTGAGCTTGTTTTCTGTTTAGTAACTTATTTGGGCTTGTCTCCCTGTATGAATGCTCATGATTCTCTCCACAATAAAGCGAATTACAGCCAGGATCCGTCCAAAGCCCGGTTTCCTTGATTACTGCGCCCGCAACATGCGCCCCCTCCCTCCCCCGCCCGCACAGACACACACACAGACCTCCACCTGACTGAGTGAGAATCTCTGTCAATAAGTGGAGAGAATATGGACAAGTATATTAAAGAGTGGGAGAAAGAGAGACAGTGAAAGACAGGATCAGACCTTCTGCAGATTTATCAAGTGTGAAAGCTCATCATGCAGATTTATATAGGAGATGAACAAACCTGATGGTGAACAGTTATTCAAAGTTTCTATGTCTATCGTGAGATCTGGAAACATTGATCACAACTAGATAATAATTTTTGTCATGTTGAACACATCAAGTCTCTGTCTGCTGCAGCTCCAAGTTTTACTGGTACAGTAACAGGTAAATCTACTCTACATTTCAATTCAATTCAAAAAAACTTTATTTGTCCCCAAGGGGCAACTTGAGGCACCTAGAGCAGAGTTGCACAAACACAGAACTAAGCAGTAGAGAATCAAGAATACAATGAAAATATGAAATAAAATACTGCGGGTATACTGTAAGTGGTTGAAGTTGATTACGGGGTGCTAAGTCATAATCTCACCTAGAGTTCTGATGGGGACAGTCAATATGGACCAGCTCTGTAAAGATGCTAGCTGTGCTAGCCTTAATCTCAGTGTGCAAGGCTCTCGTGCCTTTGTAGAGAGGATTTTCTCTCTGATGACCATTAAATGGTCACACTCACGAAGCTGAAGCAGCACAGAGCTAATCAAAAATGAACTTCAAATATCTGTGAACTGCGACTTGTCATGTAAGGATTTCTCACTGGCTGTGCAAAAGGACAACTTGAATCAGTCGAGAGCAGTTAAAAGTGTCATGCTGTGTCATGCACAAAGCTTCCCCTCCTGCAGTTACAGTCTGCGCAGATGTGTACAGATGCACAATAACACAGACACACAGACACATGCCAACAGCGAAGCTCACTGCAGTCGTCACTGTCCGAGCTGTTGATCTCCACCGACGTGTCCACGCTGCTGGTTAGAGACAACGACCCGCCTCCGCCCGGTCGGCCGTGGGCCAGCAGAGGAGACAAGAGGTGAGACCCGCCCATGCCCGAGGCCACAGAGCCAGGGCTCAGGGCCAGAGGAGAGGAGGCGGGGTTTGGGGAGATAGGGGTGGGGGAGGTGGGGGACAGACGGGGGAAATAGGCAGAGATCTGTCGGATGGGTCTGATGGGGCCGGGGCAAACGTCAATGGCCATGTGTTCCTGGATGGAGATGCTGAGCTTCTTTCCTCTCCGCACCGTCATAGAGTCTAAAAGGTGAGTGAAAGGTTTCATTGACAAAACATAATAATGAACACTTCATGAAGACAGACAAAGAAAGAGAGGTTTCAGCTGTGTTTAGTTAAGTTTAATCTTTTAATTACATTGCATTAAGCTTTTTGTATAGTTTTTATTTATTTAGTTTGATTAAATTTTGTTCTCGTTTCCTTTAATGTTGTTTCAGTTTAGTTGGATCAGTATTAATTTCAGTGGTTGCCAATCTTACTAATTTAAGTATATTATAGTATATTGTCAGTTATCAGTCATCTAGATGAGGTTATCTCGACACTGAGTCAAGGCAAGTGGACTTTCACTGCTCATCCAATTAGCTTTTTTAGTCTAATTATATTTTATCATATTATACAGAAAGTTGAGTTGCTAATCTTAGCTAGTTGCTAGCTTCTGATGTTTACATGCTAAACATTAGTGTGTTAACATGTTACTATAAGAGGTCTTGAAATCTGTGAATAATGTATCTGAATCCATTGTGTAGAAATGTATTCTTTAAAAAAGAGAGAGACAAAAATACACAAGTAAAGTCAGACCCAGTCGAGCAGAATATAATTAGAGCCAATCCAAAATGCAGTGGACCTGAACAGACCTGAACACAGAGAAACACGACATAGCATAATGCTCCAACAAGTAATGAGCTGTAATACAAGTCAATTTTCTTGCACTCGACAGCTGGGCACTTGACTGTAGTTTATTTTAAACAGGGAGAAATTGTGCATTTGTTGGGGACTATTTTTAGTGGTGGATTAATCTACATTTTGTGCTTTAGGGTGGCGTAGGTGAGATGTGAGCCAAAATGTGTTTGTGTGTGTATTCAGATATTTTTTTCTTGTCACCAAATTGCCTCTTACTAACGAGTGTTATATGTGAATCCAGTGCCTGATGTATCTTATTTTTCATTGTTAAACAATAAAAAACGTGGCGTAAATGAGCCGCGTTCATAAAGTATGTGACATGGCTTTCATTACTGTGACTATGAGATCAAAGTCGACGTGGCAAGACACATTATAGCTCTTGTTCCCATGTTTGTGTGGACCTGGCAATTTTAACATCACCATTCTCCCACATCAAATTGTGTCTGCAGCTACTGGGTGTCCTTACATGAAATCTGTGCTGCACTGACTCGACCATCTGATTCCCCTTGTTAATGGATACACAGATCCATGCTTATTTTTATTGTTTTGGACACCAGGTCTGACACAGTTTAGCCCTAAAAGCAGCCTCTGCAGCCTGCTGCAGGTAGTTGACAGCGGGTGTTTAATGAGGACTGTCCATGTGTGAGGTTTGGCACATTGAAACACAAAATGAATTAAATCTGTGTGATAAAAATAGAAACTTGATATGCAGGAATCATTTTAGAGCTTGTAACAGCAGAAAAAGAGAAAAACGTGTGCCACAGTGAGATGTTGGCGGAAACTGAAACCAATAAGCTATATATGTAAAAAAGAAAGACAAACAATTCAGGATGCAGAATAAGGGTTTTACAGCATTAAAATGATAATGTTTTACATGTAAGTGCTAAGTTTACTATGTATTTCATTGGTTGCCCTTGTATACGTACTACGAATTACTGCTCAAATCTGACTTCAACAACCCCACATCTTCAAACATGATGTGTCAATGCAGCGTCCAGGAGAGCTGCTGCTGCACGGTCGATAGGGCAGATATGACACTGAGTCATGTTATACAGCTCTGGAAGAAATGAAGAGACCACTGCAAATCAAGACGTTGTCATGACCAGCCCAATCTCCAGACAAGAACCCCATTGAAAACCTTTGGAATGTGATCAAGAGGAAGATGGATGGTCACAAGCCATCAAACAAAGCTGAACTTTTGTTTTTCATTTTCTGCAAATAAATGTTTTAAATGACAGTATTTTATAATATTTATATTTGGAATTTGGGAGTTATGTTGTCAGTAGTTTATAGAATAAAACAATAATGTAACATACAGTATAATTTTAAGTAGAAAAATCGGAGAAACTAGTGCAGTGGGCAAATAGGCAAAGTAAAAGTAACATGAGACTAGATTACTTACTGTGCCTTATAATTCAAATAAAAAGATCTCACTATACATGAAAACAAATGTTTTACACCCACCTGGCAGGCTACATGTGGAGGTGTCCTTGGACAAGACACCAATACCCTGACCCCTGGCACCTCACAGGGGCAGCCTGTCCACAAAGAATTTTCCCAGGGGGATTACTAAAGTATCTATTATTATTATTATTATTATTATTATTATTATATTTGCATGACTGCAAGAAAAGCACGAAAAGGTTAAAGTTGGAATAAGATTGTGGATATTTTGTTTAAAAGTTAATAAACTTGTTTTGTGTGAAATGACATTTTTCTCTATTAAGCCTGACCACAATGTTTGTCTAACTATAACCAAGTGCCAAGTTAAAAGTTTTAATTGGACACCACAAAATTGAATGCTGCACTGCAAAACTGGATAATTTGGCAAGAGAAAATATCAACACTGTGACTTGTCATTCACATAAACTGTCAACATGTCAATAAAAACATAATGAGGTTGCAATTATGTTCCGTACAAAAACGTATGTTTCTCTGCATTTCAAGTGTTTTCTCTCTTTCTCTGGCCTCCCAGTCACACACACGCCCGACCGCAGCCACGCCCTGCCTGCCCTAAACATCGGAGTTCTGCATATAAGCAGCTCTCACACTCATTTGATTGTCTAACAAGTAGCTTCTGTTGTGTGTTACCTATTCTCAGCCTGACCACTTGTAACAGAAACATGACAGCAATGGCAGTTGTTGAAAGCTATAGATTGAAATATCTCAACATCATTCAGATTAATTGTTACAAAATCTTGTACAGACATTCATGGTTCCAAGAGGATGAACGTTTTCTATATAAAATACGTAATTATAGAAAAACAATCACAACAACAAATTGTCTACACTGAATACTGTTCTTTCTTTTCATGATATATTTACATCCATTTTCTTTTTTCAGAACGTTTATTTTTTGTTGTAACCTGAAATAGAGAACTGGCCGGTGCTGACATACGATGGGGTGAGATAGGAAATGTTAGACACTCTGTTGCTTTCAGACAGCTCAGCGTTGGCAGCTCAAGAGATGTCAGAATCACTCTTTGTAACAGCTTACAGTCTAAGCCTGTGGTGTCATCACTCCCCTCCACGGCACAGATTGAATGTATTGTGTCTCATGAGACGGGGACACACCTGATTGTCTTTTCCAGTTAAAGTGAAGTGGTCCATCTCTCATCGTGTCCAAAGAATAATCCATTTACTGTACGTATGTGTCGTAAGATGAACAGCTGGTGACCAGTCTCACTCACACAGTGTAGCTTTGAGAACATAATCCAATAATTTACTGTGTGATAAGAGGAAGAAATTGGAGTAGTTTTGACAAAGTGACTACTACTGTGATTGTTAAGTGTCCAAGAAGCAGCTGGACTCCCTGTTATCTTAAAATGTTGAACAGTTGGTTCAAATATATTTTTAAAAACTAGCGTGATTATTCAGCTGAAGACACACAGCTTTATTTGTGTTAGCATGTAGGAGACAGTGATCTAAGATATTAAAACAGTGGGAGAAAGTGATATCAGATGTGATATAATCTCAGTGTGTAGGTCTTTCCTCTTTAAAAAACTTCTGCAGTAATAATGGCGCTGAGTTTTATGTCTAAAATCAAAAGAATGAGGAGGTTGATCAAACTGGTAACTGAAAAGCAGAATTTGACTGGACTACTTTTCATGTTATTGTTGTTTTGTGTTTTTTGATTTAGTGATGTTCTAGTTTTCTCTCTACCTTCTTTTGCACGATTGCTCATCCTTCTCCTACACAGTCATTTGTTTTGTAAGTCTGGAGGACTTGTTTTCATACTTTACTCAAACCTGTTCTTCCAGTATCTAAAACTTTTAAGACGAACTATGCAGTTCTCTCCTCAGAGAATTTGGATATGCTGCAGTGAGCAGCAGGAGAACTGCTGATTCATGAATGTGAGTCCTTCGGTACTTCAAAATAAAATTAACAAGTTAAATTCTCAGAACCTCATATTCCAGTGGGTTGACTAACACTACCTATACAGTGTAGGCAGCTTTAAGCAGTATCTCTAACCAGGCATTCAGACGTTTGGGTGTGATGCATGTGGCTGCAGGTACTGCTGAGAAAATGAAATAGTACAAAGAAAGAAAGTCCAGTTCCAGCGACAGAACTATTTATTTGATGGTTTCTTATACTCCAAATGCCTGCACAGCAATTTACAGTACTGTGAAACAGGACTTTACAACTCTGGAGAGTTCAGTGACAGCCATTTCATTTTCTCCTGGACTTTGGAGGTTATTAGAAACTCAGTTCACAGAAGGTAAGAGCTGTGTTAAAGCAACACTCCACATAAAGAAAACGCAAAAAAAACACTTTAAAGTGGGAATCTTTTAGATAGAGTTTATTTACATTTGCACATTTATCGTATTTGATATGAATTTTATTTGCTTTTCACATCCAGAAAACCACTCTGAAAAAGAGAGTGTCCCCCTGGAATAAATGATTGCGTACGTTGTTTGTGCCAACACTCTATCAGGACTGTAAGTTGCATGTTGTAGCTAATTCATCTCTTGTGGATGTAGTAATTGTGACACCAGCACAGGAGAGAGCTGGGAGTCGTTGTTGGGAGGAGGTCAGGGTCGGAGCTTAATTAACAAAACCCAGGACTTCTATACAAAAAGACCAATGTTCAAATCCAGTGGCAAGTGTTCTGTGGTGAACCACCGTGGTTAATCTATGTTACTATGTTCTAACTAATGTTCTATTGCAGATTTCGGGTCATAGGTGATAATAAGTCATCTTGTATCTCTAAATGAAAAATAATTATAAATTAGAAAGTATAATATGCATACTCAGTCTAAGTTTGACTTTATGAGATACTGTGAAAGAAATGCTCAGTCATCATCTTGAACTGCCAACTTTCGTATCACGATTATGAATAAGAAACCATAATTATGAGATATCATCCCATAACATTGACTTAACATTTGTATTATTCCCAATTATGGTATGTGCATTTATTTGGTGGGTGTTGGTCCATTGTAGTCATGTATAATTCAGAGGGAGGCTGCGCTTATCAGTGGAAACATTCTCCCACATGAAAGTGAAGCCTGGCACACGTCCAGTGACTGATATTCAGTCACAGTGGGATTACTAGTGAGATTTAGCAGTGGAGAGTTAAGCTGAGGAAAAAAGGACAGTACAGTATGCCAATGAGGACACATAAAATGCTCCTCTCTGTGCATCCTCACCCACCGTCCTCTGGCCTATCTCACCTGCCTGTCACTCTTGCAGTTTTTTTGTTTTTTTGCTTTTCTGGTTTCTGCAGATGCTTTTTTTCTGGAAAGGATGAGGAGAGGTGGTTATCACCTATAGTATACCACTAACATCACATATCATGCCAGTATTTTCTGATTAGTATAGAACTAGTCCTTTCATGACAATGCAAAGATTATCAGCCTGTCCGTGATGTACTTCGCCTCTCACCCAATGTGAAAACACCCCAGTGACTGTTAACAGGATAAGGAGTATAGATAATGGATGGATGGATGAAAAAATCAGCATTCAGCTACTGCTAAAAAAGAAACAACACCTACTAAGCACACATACAAATATATGTTTATTTGATCTGAAATGACTAATTGAGTATCATTATAACTGAACATAGAAGATTCATGTTCTGTCAACCAACTAATTAAATAATTGCAGCAGCTCCTCTGTGGTTGTAAATGCAGCCTACTATAACTTTAGAGAAAGTGAAAGCAGAATTTAAATACATAAGAAACCCTAATACAGAATCTCATTGACTTACATAATGATGTGAACAAGTCAAATCCAACATTAGAACATAGGGTTATTACTGTGTGACTTGCTTCATATGTCCATAAGCTAAATATTTTAAGGGTGGGAAACCAGTGGTAACTCTCATTTCTGTCACTGCAGTGACTTCTATTGGCCAGGCGTGTGCAACTGTTGGGATCTTGTCGAATATTAGGACAGTTGCATTTGTGGTGTGGGGAAAGTGAGGCCGCATTTAGCAGGTTGTGGAATAACTGACATTTATGCGTGTTTCACTAAGTGACTGTCCATCTGTGTGAAGGTCACAGCGCAGACTTTGAACTTCTCTGTCAAGACGTAGTTGTGTGAAGGATATAAAGGAGAACTTGATATTCTTCACAGAAATACATCTGTCACTTGTCAACTGTCTTTAAAGCAAGATTGATTGTTTTGGGTTTTTTTTTTACTTAAAAGGAGTAAAACAAGATTTCAACGCAACTGAATTCTTAGGGGACATTTCTTTTTTGTTTTAATTAAACATCCAGCAAACACAAAACGTCATGAATACTTGGAGTGGACCACATTTGGAGTGGTGCTAGTAAATCCAATATTCACCCCTCCCTATTGCTTGTGTCCAGCTCTTTAACTGCTGAATGTTCAGTTTAGGGTCTGTATCTGGCAATCAAAGTCACATAATTACTGCACCACCAAAAAGTTGGGGATAGCTGAAAAATTAATCCCACTTCCTGCAACCTGCACAACCAAGCTGAAATGCACATTTCACACGCAAAAAGAACAAAATGCACATTTATGTTAACAGTTGAAAGCTATAAAGACAGACATGAACCTACGAACACAACGTTTTTTAAGCACACTGGATAATGGGTAATTTATTTGCTATGGGACATTTACATAACTTGCTATTTTTCAGTTGGAAATTGTATAGAGAGAGTCTGTAACTACTGCATATCTGAATGTTACCATTATCTCTGTACCAGCAACAACTATCGTAAGCCAACTGTGTAAGCTCTCATTCTGTCACAGCCAACTTTTAAATTTTATCTTATGCAGGACTGTAGCTCGAGCCGGGCCAAACTCTGAATGGCCACCTCTGGTAGTACATCAGCCATAAGGTCGTTGACTTGTCATATGATTATAATCGAATGTAGAACTTCAGCACATTGAGAACAGATCAAATGTGTTTATAATGTATTTTCTACCCAGGTTTATTAACATTTAACCTAGTGTTCTAAAAATGACATTTCTATACAATCCAGTAAAAGTACTTTTTTTTACAATTGTATATTAATATATTTACATTCACACTTGATCTAGAAAATGTAAAAAAGTCATTTCTCTTGAGGCTCCATCTCTCTCAGCTGTTTGCATTTCAACTTTATTATATCACCAAATGTCTCTGTAGGTGGAATTTGAAGTTGCTAAATTTTGTGCAGAGAAATATTTATTTGCAATCTTCCCTCAGAAAATGCTTTTTGGATTCTCTTTTTCTCTCTTAATGCAACTCTTCCTCGCAACTGCCAGTAACGTCAGGTCTGTGTCAGCACCGAAGCACTATAGATTTACATGCAGCTGTTTCTGGGTATGAATTATAATGCGATGTTTTGGTGAATGGAAATTTTCAAATCTCAGAGAGAATCAAAGAAACTTTTGAAAGAAGGAGGTAAATAACTTGTTTTTCTCCCCCTAATTTCTGCAACACGTGGTTGATTGGGGTCATCTGTTAAATAAGATGGTGAACTATGAGTGTGAGGCGTGGGAAGCATGGG
Organism: Ctenopoma multispine; assembly: GCA_034779795.1. NCBI lineage: Eukaryota > Metazoa > Chordata > Actinopteri > Anabantiformes > Anabantidae > Ctenopoma > Ctenopoma multispine. The sequence continues at coordinate 4,046,528 of JAUYWH010000026.1, forward strand.
GTTGGTAATCGTTCTCTGAATAGGAACGATGACCCCCAATATGTCTATGTGTTTACCCACAGGCTGGGAGAAGTTACAAGGTAAATCAAATGCACATGAATAAAGCCTATTCTACTACAAAACAAAGTCCATACCTCAATCAAGGCTGCATGTTACATTAAAGCAGATATTTAAAAACGTTTAATCTGCATGTGGATCAAGCTCTGCATCAAAACACATATGCAGATAATCACACTGGTTTTGTAGGCACTCAATAAAGATTTGGGGCTTTTGGAAAGGTTTTCAGTCAGAGCAGGGGCGGATCTACAGGGGGAAAGGGGGGCAACTGCCCCCTTGTTGCAGAGCCTTGCCCCTCCAGCTGCCCACAACTTTAATGTCCTTAAAATCTTTTTCTCATTTCTACCTAAAAATTGTCTTTGTTTTCTTAGCAGAGATAATGATACAATAAATAGCTTTAAAGTGTATTTGTGCATATTTTGTTGACTCCATTTACATATAGGGGATTTTCACATACGACACTGAGGAGGTCCAGCACTGCCACCCTGCCTAAATCTCTTGCGACTCCTATATAGTCACAGCATTAGTTACTATATATTTTGTATATATAAATTCTATTAGCAATATTTACTTTAGCATCAAACCGCATATTTGGTAATAAAAAAATAAATATCTGTATATAATCAATGACAAATAAAACTCTAAACAAAAATGAGAAGACACTAATTTTATCTGTTTGCTGTTTGGTAGCATACGGCATCTATGACTGCGGAAAGATCAAATATGCAGAAAGATCTTAAAGTGCGATACAACTGACAGCCACTAGATGCTGGCTGTGTGCTGGATACATGGACTATAAGCTGTAACTTTGGTCTTCATACTGGTGCCAGTGAAAACCAACAGATGATTACTAAAGTTTTTTTTGTAGTATCTACTGCTTAGTATGTTTGCTTGTTTAAGCAACTAGTTTCTCAACTGAGGGTTTGGAAACTCCTAGTGGTCTGGTGCAGCAGGTGGTTTGTAGAAAGAGTTTAATAATAAATATATGTATACAATTATTCATGTTTAAGTCATAAATGTACCAGAAATTCTACTTAAACCTGAATTAGCTGATAGCAACACAAAAACATTACTGATTCTATAGACTCCAAACTAAGTGTTTCTTTGTTGTTATTCCAGTTTTACATCATTTTAAACATTTTATATTACACATTTATTCTTGCACAAAATTACTTTATTTAATAATAATTTAATCATTTAATAAGGACAATAGATTGCTGTCTTATTCCCAAATTAATAATAAATCTCATAGAAGCTTTAAAAGTGCTTATATTTTATTTTTTTTTATTTTTTTATATTATTGATGTTTTATTTTATAAAAACTAAGAATCGTGTACTACAAACATCAAATTGAAATTCCTCTGAAATGTAGTGAAGTGTAGTATAATAATAAAGTGCATATATGACAACATAAAATCATGTGAAGCAGAACTAAGTAAATGTCAAGTATCTGAGTAAATCTACTTATTTACTTTACACCAATAATGTGAAGCCAAGAGGAGAGGAGTGGAGCAAGAGAGGAGAGATAAAGGGTGCAGAGTAAAAATTTAACCCCCCCCCCCGAGAAGTGAATAATCCCAAAGAAGGGAAAAATAGGAAAACGACACCAGTAACAGCAAAAATCACACCAGTATGAACAGAGAAGATATAAATACAAAATTTTCTTACCTTTGATTTTGTGAGTGGAGGAGATTCCTACACAAACAAGTGGATGTCAGTGCATGAGGGGTCCGCACTAACAGGTGGTGAGAGAGGCAGCGAGCAGCCGAGTGGTCGAGAGAGGTGGGGGGGGGGGGTGGAGTGCAGGGAGGAGAGAGAGAGAGAGAGAGAGATCTCCCTGTGTTAGATTTGGACTTTTAACCCTTTCTGTCCTCCCTTCGTCTTTTTTTTTCAGTGCGTTTTCAGTGTGTTTAATATCCTTTTCGCTGAGCTTCACATTCATCAGAAATGTCAACAGCGATGAAGCCCTTCCTTTAATCACACTACACATGTATTAGATTAACTCTCCCTCACTCTCTCTCCCTCCTCCATCCCCCCCCCCCTTCTCCCTCTCTTTTTTCTTTCCCAGGGCTGCAGATTGCAGGGGGGAGACTGGAGCAAAATAATGTGCCAACAGCAGCATCTGTCTTTCTCTTTCTCTCTGTATAATTTGTGGTTAATGATGCCTAATGATACGTGTGTGCATCCAACACAGAGATACTATCACACATACATGTCCATGCAAAGCTGCAGTCTTTTTTACTCCTCCCAGCCAGGAAAGGCTGTAAATGATCTGGCCCTCCATTTCTCATTTCCCCCCTTTATTTCAATCTTTTTCTTCTTCACCCTTCACCTTCCTCCTCAGCCTTTTGTTCTACCTCCTCTTTTTCTCTCTCATAGTCAGACAGATAGGTGTCCCTAGGGTGAAGGAACCCCTTGTTAAAAAAAAAAAAATACCCCCACCCCACCCCCTCACAGTGTCTACCACCCTTCATCCTCCTCATCCTCTTCTTGTCCTCTCTGCATCTCATCCACCCACACACTTTCTACTCTCCCTACCCACCCATGCATGCCAAATGGACGAGGGAACCCAGATCGGATTTTTTTTTTCTCACCCATACCTCCGTTCTCTTCTCTTTCCATCTCCGTCTCTGATGTCAAGTGTAATATGATCCAATACCCTGCAGGCCAGTTCAATAAAATATAAAAAATACCATAGCTGCTGCTGTTGCTGCTTTTCTGTTTTTTATCGTTTAAAATCAAGATGGAACAATTTCCCTTTTTTTTTGTTTTCCACCAGCTGACACTGGAGTCTGATCAAACAAGCCAAAGAAAAGCTACTCACTAAATCAGTTTTTCTGCAAACCAGACTTATCGGAAAAATTTCCAATTGAGATAAATAAATCATTTAGTCACTGTCAAAAGAAGTGAGAGCGATGAGTTTGTACTGACTATGTCAATACAATGCATATACAATAACTTATACAAAACAATACAATACAATGCATGACTAAGTATTTTAAATGGTAAAATGTAAATAGAGTAAAATGATCACCTGTAGTAAAACTGTATACAGCAAATGTGGCTTATACTTGGATGATACAACACCAGTGTTCGGTTGTGGTTTTAGAGGTATATTGTAAGTATCTGGAGAATATCCTGCATTACTGTATATGCTCTACTCATTTATAAATTATTTACAACATGAACTATTTCAATAATAACAGATCAATAGAGTGTATATACACATTTATTGAGAGAATATAAAGAATGTTTTGGCGGATAGACCCCAGTTATGAGAGCAGCCTTCCAGCTCAGGGCAGGTAGGCGAGGACAGGTAATAGAATGAAACCCAAGGGGTCTATATGGTGCTGGTGGTGGAATCAGCTGGAAGAAGCCTGGATTGCCCTTCGGGATAAGGTGGTTATGTGGCAAAGGAGGGTTGTGCAAGCGTAGGTGTGAAAGGCAGAATGATGGAAACAAAATGATATTTAAAGAATTCTCTCAATGAGCTAAATGGCTTGAGAAAGAAGGAAGAAAGATTATTGAGAGAGATGGGGACAACAAAATTGAGTAAAGGGCATTTTGACAGCATGACGCAAAGTGACGGAAGATCGGACGGAGATTTTAGCAGGAAATCCCAGCAGAAAGTGAGAGTAAAGGTTTCTCCTAAGGTTTTGGCTTTATCTTTCTAGTTTATCTCTCTCGATCTGCGCACAGCCTCCAGCTGTGTCAGCTGTTGTGAGTGTGTGATAATAATTGACGCAGATGACTTTATCAACAGCTTCTCTCTAGTCTCATCTGGATCTAGTGAAGAACTTGGAAAGGACATCACACATAACCACGACAAACTGAAAAAGGGATTAATCAGTTCTCTTGCAGCTCTAAAACACTTGTCTGTGATTTGCAAACCCTCTATCAGGATAAATATGTGTCTTATAGCATTGTTTTCTTTATGCACTTCACTGCACAATTTCTTTCCTGAATCGTGCGAACACGTCACCAGAAAGTATGTCGAGAACTGTTAGATAGATTACCATTGTATTCGTGGTCTCCAGAGGATGAATCCTTTTGGACACTTTCCCTCTAGCACCACCACGAGGCTGATGTTTGTGGTTTCGAGTGAAACAGGTGAACAATTAATCGGAATGAAATTTGGTTCAGAAATTCCTGTTCCCCTCAAAGTGATCCTCTGAATTTTCTTAGTGCCATCATGATGTGAATTTCTTAATGTGACGTAAACTGGTTTATGTCTACAACCAAGCGTCTTTTTTAAAATCATTTTCTAGCAAAGCTGCCATACTGTATCTGGTTTTAGCTTCTTAGACGTCACACATTATTGTATCTTTTGTATGTCTGCCTTACTCACAAGCTTGAACTATATCTCGTCATCTGTATGAACATCAAGCACTGAGCCACTGTTAAGCACAGATAGGACATAAACCATCAAGGACCTACCCCCCCATGCCCCCACTCTGACTCTCCCCCACTGATTTATCTTTTTAGCAGCTGGCTCTGAGTGTCTGAGTGGCCATTGTCTACAACAATGTGATATGTTTGTCTCCAACGCTTCTTCCGACATATTTGATACGTGCTTGTGAATTGATCATCATGTCACTCAGACAATGAGGGCAGACACCCTAAATGAACATCGTCTTGATACATTATATGGCTGCTGCTACATAAATGCTATTGAAACATTGTCTTTTTACATGTTATTAATCCATCCATCCATCCAAATTAATTCATTTTACATTACTCAACTCAGACCTCACATTATAAACTTAATTAATTATTTCATATACGGGCCACGGTATGCTACCTTCTGAGGGATATTAGTTTAATTTAGAAATGAGACTGTGTAATAAACCTGAACTATTTCACACTGGTCTATTTTCAGCACTTTTTCAGCCACACACTGAAACAATTTTTCACGTCCAACTAAACGCTCACGATCCTGTTAATTATTGATGATGATGAGTCTGATTGAAATTGAATTGAAAATGTTAACTGCCCTCATTGTCTCCTTCATTCGTAGACATATGTGCTGCTTAAGAAGCTTATGTCATGTATTATGCAGATTGGTTATTAACCCTAATGGCCCCTAAGAAATGAGACAACAACCATTCAGGTCTAATTTCATTTGCAATTCAGGCGCAGCTCCTCCTCACACACTCCACACTCTTCCTTTGTAAAACTGACCTTCACTGCTTAATCCTCTGCTCAGGGAGTTACTGATATCATTCCCTTCTTATTTTCACATACTGTACTAATCTATATAGAGACATTAGTGGGCATTATTCACAAGAGTGGCGTGGATGTCAGGGTTTCTTCTTTCAGCTCATGGGAAAAAGTACAAAAGTAGTTCCAGTTAAATTACAGCCATTAATTTATCAATCAATCAAAAAAGTTTCTAAATGCAAACAAGCTAAAACAGTCACAACCCATAGCAAATTGTGAGAAAAGCTGATATTTGTTAACCTGTATGGAGTGGTTGATGAGGAAAGGTCATGTTGTGAGAGGTGTTTGTTGTTTCCACTTACTGAACAACCTGAGTAGGCTGTAGTGGGTTTATTGCTGATTCAGCTCACATCTCCGCTCACTGTACGACAGCACTGACTGTCTCATCTCTGCATCTTTGAGTGTTTCACTCTCATGGGTCCACACTTCCAACATCCCTCTGTACTTCCTTTCTACTCAGCAAGGTGTTATGTCTGAAACTTTACTCAGCTGGGATCCATGACCATCAGCAGCCAGAAACTCCTCCAAAATTTCAAGTCTGTGTGACCTTCTTAGATATTCATGATGTTCTCTACTCTTATAATTAGAAAGAAAAGTCTCCAGTCACCAGAAAGCACTGGCGTCATGAAGCGCACAGGGGTTTGGAGTCTCTTAACCGTGACTTGTGGCGCTTTCTTGCTGGCTGTACTTGTTTGCATGTTGCTGCCACCAGCTGTCAATCAGCAGAACAGTGTGGAACTGGTGGCATCGGTATGAATCACATTGTGTGTGTGTGTATCCTGTGTCGGTGAAGAAACCATAACCCAAGAAATCATTGCTTCATTGCGCTACTCAAAACCTTCACAAGGTACATTTAAAAACAAATGAGTGCCTCAGCAGCCGGTGAAGTCCACACTAATCAGTCCTTCATGAGTCCAGTTGAGTGTTTGTGTTATTTACAGTATGATAAATTCTCTCCATGCCTCTCTGAGATATTGCGTTTATGGGAATGGGAGAGATTTGAGGTCACAGTTACCTTAACCTTTTACCTCTGACCTCTGACGACCAAAATCGAATCAGTTTATCCCTGAGGTCCAACGGACAATTCTATCTATCTGTGTGAACTCACATACATTACCAGAGCTGGTCTGAGGATTGAGTCATGGCAACTGGACTTCTTTCTTCCAAGTAGAGACGTTTCGTTCTGCATCCACAGAACTT
>JAUYWH010000026.1:4053104-4115172 GCA_034779795.1 Ctenopoma multispine
AAGAAAGAAGTCCAGTTGCCATGACTCAATCCTCAGACTACTTTACCTGGATGACTGAGAATCTTCACAGACATTACCAGAGCTGCTTTTCAGATAAATAAGGGTTCAGGCAAATTAACATTTTTTGTGTGTTTTAGAAAAAGTACCAACTTTTCTGAGAACGAGGTTTGTAGATCCTTATAAGTTAATGATCATTTCAGGCAGTTACTTCCTCTGTTTACTTTTTCTCAGACTCCCAGTTTAGATCACATGAGTCCTCGTTCCTCTGAACTCTGCAAAACCACAGAACGACCCACAGAACCACAATAGCCACATGTATTGCAAACATTTCCTTTAATTATCCTTTAATTGCGATGTTGTATCAGAAAAAAACAGATTTAGTTCATCTGGTGAGTTGCCCAACCACGTTGAATATTATAAAGCTATTTTGAACAACCACACTGAACAGCAGAGAGAAATACTGGTTGTCACAGAGGGGGAGGGAAATGCAATATCATTGAAGTATAGCAAGGAGAGAGCACATTTTCAGAACATTCATAACGTTGGACTGGGTATGAGTGCCATTAACCATGAAATTCAAATACCTCAAAACTACATTGGAAACAAAATAACAAAAACATTTTTATTGTAATATATATAATTGATTGTTATATGTTATGCTGCTGTATATTGAAGCAGCTTTGATGGAGCAACTGATTGTTCCAAAGGAATTATAAACAATTCTAAACTTTCATTTATGTAAAGTATAGTATGTATAGTTATGTGTGATCTGCAGCGATGTTTCACATGAACGCGACAGATGTAAGATCACAGTAACTTTGTAATTTTGACCTTTGACCACCAAAATCTCATCAGGTCATCCCTGATTCTAAATGGGTGCTTGTACCAGTTTTTAAGAAATTCCCTCAAGGTGTTCATAAAACTATTTTACAACACTGTTGCTCACAGACAAAAGGTCAACAACAATAGTTGACCAAAGAATGGAAAAAGACGAAAGAGAAGTTTAAGGGAGGCTGGTTTCATTCTCACCTGCACGCAGTCGACCGATCGTTGTGTCATTGTCAGACTACCCTCCGCCAGTTCTAACATTTATCTGAAAATATGTTTCAGATCCTTTTCACTCTGACCGAAACTTCATCTGAAGCACCACTGACGCTTTGTGCCCCTTCTTGTGCGTGCTGTGCCCACTGAGAGGAAACCCATGGGGTAAGGCTGCTCTGCCGATTATTGCTGGATCTATAGGGGTTCTTGATATTCCATACGTGTACAACAGAGAGGACACCTCAGGAAAGATCCAGAATATATCCCATCTGGCTTGGCAGGAAGTAATTAAATAAATGGCATGTGAATGGATGGATGGAGATGACAGCAGAGACACTGAAATGATGATTCGTTTTAGATAGATTTCTTCTGATTTGCTCTAACTCTTTAGTGCATATTAGAACAATAAAAAATTATCAAATAAATATGAGCTATCAGTATGTTAAGCTCATGTTTGCGAAGCATTCATCCACTCAGATGTCCTTCAGTGTCTTAGTTTAAACTGCAATCCCATTTAAGAGTCCAGAAGTCTCTTTCTCCGTGAGCTGATAAAAAATAATTATAAAGGCATTAACAGACATGTTCCATGTTCTCATCATTTCACTGACAGAAGATTAAAAGTGTCTAGAAATATCCTGCTATTGTTTCATAAATCTCTTAAACCCTTTGCTGGCGTCCTAATGGAAATGTTCGGATGCATTTCAGCGTGAGGGATTTAATGTTTCTGTATGCAGACGGCTGAGATACTGTGTATTTAACAGGCTTAGGCAGCTACAGTCAAACCAAATGTTGGTTATTATTGTGAAGTTTTCTATCATCCACCAAATCTTGACTTCATCTGGCATCCTGTGTGTGTGTCAAAAGATGACAGTCAGTATGTTCATCATACAAAGACGACTTAAACTCTGAAGAAGTTGTGATGTTTTCCATGTATTTGTACATGAGGTATAAAAACGGTTCTTTGATCAGCGACTATAACCAGGGTCATTTCTGGACAATGTGGTGTCCTAAGAGCATGTGCTCACCCCACAGCATCACATAATGACCACATAGTGTCTCAGTACCAGCACTAAAGGTACCTCGTAGTGTCAGTGTAAGATGCACAGGGATGTCGACTCCCTCAAGCATTGTTTATTGATGATTCACAGTGAAATCTCCATCTCTTAAGTATAATTTTACTTACTCTTTGTTCTCTTTTCTTTCTCCACTTTTTCTTATTTGTTGAGAAAACATTCAGACCTACTTTACTGACAAACACAAAAACTGCTTTTCTACTTTCCTCTTCTCCTGTTGCTGGGTGGACATGCTGCCGTTTGCTGTTTAAACTGGTGCTAATGATCCAAAGAACCTTTAATGTAGTGACCAGCATCAGTTTCCAATGTGTTTCCATTTGTGTAATCATGTACTTGGGAATAAGTGATGTTTACAGGAGACGTCTAAAGAGCAGTGTGGTGATGTGATGGTAGTGAAGAGTGAACAGTCCCAAGTGTTTATGGCCAGCTGATTGCTGCCTAACCGGGTGGTGAGGTCATTGTGAAATAACAAGCATCGTCCACTTTGATGTTAGCTTTATCCCTCCGAGCCTCATTATTTTATACTTAGACTTTTCTGCTCGTCTTACATTTCCCCTCCCATTTTTTTCCTCTCCCTTTTTTTCATGGTACCTTGGAGATTTTAATTTAAGCTGCACTGGGATTTTAAAAAAACAAAACAACTGTGACTCATTGCAGCTTTTTTTGTTTGTTTGTTTCTGTACACAAACATGTTTCTACATTTCTTTAAAGGTCTGTATTGTGAAAAACAAGAAAAACTAGTCTTGAGGAGGATGGTGCTGTAAAAGTTTTCATTTGAAATGTTAGGAGAGTGAAGAACTTGGAGGCCTCACATCCGACCAGTCAGAGGTGGTCAGGAATAATGTTTGTTTTATCTTGTTAGGAAGCAGCTTTACAGAAACCTCTGGTGATTAAAATGACACAGGTATGTTTAATATGCACTCATTATTTATAAAACTTAGTCAAAAGGTCAAATAGTTGATAGTCAAAATCCTGCCGTCCCATTATAACAACAATCCTGAAAAGTTCAATCCAAACTGTGAAGATATTTCCAGACATAAAATGGGTGCCCCATGGCCAGATTATGAGACAATAGGCCTCTGGGCAGACAAGTAAAAGACCCCCCCCCCCCACCCCTCTAAAATGGGACTCTTAAACTGAAATAGCATTTTGTGTCTCCTTGTGGCCATTTTGTGTCTCAGTGAAAAACGAGTACAGGCAAAGAAAGTGCTTTTATTGGAAGCGGTGGTTTGTCGCTTTATGGTCATTTGGTGTCTTTGAACGGAGCTCTGTGACTATCAATCGACAAATATTGACTGTTTTTATCAGTAATCCATCCATGTGTTGTGTGGCTCACTTCTATTGTTTCCATGTGGGTCAGAGTAAATTTAGTTTACAGCCTGACAATATGTTTATAAATCACTGTAATATAATGACATTTCCTTCTTTAATTGAAATTGTGAAAAAATGGGGGCATCCACAATGTCCTGTCCTGACCTTTTCCTGACTTTCTCTGAGTTCATGCAAACAAAGGCAACGATAACTTCAAAAGATCCAGACAGCTGCACGTTTGACATGCATCTCTGCAGCGACTGCAGACCTTCAGGGAACAATGGGGACCACCTGGCTCTCTCCTGATCTAAGAGCTACAGTAATTGGTTTAGATGTTGGATCAACAATCTGATCTTGTAATCATCCTGGACTAAAGTGTAGAAAGAAAGAGCAGTTCAGCAGTACGTGCCAACACTTCAAGATTCAGGATTCTTTATTTGTCACATACAGTGTGCAACACGCAGTGAGATGGATCCTGAGCCGTCCCTTTTCTAAGGACTCTGCAAAGTTTACAAATTTCAAAAGGTAAATAAAAAAATATAAGTATAAGTGCAAGCTAAAATGAAAGCAAGAAAATATGTTCCAACGGAACAGTGGCACAGACGTCACTGGGTTGATGACAAAGCGGAGTTTTAACTGTGAGCTAAATCTGTAACCATTATTCACCTTTATTGATGTATTTAGCAGTGCCAAACAATGGTCTCATGCAGTCACTTAACCTTTTGCATCACCTCGATGTGATGACCTTTGCACAGTTTGTTGGTTTTACACTTGGTGGATGCAGCTGGGTTGACTCACAACACTGTTCCATCTCCCGGCATCGATATGAGTCAACTCGTCAACATAGCCACAGTTTTATTTCACTCCTCTCCCTTTGTCAACGCATTCCAGCTACTGCTCGCTGCCTACTCATTCTGTCTGCATGGTTTTAACAGCGTGTGCTACAGATGCCAGTCGATATGCAGGGTACACTGATCAGCCACAACATTAAATCCATCTGGTGGTTTTAATGTTGTGTACAGGGGTCAGCATGGACAGAATGTAATGTTGGCCACAAGTGTCGATGCCCATGGCTTGCTGGTGTATATCTGTCTGATCTGACGCTGAGATTTAGTGAGAAGTGTCTAATGCAGCAGGTCTTTGCATGGAGCATCTTGTTCTGCAGCCCTGAATAGCAGTGTCACCGTCAATGAGACAAGCTGACCTGCAGATTTTCTAAAATACAAATTAGTGTTACCTGTTAAATCTTCTATTTATGAAGTATTATAAAGTTCTCACAGATAACTGTATTTTATACGCATTCATTTGCCTTTTTATAGAAAGCAGTGCTCATATTTCCCTGATCTCTGAACTGTACGTCTGATTCAGTTATGTTTGTTTCATACTGCACACTAGCCTCATTGATTTCCAGATGCAGATTGATATTTTTAATATTCTGTCCAGATAAGGCAACAAATCCCTGTTAAACACCAGTGTAGAACAAGAGTAGCTGTGTGATTAGGTTTTTATCCCACTTGTAAATCTTTTCCTGTTCCTCCCCCCATCTCTCAGCGATGCGTTCAGGGGCCAATTTCTTGTTTTGCCCCACCATATTTAAATGAGAGCCATAAATGATTCTCATTCACGTGGTGCAAATTAGTTAGTAATGTAAGATGAACTTTACAAACATCACGCCTGCTTCACAGTCACTGTTTGTCTTTGGCACTTTGTCTTTTTTTAATATTTTCCCCTGGTTATAATCATGTTTTCATGAAGTCTCTGATGTCCCTGTTTCACTAATGTGATGTTTTAGGGTTGCAGGTTTTATATTTTAGCCCGGGAAAATGAAAGTGCTCTATACAACGTGTGAAGCCCCCTCTGCTGTGTGTGTGCAGCAGAACAAGTACAGTTGAAAGAGTCGGCGTAAGAAGCACAAAGCTGTTTGTGCTGCTTTATTCAAAGTGGTGTGATCACCCAGTAAAGTGCAATCGAAGCTACAGCTTTATTGTCGTAATCATCATTACTCTCATCATTAGGGACAAGAGTAAAAATCAGTGTGTCTTTAGACAGGGCTCATTTATTTCTCTGTTCCGTTACTCTGCAGCATGAATCCAGCGAGCAGCTCTTCTGTTTCTATCTAAAGCTTAATTCACATATAAAGTCTCATGTGCCAAGTGTTTGTTGGAGGGAGTCTGTACTGATCTCTACCAGGAAATGTGTAAATGCTTTCTAACTGTCTGCACGTTTTGAAACTGATTATGAGCTTCATAAAATGTTTTTTTGCAGGCTACAATATGAACAATATTAGCGGTTGTTAGACTAGAGGTCCCCAGGCATTGTGGGGGACGAGGATTTGTCCATTGAGAACTGCCGGTTCAGTAATTCAACCAAACACAGGACCACTTCTTTCCATATTTCTGTACTTCCTTATTGATTTGTGTTGTCTCAGTTTTAAAGAGCTTCGGCAAAACCTGAGAATGAATGTTCACTGTTGAAATAAAAGGGCATTTTAGTCGCTGTCTCACTGGAGAATATAAGCAAGTAAAAGAAAATTATCTAAAACTGATCTAGTGTCATCCATAACCTTCTAAGTCTTTAGGTCTCTAAAAACCCCTCACGTCACATTAACACAGGTAAAACACTGTTTTAACACTTAAATCACACAGCGAGTCTTGATGAACAAATTATTCAAGATGTTTGATGTTTACTAATTTCTAATTAGCTCAGAACAAAATGACATAACAACAGTCAGCGGAGACCAAAGTCATTAACTGAGACACTCATACATAATGTCCCACAGGTGCTTTGGATTTAGGTCAGGGGAACGTGACGGCCGTCATCCAAGACCTGCCTACACAGTCTTGTCACATAAGGCCAGGTGTTGTCCAGCACCAGGAGAAACCCAGCCCCCACTGCAGCGGCACAACATTGGTCATGACATGTCGGTCTGCGTGGCCATCACTGACCCACTAAACGGGTCATGCTCGATGATGTTATAGGCAGCGTAACATTCACCGTGAACGTGCCATCTTGGAGTAACTGGACTACCTGACTCCTAAAGCCTCAGTGACAGTCGTGTTGAGCGGCCCTCTGTGTGTCGGGTTGTGATAGCTGTGAGAGCTGAACACAGACAGCAAGAGTCAGGGTCAAAGGTCAGCTGTAGTCCAGTCAGTAACAGACTGCTGCTTTAAAGAGAGCAAACTGGTGCAATATCTTTTCTGAGTTTGATTTTCCTTGTGTCTACTTGGTCTTTGATGAGCTTTCTCTGCCTCCATCTCTCTCCCACATACGTACAATATGACTTTCAGTCATATTACAGGATGTGGTACAGTCATTCATTGACCTGTAGGCCACTGTTGACTCTGGTGTTAGACTGTATCTGTGGGTTGATCTGTGTGTGTGTCTCTCTCACACACACACACACATAATATTTAGTAATAACCAAAAGGTATCATATATCAGATATGGTCAGCTGTGGCAGCAGCAGGATGTTTGCTCTGAGCTCAGCAGTTTTCATTCACGGGTTTTAATACAGTGTAATCTTTCCTCTTCATCTGACAGCAAAGCATCGACTTTTGTTTTTAGCTGCAAAAGCATTTTGTAATGAAAAGATTATTCATCTCTGTGATTCCTCATATAAAACAAGTTCCTCACTGTTGTGCTTTTGCTGTGTTTTGTTTTATTGTTTTGAATCCTGCTCTTTGACAAAAGTTTAAAGTTATTGATTTGTATTTAAACCCGCCTGCTCTGACCTTTAGATCTGCTGACTGTGACTAAACTGTTTTCTGTCTGCTGCCGATAAACACGGAGGAGAAGCAACAGAGAGAACACAGATACTGCGGTGTTTGTAGTTACTGTATGTAAAATAAATTTCTAGACGCTGCTTCTAACTTATCTTAATGTAGCGAGGTGCTGATGAAGCATCCTGTGATCCAGACACATTAAACAGCAGTGAGATATTTAAGACTTTAACGATTCCTGCACCAAAGTGTTGGAGCATTGTCAGTTATATGAATTTCATAAGGACGACTTCCTGAAGCACCAAAAATGTGACGGAGCGTAGCAGAGCAGGGAGAGGGAGAGGGAGAGGGACACAGCGGATCGATTTTCATCTTACGAGCTTAAGTTGCATATTTTAGCTCTAACAGCGTTGATTACATGATAAGGAGACTTGTAACTTTCCTCACATTACACACACACACACACACACACACACAACAAACTGCTTCAACACACAGCATCATTCCTACTCCTCCTATTTATTGAGAGTCTTTCATTTAACTACAATCTGTAACTTCAGTTGTCATTTTGATCATACGAACTGAAGGAGGTTTAAACTTCTGTTTAATATTTTTCATGTCACCCAGGGTAACACACTTTGAAGATGATGATGACACCCGGCTTGTCCTATCACTCTGACACTCAGCTAGGGGGCCCACATTGCTCCTTGCAGACGTCAAGGCTGCAACGTGAACCAGACTGAACTTTCCCATCTCTACCCAACTACCACAGCTCCCTTATTGTAGGCTCCTGTTTCTAGCATTACAATTCAGCAGCTAATCCACAATGCTGCTTCAAACCGCACACCACTTCATCCACATTTTCATTCTTCTTCTTCTTCCCTGTTGCTGCTTCATCCACTTGGCCTACAGGGCAGAAAAGGGACCTGCTTATTCCTTTATTTAAGACCGGGTGAAACCATGAACCCTGGTCCAACCAGTGTGCTCCACAGCCTCTGGATGTTTAGTCATCCCATCACTCATCATACTCTTGTCTGTTGTTGCCTGATAGTGGTGGAGTGAACTGAAGTCAGGACAGCAGTACCACTGTCCATATATGATGATATAATATGTCTGAATAAGATTTTAGTCACATTTCCTAAAAGTGATATGATGCCAGATGTCAGAGGTATGGTATAGATGGTATCTAGCTCTGGATCTGGCAGAGGAATGTAATGTACTGGAAGAATCTTCGCGTTTGGGCTGATTTAACCAGTGATGAAGGAGTTTCCTGTACTGACAAAGACAGATTCTTCCTGTAAGTCACTTGAGTATCTTCTTGACTGGTGAAGTAGCGACATGCACAGTACACACTCATTAATAAAACATAGCAAACTTCAGCTTCACTGCCATCTTTCATAACTTTACTTTGGTCTTTGTGTCAACCTGAGGCACCACGCCAACATACCATCAGAGACCCCCCCCCCCACACACACACACACACACACACACACACACTTACAGCATATCATATGACACACTGACAACAGACAAATGATCTATGGTTTCTTGTGGCAATCCTGAGGAGTAGTTGCTAGGCAACCTGGGGAGTTTCTTAAAGCACTTCTATCTCCTCTGCAGAGGAAGGAGATGATGGGGGAGGATGGGGAGCGGAGCACAGAAACACTGAATTGGATGTTGTACGGTGAAGCTGGTTATGTAACATGGTCTTCAAGTGTAGGATTGTCTCTATAAATATTCTTGATCCCCGCTTCCACATCAGAGCCAAATCCTGCTGGCTTCTACATTCAGGCTGCAGGTGTAGAAGGAATACAAACTGTTCTGCTTCCTGTTTGTCGAGGAACAGCAGATTTTCTCAATAGCACCATTACATTACTCTGCCAAACACTGAGAACCAAATGGAGAGTCAGGATTTAACAGAAATAGACTGATGGGCTCAGATCAGTTATTTGTTGTTATGAACTGAAAGATCATTTATGACCCCAGTAGGTAGGCAAGCGTTTTCAGCCACAACCGAGAGCTGCGGCTCCTAACCTACACAACTTTTCATGTGAACAAATTAAGTGTAAGTGAATGTACATAGTTCTCCTCATATTTTCATGATATCCATCAAAACTTTTGATTGCCAGTGTAGTCGGACAAAACACCTAACAAACTAGTTCCGATAGAGCACAAACTGGGTTTTTGTAGATACCCATTAAGCCCCATTCAGATGGGATTAACATCACAGCCTTGAAAAAAATCTACAATTTCCTCGTCTGCAATGTAATTCATTGTTCCAGACCATGATTGAACCATGGTGAAATTACAGGATGGGGTCTGTAAGAAGCATGTAGATTCAGGAGGACAAAGAGAGAAGAGGAAGATGAAAGGCTCCCCATGAGGCAATCGTACTGTGTGTGGTGAATTACAGTCAAAAATCATACTTCTTCTCAGTGGTCGTTCTCCACCAAATCACTTCCAGACTCTTAAAGTCAGAAACAACACTTGTACACAGAGATTGTACTGGTTCATGTCGAGCTTAAAGTTAGCGGTGCTGTGAAGGCGGAGACGCAGCGTTATGCAGACATACATAATGTAATGATGTGGCTCTACAGTGGTTCTCTAGCCAGTGGAAAAGGAAGTTGTTTGACCTTTCCTAATTTGAACCAGCACTAGCACCAGCCCAGAGCTCTCACTGAGTTCATGTCAGTCGCAAAGGAGCCTCACTTACATCTGAACTTACATCTGAACACACGTTGTGTTTGTGTTTAACGTTTCGTCAGTATTTAGTGATGGTTCATGGGCAGACTGCAAAGAGAAACTATCAACAGTCTAACTCTTTCATCATACTGTTAATGACAATATGACATATAAAAAATGCTTAAAGATGAAAGTCTGTTAGTTGATAATAAAGCCGCCCATCTGATGAACTTTTAAGAAACCTTCATCTACTCATGACCTTTCCCTTCATATTTGTTACCAAATAGGCTGATATATTGGTAGCATCTTTCCATTTTTTAAATTAGCAAATCATTATGAACTTAATCCATTTTCACACAAAAAAGCACATTTCACACTGAGCTGATTTTTTAAAAAAAAGTACAGGGACAAGCAGCTCTTTCCGCGGATAAAAGAGATCCACTTTAAATTACAAGGACGTGGCTCCAGACAGGATTTAAATTATACGGAGACCGGCGAGTTCACTGAACACAGTAGGTAATTTCAGATGTAATTATCACTTTATCCACATACGCACTCTGGACAGAATTAAAACCACTGACCAGGGCAAGTATAATAAAATCACCCAACTACCACCCATAGAGCATGTTTAATGGGGGTGTTGGTTTTCACCTGTTGCATTTCTGTTCCAAACATTTACCTAATGGACCTTGGTTTTATCATATCTGCTCTGACTATGGGGCCACGCCAAAATTTTGGGATTTACATCCTCAATGTGTAAATTGTGGTGTCTCTCTTCTCACTGCTGAGGCCTGACTGAAATGAAACAATGAAGGACACTGGTGTCTCCAGGCTCCACTGGCCACTCTGTTAAATAAATAAGTGGAACATACTGCCACTGCTCTTCTGTGTTCATACAGAAAAAAACAGTTGATGAATTAAACACGGACCTATGCTGCAGTTCATTTACATTCAGACACTGACTGCTGAGAACAGGTTGCTAACTATTAGCTAAACAAATATCCACAAATGCTTGTACTTTTGTAAAACACATTTTCTTGAAGCTTAATTTATCTGACAAAAATACAAAGAAAAGATTTTCAGTGTTTTCACTTACTAACTTACTAAGTTGATTGTACGTAGTGAATATAAGCTAACGTAGAGCTTGATGCTGCAACGCACTCAAAGGTTGGGAAAGTGTTTTTTTGTCTCGAACTCGGCTGCGTTTCTGCACAGAATGGATGTGATTTCCTTCTTGAGTAATAGAGGTTTAGGTTGCATTTCTGGATACAGCAGGTAGACTTTGTTAAATTGCAACGGTTTTACAAAGTCCTTTTGTACTCGGTTTTTCATGCAGTGCCACCTGAGGGCTTGAAGGTGCTGCACACACAACAGTGGTTTCAACCTTTGGTTTTTACACACAGAGTTCTACAGAGTTTCTGAATCATGTAACAGTTTTCTGAAGAATCTAAATTCTTCAATCTTGTATTGATAAAATATTCTTGAATTTACATTTAGCCATCTGGCAGACAGACCAAAGCAAGTTACACATTACACACAGTGAGCAATCTGGGGCTCATCGCTTGCTAAAGGGCACTTTAACATCATAGACAACTGCCCTACCAACTGAACCACAGCTGCTTCTTTTAGACTTATTGAAGTCTTTCACTACATTTGGCACAAAGTGAAGGAGTTTGTATTATGACCCATCTGTACTACTTACTTTCTACCTTACTTCTATTTGGTCTCAACGCCAGAGCTGGTGTGAGGCTTTAAACAACATCTAAATGTAGGTCACACTTTTCCTGATGATCTATATTTGACTAGATTACATTTGAGAAGCAAATATTATACTTTACTACATTTATTCGATTGCTTTGGTTACTAGTTACTTTTTGATATATGATTAATAAGACAAATATTTTAAGATTTTATTGATCATCAGTGCTATTCTTCAGTACATACAGGTGCTGGTCATAAAATTAGATTATCATGAAAAAGTTGATTTATTTCAGTAATTCCATTCACAATACCCCATAGATTTTCTATGGGGTTAAGATCAGGCAAGTTTGCTGGCCAATCAAGAACAGGGATATCATGGTCCTTAAACCAGGTACTGGTAGCTTTGGCCCTGTGTGTAGGTGTCAAGTTCTGTTGGAAAATGAAATCTGCATCTCCATAAAGTTGGTCAGCAGCAGGAAGCATTAAGTGCTCTAAAACTTCCTGGTAGACAGCTGCTTGGACCTCAGAAAACACAATGGACCAACACCAGCAGATGACATGGCACCCCAAACCATCGACTGTGGAAACTACACTGGACCACAAGCAACGTGGATTCTGTGCCTCTCCTCTCTTCCTCCAGACTCTGGGACCTTGGAAAGGAAGGAAATGCAAATTTTACTTTTATCAGAGAACATAACTTTGGACCACTCAGCAGCAGTCCAGTCCTTTTGGACTCTTCTGACGCCGTCTCTTGTGAAGAGTGGCTTGACACGAGGAGTGCGACAGCTGAAACCCATGTCTTGCATGTGCGTGGTGGTTCGAGAAGCACTGACTCCAGCTGCAGTCCACTCTTTGTGAATCTCCCCCACATTTTTGAATGGGTTTTATTTCAGGATCCTCTCCAGGGTGCAGTTATCCCTATTTCTTGTACAGTTTTTTCTTCCACATCTTTTCCTTCCCTTCGCCTCTCTAAATGTGCTTGGACACAGACCTCTGTGAACAGCCAGCCTCTTTAGCAATGACCTTTTGTGTCCTACTCTCCTTGTTCAAGGTGTCAATATTCGTCTTTTGGACAACTGTCAAGTCAGCGGTCTTCCCCATGATCGTGTGGCCTACAGAAGTGGACTGAGAGACCATTTAAAGGCTTTTGCAGGTGTTTTGAGTTAATTAGCTGATTGGAGTGTGGCACCAGGTGCCTTCAATATTGAACCTTTTCACAATATTCAAATTTTCTGAGATACTGAATTTGGGATTTTCATTAGTTGTCAGTTGTAATCATCAAAATTAAAAGAAATAAACATTTGAAATATATCAGTCTGTGTGTAATGAATAAATATAATAGACAAGTTTCACATTTTGAATGGAATTACTGAAATAAATCAACTTTTTCATGATATTCTAATTTTATGACCAGCACCTGTAAAGTAATTTGCAATATAATTATTGGATTAAAACATAATCATCAAAACAGAGTAAAATGTTAAAAGCTCCATTAACAGCAGCAACATTAAAGTGATTACCTTTGGTACTTCATTATTATTCATTTAGTTAAGTAACATTTTGAATACAGGCCTTTTACTTGTATATTTAATTGTACTTTGAGTATATCTACACTGTGCTAATGACAATTTTATTAAAGTAAATTATGTGAGTTCTACTTTCACCATTGTATGTCCCTATGTTCCTCATCAAGAACTAAAGATTAGTCTTTATAAAGTTTTACCAGGCACCACTACAGGTACAGAGAACGTTTCCGTTGTGATGCAGAGGCAAGGGAGATAAAGGTCAAACAAAAGATTGAGCCTCCTTGGGAAGGATGACGAGAAGAAATATGACTTTCATTTGGATAAATTCTTGGTGGCTGAATGACTATAAGGACGGAGAAGCCATCATGGACGGACTCGTTTATGATAACTATATTAAAGTGTCAGTTAATTCCTCTGTATGTTGATGCTGATGTTTAGACACAAACAGAGTGAACTCATCAGTTGTAGAAAAGTGGTCTCCAGTTTATTCCTGCTCTGACTGTGATGAATGAGAAAGCGTCAGAATGTAAAAGATTTGAGTTTTACCCAAATAAGTTGCCTTCATGTCAGTGCAGGGAAATTAAAGTGTTACACACCAACACTGAGTGATATGGTATTTTTATAGCATGACGAGCAGGAAACACAAAGAGAGTGGAGCGGGGTGACATGACAAAGCCTAAATTAAGTTGTATTCAATGTTTAGTCAGTGTTTATCCCTTTTTACTTACACCAATCAGCCACAACATTATCACCAGACAAGGATTTTGATGTTGTGGTGGACAGGGGTCAGTTGGTACAGTGTCTGACACCTGTTGATCATGACCAGCATTACATTTTTCCCATGCTGACCCCCACCCACCACTACATTAGAGGATTTTAAAGTTGTGTGTATCTTGATGTTCAGTCTGAGCTCTGTGGTCGCAGTTTGTTATACAAGTCCAAACTGTTGCATAATCTCACTTTAAAACAGCTCCAGTCCGACAAAGCAAAATGGTGATTGTGCTCAAGGCCCCCCCTCACTGTGGTGGGTTCAGACGCTCAGAGTCAGTCTGTGGATGTTTGACAGTCACTGCCACCTGCTGGTGGATCCAAATAACACACCCTGCAGGTCCAATTTTCAAACTGATCAACCATGAAGGTGCAGAGAGAGAGTTGTTGTTTAAAGACGTTACAAAGTCCCTGCACCTGTCAGTCACCTCCACACTGCTCACGCATCGGGTGAATTCCTGCATTCTGCTTTTAACAATTAACTTTGTCTTCTGATAGATAATGTTTGAACTCAGGTCTGAGCTGCACCCACACAAACAGAAGGCAGTTATTGCTTAATAAAGTTATTGAGCTTAAATGCTCCACAGAGATTAGTGTTGGCAGCATATTTTTCACTTCAATTTTTTACTGCTACAGCAGTAGTTTCTAATTTCACAATCAAAACATGAAGTGAGTTATGATTTGTTATAAACAGTGCATTTACGAAATGTTTTAACTACTCTCAAGTGGTGGTTTACAACATGGGTGTCAGGGTGCAAGAGGAGCAAAATATTGTGATGCTCTGACTTCACATCTATGCTAAGACTAGTGACATTTTCATCAGCCTTAGCTGTAGCAACTATGTGTTTACTGTTAGTTGGCAAATGTTAGCATATGCTAGCATGCTGATTTGAGCATTCAGCTCACTCAGCATGTCTGTTTTCCTCTGATTATTTAATCTAAGCTTTTCACTTATGAACTGCTGAATTCGACATCTTCTGACTGATCAATTATAAGCCTACAAGAGACAAAACAAAACGCAAAGTGACTGAAAAATGTTTAATAGCAAAAAAACTTTTAACAATCCACTGAAAAACTTTCAACGCAGACATCATCTAACTTCCACCACCACAATCACAGGTGCACCATCATGTTCTGAATGGGAACCAGGCACACCCCCACCACAACACCTACAGGCTGAGGAGCCACAGTCTGCTGCCTCTCACTGAGGACAATCTGCTCAGTGAAGCTGCAGCTGGAACACCTGGCTCAGTGGACTCCTCTTCACGCCCAGGTTAAACCTCGCCTGTTGGAGCTCAGGACGCTCCTGCCGTCTGCACGTCTCGTTTTGTCGCCAAGGAGGCCATGGTCGGTGTCCGGGATAAGCCGTCCGAGTTGCCCTGGATTATAAAATTGAATTAGTCTGGTTATGCTTAAAGTCTGTTCATGTCTCAAAAACATTGATGCGTGGGTTTTCTTTTTAATTGTTGATTAAAATAATAATCAATAATTGATTATTTTAGTAATCTTGTGTAATGGAAGAAAAAGCACACTTAGTGGACTGGGTGTGTGGCTTGGTGCTGCTATGGCCGACCTTCTGGCTCTATGTGTTCAAATTTCCATATAACAAACCTCATTAGGAAATTTTCCAAATTAAATTATTAACTTTAATAAAGTAGAGAGGACTTTAAGTGATTCAGCAAGTTTAAAGATCACATAAAAACTGCTTCTCCTGCAGAAGGTGAATACGTAGTTAACTTGTCTGAGTGGGTCAGGTTTCAACCTGCAGCAACCATCCACAGTCCACACAGAAATGCTGATGAAAAAAGTTCTGTAAGGAGTTCAACTTTATGAGTCGTTTTCTTTTTTGCCTTAAGTAAGAATGATTAATCACATCTTCACCTCCTCACCAACTCCCTATATTATTATTTTTAAACACTAACATTTTTATCAGTTTCTGAGTTACAACTGTTTCTTTGAGTACTGCTAAGGAAGAAAAGTTTAAGGGAAAGATTGTTGGAGGAAGAGTTGAACTCAGATCTAAGAATAGACTCCTACTCTGTAAACTCCAAAGCTCTCCAGATGTTGTTTAGAGATTTTCCAAATTAAAGTTTACAGAGTCTCTTTAGCTACAGAACACATGAACTGATTCAGCAACTTTACCAATTACAAACTAAGAGCCAGTCTTGAATTCGGCACATTTATCACAGATAAACATGAACAACTTGTACCTCAGTATTCACTCCTTGTCTTTCTTGTCGCTGTTCTGGAGTTTCTCCACAATCTTGCGCTCATGTCCCGCTGGGTTGTGTCTGTTTGTGTTGTCGCTGGCCTCCTTCTTTGTCCTGCCTTTACGAGCTGAACCTTCTGTAACATTAAAAAAATATTTGTGGATAATAATACGGTTCAATTTAACAAAAAAAACAACAACACACAAACTGTTTGTTCAGCTGGTTTCAGTCGTCTGACACTTTGTTATGAACCTGACGTTTTCTCACCTGCATATTTATCGGTTAAGTTATAATATTCATATTCATCGTAGTATTCGTCTTCAAAGCTGGTCGGCTTCATGTTTTTCACGTCGACGTGGCTCATGTTTGTTGCTCCGAAGTTTGTCGAGAAGAATCAGTAACAGTAACCAGTTGTTTTCTTTTCTTCTGTCCTTTGTCTTCTGTTTCCAGAAAAACAAAAATGTTTTATTTTCCAGATTTCTCGGTGTGTGTTTTTATAATGGGACATTAAGCTCCTCCTCCACACTCACATACAGACACGCCCCCTGGTACCTTTCCTCCTTATGCTGCAGAAATGTTACATCATATTTTAGCTGGAAAAGCTTGTAGACTACTGCCTCTGTATTGTCTGTGAAATAAATCAAACAAACGTGTTAAATTCAAGTTTATTCTCTCTCTGAAAATGCTGACAACCTCATTAATCTTTCTCGCTTCCAGATACAGACTGAACTTTCTAGAAAGTTCTTGAACCAAGAGGATTTCTATTAAAACACAGGAATATTTTGCCTTCATATAATTTCACTTGTTCTAATAAGACACATTTGACAGGGACATAATGTGGATTGTGAAATATTATTTATTAATTGTTCAATTGTAGTTTTGTAATATTAGTTTCTCTCTAAAATGTATTTCACCTTTAAATGAAACGTTAAGTAATATGTCTTATATTGCTGGTCTAAGAGTAGTTAGCTGTAAATATTTTAGCCTTACATAGAATGTAAAGTAAATATAAAAATCTGTTTTAAGAATAAGGAAATGTTTACTGAAAGAGATGTCAAGTTCACTTTTACCTGATATAAAAAAATTAACAATAAATAACTATTTGTAATTTCAACTTTGGGCCTAAACAAAGCTCCCATGCTGTGCCACCCCTAACCACCCCTCTAGCTCACCCCTGCTAAAAAGTACAATGTCATTTAAAGAAGAGACCTCAGTGTCTTCAGGTAGGTGGCTACAGCTCTGACAAATAATGTGAAGAGTTTTAACAGTGCACGGTGATTTCTTATTGTTGATGTATTATGCATGTCTTATTTAGCAAACTCTCGCTCCATGAATCCTGACCTTCGTTTGCAGCAGCAGATTAGAGCAGCTCTGTTTTCCTTATCAGCAGCTGCAGTCTTCACACAGCTCAGACCTGATTCAGTGGAACCATTTGTCCACATTTGACCTCAGTCTGCAAAAAAAACAGGCCACAAAAGTGTGTTTGTGTATGCTGGTGTGTGTTGTTGTCCTAGTATCCCAGCCGCCTAATCGTTGTCAAACACCTCGTGATATCTCAGAGTCAAAGTGCTGAGAGATTGTTTTAAAGAAATAAACTTACTTCAATTGTCAATGAGGTCAAATATATTTTAATAAAATTAACTGGATGACAATGTCTTTGTTTGTTCATATGCAGGAACTCATTTTTGTGACTTTAACCTTTTTGATGCACTCATACACATGAATTGTTTTATGTTTTCCTCCTATTGTTTCCGTGTTTTTATACTCTGGTTATGAATAGACAAAATTTCAGCTGTATTTCTTTCCTGGAAATACACATATACTTGAAATGTTATCAATTATAGGTGCAAACTGGATTCTGTTTGTCAGTCGTCTCCAGGCTTTTGAGAAACGTACCATCATTTATGTTTATTAGAACATGTAACATACATAAGAAGTGTTGCTTATGGATAAATGTACAGTGAAGAAGGAAAACACAGTAGTCCTAGTCTAATTCAAGCACAAGTGGATTTCTGCATGAGAAGACGTTGCCTGGTGCAAACACAAACAATAATTCTGACAGCAGAGGAAAAAATGACATCACGCTCTAAATTTAAACTCCACTCATCCTCATGTCATAACGTTGAAATTACAGACCTCAAGCATCCTCCATCATCTGCTGTTAAAATATACTTTACATGTTACAGTGAACCCGGTCTGGTTTGTGGCTGCGCTGCTGAGTCTAGAATTCAATGGAAAAAAACGTCACTTTAGTTAAAGCAAATAATGATCGATATAAACATACTGAGTGCTGACAGTGAAGTAAAGAACTGTTTGTCCTAACATACAGTACAGGCCAAAAGTTTCAATTCATTCAATGTTGTTTTCTTTATTTTCATGACCATTTACATTGGTAGATTCTCACTGAAGGCATCAAACCTATGAATGAACACATGTGGAGTTATGTACTTAACAAAAAAAGGTGAAATAACTGAAAACGTCTTTTATATTCTAGTTTCTTCAAAATAGCCGCCCTTTGCTCTGATTACTGCTTTGCACACTCTTGGCATTCTCTCCATGAGCTTCAAGAGGTAGTCACCAGAAATGGTTTTCCAACAGTCTTGAAGGAGTTCCCAGTGGTGTTTAGCACTTGTTGACCCCTTTGCCTCTGCGGTCCAGCTCACCCCAAAACACATTGAATGAGAAGGTGTGTCCAAACTTTTGGCCTGTACTGTATGTTGTCGTGCTCTCAGATCAGCTGAGGGAGGCAAGAAGGGACGACTGACGTTAGACAAAAAGAAGCAGATAAGATGTTTTGTTACAAAAGTAAAAGTGTCAGTACAAACAGTAAAATACCATTATTACTGTTGCTACGTGACAAAATACATACTAAAAAAGAGCAGCAGCACTGACTGCACGCTGTGTGCCAAGAAGACTTTTCAACTTTTGGACTTTGACACAGTAATCGGACACTTCAAATGTCAGATCAGTAACAGAGGGTTACTGAACTGACAGAGGTAAGGAGGAAGTGCAGGGGCTTAAATAGTAAGTGGCTGATGGGAAATGAAGTGCAGCTGAGGGCAATCAGGGAGTGAGAGTGAAGTGAAGGGCGTGGCTAAGGTGAGGGAGGACCAGAAAGACGTGGAAAAACAGACAGACAAGGGCAAGGGGAAGACATGACACTGACAAGAGGAAACATTTAGTCATTTGGCATTTGTAACTTTCAGGGACACTCTGAATATTCTGCACCACGGCGAGATGCTAAACAGGCAAAACAACAGCTTGTCCCCAGACCGTCACAGGGCCCCACAGCTTGTTTGTCTGGCAGGCCACTTGCAGGTTAAAGCAAAGCACAGTAAATGGTCTGCTGCTGAATGTGTGAACAACATAACCTAAGTCAGAGCAGAGGCCACATCATTGGTGAAAGAAGTACTCAGATGTTTTGTTTAAGTACAAGTACCAGTACAACATATTAAAAATACTGCATTAGACCCACAAGCAAATGTCAGCAGTAAAAATTACACACACACAAGTATTAGCAATAAAAGTCTGGTACAGAACCAGTATATATCTGATATATTATTGTATGTGATGTTATGTTTTCTTTATGTTTTCATAAGATACATCTGTGGGAATTTGTTGAAAGGTTTCGAGCTATAGTTCCTTTCCATTACTGTATAACTACATATGTTTTAAATACGTTTATTATAGCCAAGTGCATCATAGTTATTATAATCAAACCAAACATAACAAAGCTTAAAGAATGTTTATGTTTTATTTAAAAAAGTTTCATCATCATCATCATCTCATGACTTTGACTTGATAATGTATCAACTCAAGTGTCCCCACTTCCTGCAGAATGCAAACAGGCAGCACGTGTTTTTGGATCAGCAGCAAAAACCAACAGCTGAGGTTTTCCTCCTCCTCTTCCTCCTCCCACAGAGTCTCCTCCTCACGTCTGGAAAATTCAGTGAAAACCTCCTCGTGAGCGCGACGTGGCTGTTTGCATGCTCGGAGATGTGTGAGGAGAACTCGCTGAGAGAGAGACATGGAGACAAAAATCCGGCTGTGGGCATATTTCACTGAGTCACAGCCTGTCATAAACACTGCCTTCAGTCCTAGAGAAGACAAGAAAATAACAAGCAGAGGAGGAGGAATGTTATAACACCTCGCTCTGTGTTTATCTCTGCTCTTTTATGAAAATACTGCAGGAGCTTTTGTTATTCTGATGTCACTATGCCTTTCTACACTCTGTTGCCGTGTCATCTGCTGATACGTCCTGTTTTTGTCTCTGCCTCTCCTGTTTGGCCAAAAGACTCCAGCATAGTAAACATTTGCAGAAATTTGAGCCAACCTGTCGGAGCCGTTAAAGTCTGTCCTCACATGTGTGTGTGAAGGAACTCGGCATGTGCACGTCTCCAGCGTGTAACACACCCAGTGTACACACAGCACAGTAAACCAGGTTACAGATAAGATACCGTATCAGCTGGTCTGCTTAATGGCCTGAGTTTCACTGACTGAGCTGGAGATCCATGTAAACACCTTATTAATTATAAGCTTTTAATTAAGCTATTCATGTGTAATGAACAATAATCATACCTGCTTAAATATAAACTCTGAATTTGTACATCCCAACTAATTTCAGGTATGGTTAGATGTGTGATTTGCGGGCACAGGCCACTGTTTTAGGCCTGACCATCATAACGCAGCAGAGGTAAATGATTAATTCACAGGATGTTTATCTAGTCTCAAAGTGTGATGATAGAACAGTTTGTACATGACATGTGGTACACAGGCTCTATGTCATCAAGTATATCTTAACAAACTGTGTGAACAACACTCTTACGATGCTTTATGATTCTTTTTTTTATTTCAACAGAAAAAAATCACTTAAAATGCATTTACTCTATTGCACCTTAACAGCAAGTCAAACTACTCTGTGTGGGCCTATGTGATATGTTAATACACAAGCAGCAGTGTGTAACTTCTGTCTTATATTTGTTAATAATAAAGATATATTCTTCAAAAACTTCTTAACAGGAAGAGGTGCTGTCAAAAGCTACTGTGACCGAGACTCCTTTGAAAAAAGTGTAGAAATCTTAACTTTTAAACGTTTTTGAGTGAGGCTCACTCTTCTAGCCAATCAGAGGTCAAGATCCGAGTTTAATGCTACTGCTACTGTAGGTTGATTCCCAAAAGTTGCATATTGTAGCTCTAAATGTTAATAATCAGTTTATCAATGTTGCTTCAGATGTCTTGCAACCCTTAATGGTTAAGATCAATGTTTAAACATGTGTATACTTTATGGTATTAAAGAGACAAGCAAAGTGTACTCGTGTCAGACTTTTCAAAAATGGCAATCCAAACTTATATCTCTCTATCATTTCTATTCAATCTATTAACCAGTATTAGTAACGTATTTAACGAAGGCATGTAAACCATTTTAAAAAGTCCATCAAAAAGTGAAACCACCACGACCTGTGTGAA
This sequence comes from Ctenopoma multispine, assembly GCA_034779795.1. Classification (NCBI taxonomy): domain Eukaryota; kingdom Metazoa; phylum Chordata; class Actinopteri; order Anabantiformes; family Anabantidae; genus Ctenopoma; species Ctenopoma multispine. Next base: position 4,074,602 of record JAUYWH010000026.1, read on the forward strand.
ACCTGCAGGTTCACGCTCCTCCACCTGGTGGCGGTGTGCACTGTAAGATCAGTTTGCAGAGTTTTCAATAACACCAAAGAAGAAGTGAAGCTTCGTCGTTAGCAAGTCTACAATAAATAAAAACTAACACGGTAAGAAGCCTCACTGTCTGTATAAGAGACTCTGTATTCATTTATGTGCAGAATTGTCATAGTGTACACATATCGTGCTAATTTATGTGATGTAGGAGCCCAAATCTCACGGTTTAGCTAATAACTCAGCTAATAGTAGCTAAATAAGCCAGTTGCTAACTCAGTCAACTGGTGCCTCAATAGCCACAACATTAACATTAGCCACCTAGCCCCATTCATTTGCACTGTTAAAGGTAATGTCAGAAATTTAGACAGTCTTACTAAACCAAGTTTATATTTTTCTTACGTTTAATTCAGAAATGTCATGTTAGTGGCGGTAGGATTGATACGAGCGCTTTTATATTATAGAGGTTTACACCGTACTCCATTCACAAATCTTTAAATTTAGAGGTGTCGTGTTACAAAGGCAACATATTAACAGAGTAGGGCATGAATCTAAACCGCCTGAATCTACTTTCTAATCCGGCTCTCCTTCAACGCCAAATCTTTATACACTGATAAAATTGTTACAATTGTTATTTTTTTCCACCGAACCCACTGGGTAATGTTTCTATCAAAACCACACTGCTGTCATTTAAGCTGATTTTTCCTTTTCTGTTTTCTGTTCTGCTAAAAGATCTGAATATTAAAATCTTAAAGGTACGAATATGTCAGCTGATACCAAGATTGCTGAGCTGCTCACAGAGCTCCATCAGCTCATCAAACAGACGCAGGTACGTTAGAGACATTAGATTATAACTGTACACAGTGGAAATGTGAAAGTCAGATAAAGTTAACCTAATCTCTGTGCTCTTTTCAGGAGGAGAGGTCACGGAGTGAACACAATCTGCTCAACATTCAGAAAACACATGAGAGGATGCAGACAGAAAACAAAAGTTAGTCGCCATGTCACACATTTTCAAACACTGTGTGAGGAAGACGGAGTCCTCCCTATGTGCTTTTCACATAGATACTAGTTGCTTAGTTGTTGCTCTGTCCTCTCCAGCTTCTCCATACTACCGGACCAAACTGAGGGGGTTGTACACAACAGCCAAAGCAGATGCTGAGGCAGAGTGCAGGTGAGTGGCCACAGATGAAATTTCTTATAATTTTACAGGCATGATTTAAGTGACTGTAGTAAGCATGGTTGTTACAGGACAAACAGATGTCAGCTGCTGTATATATTTGTATGGTTCATTGTAGTCCTGTCCAGGCGGCACTTCAGTAGTACATATCACAAATGCTGTCATAATTTTTATAAAACACTTTAAAATGCTGCTGGCATTCAAACAACAATCATGTTCATTTTTTGGTTTTACTTCCTGCAGCATCCTACGTCACGCTCTTGACAAAATTGCAGAGATCAAGTCTTTGTTGGAGGAGAGGAGAATAGGTGGGTGGGTGGGCGTGTGTGTGCACAAAACATATACTGGTAAAATTCATCATTTGCTCACGAAGATCTGCGAGAGCTTTTGATATTAAACTCACATATGTTGTTTCCTTGCAGCTGCTAAGATGGCAGGCGTTTACAGCGACAGCGACCCTCCCAGAAAGACGATGAGGCGCGGTGTCTTGATGACACTCCTCCAACAGTCGGCCATGACGCTTCCTCTGTGGATCGGAAAGCCAGGGGAGAGGTAGCTGCTGCTTCTCCACTCTCACAGGAGAGGAGGAGTTTTCTTCACAGCTTGTAGACATACAGTTACCAGTTGATTTGGTTCACTGGGCTGTTTATTTATTTACGCACAGTGTACCTGTACACTACTACTACTTAACATATACTGTATATTACTCAAAATTCCTTCTCTTAGCCCTCCACCTCTGTGTGGAGCGACTCCAGCCAGCAGCGACTACGTGGCCAAGCAGGGCGACAAGGTGGCAGCGAGGGTAAAAGCTGTAGACGGAGACGAACAGTGGATCCTGGCTGAGGTGGTCAGCTACAGCCACTCCACCAACAAGTGAGAGCATCACACATTTCACACACAACAAAATACACAGCCTGTGTAAAATATTCCAGATGTCAGGATTTGACTTTCAGGATGTGAAACTACAGCTGAACAGAGTATGAGGAACATCAGTTGACAGTTCGTGCTCTTTTCTTCACCTCTCCCTGCAGATATGAAGTAGATGACATCGATGAAGAGGGCAAAGAGTGAGTTCTATATGTAGATATATATCTATATCTATATATATATATGTGTGTGTGTGTGTGTGTGTGTGTGTGTGTGTGTTTAATAAAACAGTGTGGGAGGTAAATCATAATTATTTAATGAAGCTCTGTGACACTGATGAACAAGAAGAAAACTGTGTCTCTCACACTGAGAATAAATCTGTTTGCCTAAACATTTTATCTGTGGCTGAAAAATGTGTTTGTGTGATCAGGAGACACACTCTCAGCAGACGGCGGATCATCCCTCTGCCTCAGTGGAAGGCCAACCCAGAGACTGACCCTGAGGCCCTGTTCAGTAAGGACCAGCTGGTGCTTGCCCTCTACCCCCAAACCACCTGCTTCTACCGAGCCCTCATCCACACACCACCACACAGGGTGAGTCTTAGATGTGACACACTCCTGTAGTATCACCGAGCAGCTGAGTCAGGCAGCATCAGAGAGGTCAGCTTCAAACTGAACTGTGTGCCGGTGTCTGCTAGGCTAAAACAACAGAGGATGGAAAGGGAAGCAAACTGTGGTGAGGATGGACACATTATACGGATACCCATGTTTTGAATATTAAAAGTTTAGAATGAAGTTTAGAGCCTCAACAAAAACAAGTTCTATCTCAGAGTATGAATAAATCATCCAACACTGGCTTAAAGCAGCAGAGAGGAATTAAGAAAGACAGTGTGATGTTGCTGTTTTAACACACAGTTTGAAATGCAGAACATTGGATCACTTATATAAACATTGACAGTTTCAGGAGACACTTTTCACATTGCACATTCATACATTATTAATATAAAAATACACATTTATTTACATGATTTAACTGATGCATCTGTTCAAATAGAGAAAATGATTTCTGTAAGGTCATTCGGTGTTTGGAAATAAATTCTTACTGCTGAAATTAGTGATTGATTAGTGACAGGTTCCGATCATCACTGTCACTGTTGCTATAAAGTGGTAAAGATCTAGATTGTGTCATTTAATAAGTTTATTATCTGCTCCTGACACATTATGATACCTCCCCAAATATCAGCGGACATAGATTATCACCTAGATTTGAATGATAATATTAGATGTTAAAGCAGATTCTTGATACAGAGCTATAATCTGTTGTTTGTGTCTCAGTGTTTTATCCTTACTCCGTGGACATAATAAACTCCACATCCATGAAAGAATTATCTAAAAACCTGTTTTGTTGATGTTTCTCTCAATGCCTGAAACTTTCAGTAAGAAGCTGCCACTCAGAACTTTTCATCAAGTTGCACAGTTGCAGTGACCCCAGATTCTCATCGTGTAGGGGATGTCCGATCTGCCAGTAAAATAATCTTGCAGCATTTGTGTGTTTGCAGCCTCAGGACGACTACTCAGTGCTGTTTGAGGACACGTCGTATGCTGACGGTTACTCCCCCCCTCTCAATGTGGCTCAGCGATACGTGGTCGCCTGCAAAGAGAACAAGAAGAAGTGATAAACAACTTGATATCAAGATCAGATTTAGACCAAAAGACAGTGATGAAGCTTCTCTGGCAGCATTATGTAGGCACTGGTTTCAATTTATTTTTAAAAAGAAATGTTTTCCACATCGGATATTATGTCCCTAGTGATATGTCAGGTTTCTGTTTCCAAACATTTGTAGCAGGTTCTGGTCAGGAATTTGTACCAGTTGGTTGTAGAATAGTGGATGATCAATCAAACAGGAACAATCTCTGAGCAGAAGTTTTCCAAGACAGCTGAAATAAATACAGCTCTCTGTCAAAATCATCATCATCATTGATTAGCTGTGTCTCAAATCCATATTCAGTATACAACTAAAAGTTATTAGTAATTATTGTGCAGTGTTTTATTTGTTTATAAATCAATTAGTTGTTAAATCTATAAAATACTAAAAAATTAAAAATTTTTTACTTGTTTTACTTTTCCACAACCCAGAGATATTTAGTGTCACATATGACAAATTAAGCAAAAAACTGTGAATTAAGCATGAAAACACAGTATTCACTTAATTTTCCCCAGACAAAGACATCAGACAAAATGGCTGTTCAAAATGTTGCTTTGTCTTAAGGAAGGTTAATTGAAATTTTATTACAATGTGTGTGATTTTTTTAAATTTTGTGTGAAATTAACGACTAAAATTGTATATTGATTTATTACAGCGAAAAAATGTGTACTGTGAAAAACAAGTATCTACTTTGTATGGTGTAATGAACTGGGACACAGTAATTGAGGTTGTATCATGACACTTACTCGCAGTAGCATCTAAGGGCCAGGAGGAGCACAGTTCAATGAGTCTCAAACCTTTTATTTCCAGCTGCTCTGGTGGGATCTGTTTGGTTATTCTGTCTAAACCGTATATTTTTGTGTGTGTAAAACAAAAATACAAAGACCAGTGTGAAAACTTTATTCAGTTTACTTAATTCCATGTTGACCAGGGTGCACTCCTCCTCTCATCCAGTGACAGCTGGGATGGGCTCCAGAACACCTGCGACTCTGTAAAGGTTTGCCTTTATCTGTAGATGACCAAAAGTGTGTGAATTCATGCAAAATGTTGCCTTGACAAAAGAAGGGTGAGCAGAATTCTATTCATCCTGGTACTGAGATGCAGAAGAAGCCTTTCTTTGTGTCATCAAAGTTTTGGAAGAAACCAGTGTTTTTCTGTTATAAGCTGTAATGATCCACTGGCCTTGTCTCAGCAGTGTTTTCTTGTAGTTAACTGTTGTTGTAGTAGCCGGTAGTTAGCTGCTCTTAAAAAATGCTTGCCAGTAAGAGGAACTCACCACAATTAAATACAGTAATTTGTTGTTCACTAATTTATTTTAAAGCTTACATGCCAATGAATTAAAGCAGACCTGAACTTAAAAAACGTTATAGTTTTTATATATTTCCCATAGTTCCCGAAAGCAACAGTCTGTGGAAAATATCCCACAGCCCGTGAAGGCAGCAGTAACGCGCGGAAAACATGGCTGAAGAGGTAAGTGTTTGACGATGTCAAGAAAACATCTGTTCCGTGAGTGCTGTCAAAAACAAGAAGCGTAACGGGGATGTTATTGAACCAAGTCAGGTGAAAAGTGATATATTGACTGAGATACCAGAAAAACAGCTCCAACAGAGTGTCACTGAAGCTAGCTACACTTCGTGTCGCCGCAGCGAGACTAACGTTAGCTAATGCTATGTCAGATTCCATTTTCAAAATAAAAGCGTCCGCTTCTCACGCTCGTATGTAGCGGTTAACATCCTCTGATGGCACTTCTGGTTTCATTTTTAGATTGTAGCTAAAACGATAGTGACTTAGAAACTGCCGTTTTAACCACAAATCCTGACATTAGATATCTGATAAGACTTGTTAACCACTTAGATAGCGGGTCATTGAAGGGAACGCAACGTACTTAATAATAACAAAAGCAAAAACACTATTAAAATCTGTTAGCATAGCACCAGCTAGCGGATGACACAACGCTGTTTTTAGAAGATTAATATGAACACTTGAGGCCGTTAGTTTGAATGTAACCAAATGTGAATCGCTGCCTTTCAATTATCATCCAGATACAGCAGTATGTGACATACTTAATGTCGTCTTTTGAAATGTCTTAAAACACAGTTTATTCTGCTTAAGTATATAGTTGTACCTAAATGACATGAACAGTCACTGCATACAGAGTGTTAGAGGCTGTGGTCCACTCGGCTCAACACTTTGCCCTCTTTGTGCCTCAGACATCCAGGGCTGAGGTGCAGGCTGTGAATCCACCACCCAAACGCAGACGCATCCTCGACCCTTCAGCAATCGTCCCAGTACCGGTCTACTCCAACAAGGTAAAACTGTGCTCATTGGCGAGCTGAAGCAAGTTTTTCTGGCTTTGTCTGCAAATCAAACCGTGCGCTTTACATCATTTGAATATTTTGTGTTTTCAGGTAAACAGCAGTCTGCAGCTGAAGCCTATGGCAGCAGTGTTCACTGAAAAGGAAAAGACAGGTAAAACAGAGTGTCTTGTATGTAGCGTGTCAAGCTCTGCAGCAGGTGACTTTTCGTGCTGTGAAGTTGACTGTTTCTGTCTGTGATCAGACGATTGTGCAGATGACAGTTTGTGGTCGGAGTTCTCATCTAGAGGAACAACCGCAGACTTCATCACCCTCAGTGACTCTGAGGAGGATGGAGCAGATTGTCTGGAGAACAAGGAAAAGAAGGAACTGTAAGTAGTGAAGTTCACATTAATTACAGAGAACTGGTTCAACCTTTAACCAAATGCTAATTTCACATCTAAAAAGCCCGAATGAAGTGCCTACCTGTTCAGTAATGATTGCATGTCATTGGTTAATGATTGGTATTTAGTTGCTTCCATATAAACTCAATTCAGTACATTCCCAGAATTTGACATAGATCGTTTACAGGTTTATTTTATATTACATAAAGATCCTGCCTCGCCAATAAGTGACTTCATGACTTGTCAAGCTCTTTGAACTTTTGAAGATGAATGTAAAATGTACTTATTACATTGTTAATCTTGCTTTTTTGTTTTTCCAGGGAGACTATTCGCTGCCCTTCTCCTCCACCTCCAGAGAGTCCAGTTCAGAAACAATCCAGACAGGTTAAACAGAAGCTCAGGTGAGTCTGGTTTGTTAGTTCAATTAATTGTTTTGTACCAAATAAAGAGGCATATAATTTATTTATGTTTGAGGAATTATGACATCATTCCTTCTACAGCTATGTATTTGATTTAGCTTTACACATTTAGGAAGATAACAAGGAAGCAAATAAAAGTACCATGAAGTTGAAGTCAGTTGAACTGTGTGCTTGAAGACTCAGATGGTTTGTAAACGGTGATAAACTGAATTAGAAGTGGTTTCTTTGTGTTTGCCCCCCCGTCAGTGAAATTGACAGGAAGCTCCGTGCGGTGAACTCCCTTCTCTCTCCTGAGCCTCAAGACAGGACCAGGTCCAGATACGGCCGGGGTCACTCGTCTCCGATGTTTGAAGAGGAACAAGATGACGAGGATGTCGTCATCGTTACCTCTGACTCTGGGTCGCAGAGTTTGCTGTACAACTCTCCAGTTCGCGAGATTCCCCTTAAGATCCGCTGCAGAACGGACATCTACAAGATCCCTGTGTTATCTGTACGTATGGGGAGACATCACTTTAAAAAAAAAAAAGTTGTTTGCTTTTGTACCTCATGAGCACGTTTTTTTCCCTCTTACTGTTTTAGTCGACACCTTTTAGCGATGTAGTGACTAGGCTCTCCGTCATCCTTAACGTTCCTCCGTCTCGCCTCCTGTTGCTGAGGGAGGAAGTGGAGCTGCCCACGGACTCTACAGTCAGTGAGCTCGGCCTCGGCATTGCAGATATTATAGGTGGGTCACATCACAAGACAAGTTATGTATTTAGTTATGTAGTAATTATTTGTACAGTGACAAGTGTATATGAACTAGTGCCACATACCACAGCATTTGTAATGCACACCTAGGTGGGCCTTTAAAATCCTCAGTGAGTAATAGATTCACAACACATTTACAGAATATGATACAATAAAAGCACCAAATCATTCATGACTGCAGAACTGATCAGACCCAGTCATGATCCCTAAACAGAAAAACCACAACCAAAAAGCATTTACTGAATGGTGCGTTACATTTAAACATACTGTGGACACGAGCCTGAACACTTAAGAAGAGCTGCCAGATCATTAGTTAATTAGAGATGTGTGGGTGAGTTTAATGTTAGCAGATATAATGCAATTATTTACACACATACGCACAGCAACCGTGACTTCATTAATTGTTTAACTCTTCAGCTGTCACATTGTGATCTTACTGTAGTGTTATGAAGCTAAATGCTTTTCTACACAGCAGGTAGCTGATACTCACTGACTCACATAAACACAAAGTCAAATACTAGAGCAGTTTGTCATTACGTCACCAGAGGGAGTCAAAGTGTTATCCTTATGACTGCACCACTCAGCTTCAACCTAATAGTGACACTTCTGAAAACCTTTTTCTTTTGTTTGTTCTTTATTGACTGACTGGGTTTTTTTTTTTTGTCCAGAGTGTGTCGTCATGGCAGCAGAGGACAGAAGCGAAGCTGATGAAGGCAGCAGCAACATCACTGTGAGACTGCAGGGCAAAGACAGAGATTCATCTCAGGAGTTTTCTCTGCACAAAGTTTGTAGTTTTATTTTGTTTTTTCTTTCCATTATCAACTTTGTGTTTGTTTAAGCAGTAGAGCAGAAACACAGCATATTATGTGTTTGTGTTTCAGGATGCACCACTGGGCCCCATCTTCTCCCAATATTTGTCCAAGATGTCTGCAAGCGCTCAGAGAAAGGTCCGCTTCCACTTCGATGGTTCCAAAGTAACACACAGCCAGACGCCAGCTCAGCTCAACATGGAGGATGGAGACATAATTGAAGTTTGGACTTAAAGCTTGATGTCACATCAACATAAAAGGCATATCATGAGCGGTGGTGCGCTAGCAGCAGCAGCTCCAATGCTCCACATGTGTTTACACTGGGACTTTGTGTAGGTCACACACATTTTGGAACTTCTTGGAGTCCAGGACATAGTCACTGGAGTTACGCATGTAAAACTCAGGAAAACTCACGTAAAAATATACTTCAGGCTGCATTCACACACTTAAAGTGCACATGAAATGCAAACCATTACACAGGCAGTACAGACACTTGATTAATTAAATTAGCATTTCTGTTTCATCAGATGCACGTGAGACAGGCGACTGAAAAACATTTGTCAGTGCAGTCACACTGTTAGTCCTGTCATACCTTCTACTACCTGCCAAACATTTTACTTTAGTTACTTTATCTGTAAGTCCTTCTATTATATATTTTGAAAATACAAAGTTATTTGAGATTGTAATGGATCATATTTTATATGTTGAAAAATAAAAAAGACTTTCAATGTACATTTCTAAACATTTTAATGTATTTGTGATTGTCCTGTTATTGCTTTTTTATTGTTATTGAAGATAATAAAAGGATTAAATGTTACATTGAGCTATTATCCAGTTTATGAGTGGTGGGGGAAACTGTGTATAGGGATAAAGTGAAACACAGACATGAGCCTCAAGGCACCTTTTTCCTTAAAGACTTTTTAGGTTTTGCAACAATAGACTGATATCAAAAAAAGACACCGCTCAGAACTCCTTATTTCTCTCAGAGGATTTCAACACACACAGGCAACAACGAGGAAACGCAGAGAGAGATGTTTCAGCCGAATTAAGTAACAAGGCAAGAAAGTCTTTGGTCAGGAAGACGACCCAAATCCCAGTATCATTATGAGCTAGTTTAGTGTGGAGGTGAGTGTAGATTTATGGGAGAAATTCTAATTGTATCAATTTAAAATTAACACAACTAAATGAGCTAAAGTAAAAGAATACTAATGACATCTCTTTTATTTGTGCAGAGATACATTTCTTTCTTTTGTACACTTTCAGCACCATCAGAGCTGCATTATGAATCATGGATTATTGTATATTAAATATGTGATGCAGTAGTAAAAGGTCTGTGCCACATCACCTTCACTGGTCTTTCATAAGGTCTTGGCACTTTATGACTGTATGGAAACTTTCTTTCAACTTAATGTGCTAAGATTCTGAATGTTACTTTGTCCACAAAAACATGTTTTAGTTATATTTATGTTAATACCTTTAGGTTTCTAGACTAGGCGTTTATTATGAAATGCAGCAAACCTATGTTGAGAAAATAAGAGCAAGATGGCTTTCTACTGTTTTATTGTCAAGGCACAAATAATTGTACCAATAAAAAAAGTAAATTACATTTTCATACAGTATGTTGTGGAAAAAACATGTGGTGCTACACGTGTGTCCGCGACTAATAACAACTATTTAGTTGGCTTACATTGATGTTACCTACATGTTTAGACCAATATCAAATAGCGTGATAAAACGTGCATAGTGAAGAGTCACTGATCAGATTAATCAATCGACCTCCTTGTCATGTGACTTATAGATAAAAAGTCATGTGAGCTGCGCGGCGGAAGTTTGTTCATTTCCAACATGGCGGCGGTGAAGAAGCGTCACAGCTGAAGTGACCTGCATTAAACATTACGTTTTATTCAACGCAAGACCGACGGACGGTGTTAACGGGAAACGTTTTTTCTATTGCAAACAGTCAACATGGGTCTCGAATAACGACGAAGATAAGCGTGACGAGGGGAAGAGAAGCACCGGCGAGAGAAGAGAAGAGAGAAGCTCCAGCCCTGAATCATCCGCTCAGGTAAACAACACAACACGGCCGGTTTAACGGGAGTGAACGGGCTTTATTTCTGTTTCCTCCAAAACATTTAATACTGAATAAAATGGTTAATGTTAGCTAAAAATCTCGCCGAACTCCTGTCAAAAGACTGCGAATTTAAGTTTAGCTCAAACCCCTGATGTTAGAATACAAAAGTTACCTCAAAGACAGTTTATCTTAAGATGATTTTAGGTGTTTATAAATGTAGTAATATGAATGTCGATGTAATGCTTGTCATCATATCTTCTATATTTTAGTAAACCGCCTGACTAACTAGAGTGAAAAGTTTTAAACTAAGCCTATCATGTTTGTTGTCAAACGGTGTTTCTTCCGCGACAGACATTTAATTTAACCCTAGTCTCTATGTAAAGTCTGTGGTGTTGACATATGTACACATATTTAATGCTTTCTAGGGGTTCAGCCGAATCTATCTGAATATTACTGAAAATGATATTTACTATATCCCAAAAGAAGAGAACTAACTTTAACGTTTGTTGCAAAACTGGGCGCATAAAATAACACATTTTCTGAATGGAGTCTGGAGTGCTGTTGCCCCTATAATGTTTCTTTCGCTTTTAGTAGATGCTCTTTACTTCCCTAATTTATCAGAAGGTCTCTTAAGTGTCTCCTAAATGTTCACCTCTCGACAGGTACATAGTCCCGTTTCGTTGTAAAGAGAAAAAAACGGTGCTAACTTTGGTTCACTTTAGTGTCATAGACCAGGTGAATGTCGTTCACTTCCGTGGTCTGTTTGCTTTAAATTATTGACCATGTGCCGAATTGATCCGAAAACCTCCTACAATTCTCCAAGTCATTTATCAGCTGTTAAAAAGAAATCCTGTTTGTTTCAGAGCAGGGTGCACAAAAGTGTCAGAAATAAGAATGGAGTTTGGACTGGTGTCCATTTTGAGGACCAGTTGGTCATCTAATGTTAACTAGGTAATTGTAGGTATTTTTTATTGTTCATGAAAAGTTCGAATATGAGTTTTCGACAGCAGAGTAGCAGCAATGTGTGGCTAGTGAGGGTCTGATCATTTCTGGACGTCTATCTGATCAATGAGTTGTGTTTACAAAGGGGCAAAGTTCAAGACAACTGAGTTGTTTCTCTTTTTGCAAGTTGTGCGCTTCACCTTTGTCATTACCTTTTGTCTTTTCTGATTTGCTAAATCCAAGTAAAGCTGTGTAATAATCTCATAATAGTATTCTCTCTCTTTCCATATCATTTTAAGGTAAACAAAAAACATTTTGCATTTGAACAAAATCTAAGGAAGCATCAGTTAAAAAACCTTTTTAATACATTTCTAAATAAAAACACATGCATATCAATTTGTCATGATAATTATCGAGATGTCAATTTACTGTGCGACACGGGAGCAGATGTGGGATTATTATATTTTGTTAATAAAATGTCTGTGTCAGATTTCCGGAGCCTAGGTTGTCTTCTCGTCTTGTTTTTTCGACCTACGATTTTTAAGAACCACTTGTTTACAATTTTTATTTGTTTAAGAGCATAAAATATTAGATTTACAACATACCATTTTGAGACTCACTGCCTGAAACAAGCAGCTAATAAATTAAGAAATTCTGCAACATCCCACCACAAACAAGTTCTTTGAGGTGAGGTGTGACCTTTTTGAAGAGAGTTAAGTCAATAATGACTTTGCAGCTGATGCACAAATTGTTCACCACATCAGCAAATCGTCTCTGTCGCAAGCTCATCTTTCTCCTGATTCTGGACAAAATTTCAGTCCCGCGTTGAAGCACATGTTGGAGTGATCACATGACAGTAGTTTCACACAGTCATGTCCACCACAGCTTCTCCTTACTGTCCCTGTTCCTCTTCATAGAGCTCAGGAGCTCCACATCTTTAAACCTTATAGATAGCCAACCTGTGGAAATATTTAGGTTCGTTTAGATTTTTTTTCTCACATCTTTGATTAATGAAGGTTTTTGTACATGTATGTTTACTATTTTAAATCATTTTTTAAAAAATAAATCATTAATCATCTGAGGAGTTAGTTTGGCTGATTCCTCAAAACGAACACAAACCAGTTCATCAGGAAAGTAACTGTCTAATGAATTGATAGTGAAAGTTGTTGTTTATTCAACCCTCGACATGTCCTTTATTTGAGCAGCATTCAGCTCAGGAAGTTGGATTAAACATACACATGCAGCGGCTGCTGCTGATTCTGTGTAAAACTGCAGACGTGAAACTTGCTGCATCTTCAGATACACTGTAGATATTACAGCGGAGTGAGAATGAGTGTTTACTCAGGTGATAACGGTATCAGGTGATCTGAACAGTCCTTCATAATCAGACTACTGTCAGCACTGAGTCAAAAGTAGATTTTCCAGTGCTGCTGCTTCCACAGTTTTAGTTTTCAGGACAAATATTTACTTTAGCGATGTTTATTAGTTTAGTGATATCTGTACCCTGAACATACACCAGTGTCCTTTGTGACTGTGAGAATAGATTAGTTTAGGTCTTATGATTTCACTTTTCTAGTCTAGTATTTATTCTCCAACATTTAAGTCACATACTGAATGTCTGTCTCCACCTTGGCAAAGGTTGGTAAACAGTAAAAGCACATGGGGCAACTGTGGAAAGTATGTCCGGGACTTTAGCAAATGAGATCTGAATTTACAACCCCAGATGTCAACAAGGAAACTTGTCGCTCTGAGAGCTTCAAGTACATAATTACTGATTTGGTCGCAGCTCTTAAGGCGGCAACGCTACAGCATAAGAATAAGAATCAGCACACAACTATGCTAGAAGCTGCATTTTTAAGACATTTAATGTTTAGAAATACAGGTTTGATCAACAGGTACCCCGTGGAGATTTGTGAACAAAACAAAATTAAGTTACTCACCAAAACTCACTGTGTTTATACTTTACGTCTAACAAATGTGTCGTGTATGTTTTCTTCTTCATGAAACCGTTACAGAGCTGTTTTGTTAACTAGAGAAGCTGCAACCAAACAGATTTTAGTAATATTGTTTGAAGAATTGTGTGATTAATGATCCAGATACATGTCACTTTGTAAATATGAAAAGACAGGTTGATTTATTTGAATGAATTATGATGAGTGGACTGACTGTTCCAGCAGCAGCCATGTCTCTGGCTGAGCCGGCGTCCGACTCGGTGCCGTTCTTCTCCGATGACAGCGAAGCGGAGGGTCCGGAGGAGCAGGGCAGGGCCACGGGTCAGGGGCCTGCAGAGGAACCAGCCAGTGGTGTGTCCGAAACCCAAGCACTGCTGACTGTCTTCATCCTCTGCTATATCAACCTGCTCAACTACATGGACCGGTTCACCGTGGCAGGTGCAGTATTCCTCCTGTCACCTCACAGCAGCCAATCAAACTGTACCTGCATCAGTCAAAGGGTTAAAATGCGTATTCTACATAAAGCAGAAACATTTGTAAAATTTAGATTTTCTTGAAAGTAATAAGTACTGTTTACCATAAGCCCAGATAAAGGTTAACTCATTTTTTCCACAGTTATGTTTGTTTTTTCTGTATATTTTACTGGATGTAAAATTAATGCAGTTCATTTGACCCCCCCACCAGGTGTTCTCCCTGACATAGAGCATTTTTTTGGGATTAATGATGAAAAGTCTGGCTTACTGCAAACGGGTAAGAAAACTAAACTTGTCAGCTAATCAATTAATCAAAGAACAAATCAGAGTGATGTCTTTGCAGATTTGTGTTTGATACTTTGAGTCAGAAACTGGTTTTGACATTTAGATATTATGTAAATCTGGTTTTAAAAATACAGTGAAGTTCATTTGCGCGTTGTTTTCCTTCCAGTTTTTATCTGTAGCTACATGTTCCTGGCTCCCGTCTTTGGATACCTGGGCGACAGGTATAACAGGAAGTACATCATGAGTGCTGGTATCACGTTCTGGTCCTTGGTGACACTTGCCAGCTCCTACACCCCCAAAGAAGTGAGTCACATTCTGCTCTTATTGTTGCAACCAGGTTTAGAATTACAGTGACCTGAAAACACTGTAGAGGTTTTTTATTTCCTCTTTGTAAATCTCGAACAATTCTTCGATGTAAATCTTTAATGTTCCTGCAGCATTTCTGGGCCCTGCTGTTGACTCGAGGTCTGGTCGGAGTCGGGGAGGCCAGCTACTCCACCATCGCTCCCACCATCATCGCTGACCTCTATGTAAAGGAGAAGAGAACAAATATGCTCTCGATCTTCTATTTTGCCATCCCCGTGGGCAGGTGGGGGAAGAACCTTTCTTTACATTTTCTGATTAGTCTTTGGGGTTGTCTTGTTAATTTAGCTGTATACAATAAGAAAATACTGACCGTGATAAAGTCCCGTTTTCATTCACAAATGACAAAAAGGAAGTGTTTCCCTTGAATTCTTCATCTGACCTCCTTGCCTTTTTATCAGTGGTCTTGGATACATTGTGGGGTCACAAGTTAGTAGCGCAGCGAAGGACTGGCATTGGGCTCTACGAGTAAGTACACTGCACAAATCTAGTAGAAACCCTTAGGCTGTGAGCCTATGATTCACACCACTCCATGCTCTGTTCTACCTCTGTTTCCATCTGACACAGTTTCTTCTCTTACAGGTGACCCCAGGGTTGGGGCTGATTGCAGTGTTGCTGCTGTTGTTCGTGGTCAAGGAGCCTAAAAGAGGAGCCATTGAAGCTCGACCAGAGAATCACCTGCGCCAGACCAGCTGGCTCACAGATCTGCTGGCTCTGAGCAAGAAGTAAGTTCAGTCACAAACTCCTCATTTCTAAATTTGTTTGGAGTCACTATGCGTAAGAACAGCCTGAAAGCCTGTTCTCATGTTGTGTTCTCACACATTTTTCTCCCCTCTGCTCCTCAGTGAGTCAATTTACCGACCTGACTGTGTGTTTTAGGATTGCATGCACACATCCGTCTTAATTAAATGTCCTCAGCAAGACTGAACATGCTTCCAATTCATGAACCCACCATCAAACAGTCAGTAGACATTTAGTTGGGGATCATTTTTGGCACTGAGTGAGGTCCAAACGGGCCCAGAACCCTTGAGCAGATTAAATTGACTATTGCAACATAGTTTTTCACTGCTTACAGTTAAGTATGATTTTAGAGAAATGCTGTTTTTTTTTAATGAGAGTATGTTGTTGTTTTTTTCTTCTTTGGCAATTCACATAAAAAATATATGGTTTATGTTTTCTATTGCTACATTTGTGAATCAAAACAAATGCTATGGTTGCAGCTGATGCATGAGCCCTGTTGGACTTACTGTCTGCATAAACCTACCGTATGTAATCATTTGTGAAACATGATGTTATCATTCTTTGCGACATGCAGTGCTTGCAGGTTTCTGCTGTGAAACAGCCCCTTTACTGTTACATACTGTGCGAACCTGTAATCGTCGTCTCGTGTCTGAGTCATTGCACAACATTTATGTGACGGAAAAGACAATATTCAAGTCTCATAGGGTTTTTCTGTTTTTATGATTGCGGCAGCACCACTCTAAAGATTTTATTATCCAATAGTAAATATGTAGAATATTTGCTGGTGATTAGTCCCAATGTTTGAATGTTTTATTGAGTTTCTGTGACTTGGTGCCGAGTCTAATTGAGCTCCTGCTGATCTGTCATGTTTTTTTTTTCTTTTGCAGCTGCAGTTTTGTGTTATCTACATTTGGCTTCACAGCGGTGGCTTTTGTTACCGGCTCTCTGGCTCTTTGGGCACCAACGTTCCTCTTCAGAGCAGCCGTCTTCACTGGGGAGAAATCTCCCTGTGGGGATGGCCAGTGCGCCTCCAGAGACAGGTACCATACTGTACACGTGGTTTTACTGCGCAATCAGTGACATAGGAGAATTTTTTTTTCTTGGTTATTTGAAAGAAAGAGCCGCTTCCTGACTCAGCCGTGGCTGTTTCTCTTCTGATAGTCTGATCTTCGGAGCCATCACCTGCGTCACAGGTGTGCTGGGCGTGGCTAGCGGTGTGCAGGCAAGTCGGCGGCTGAGGACAAAGACGCCCAGAGCTGACCCACTAGTATGTGCTGCTGGTCTGCTCCTCTCAGCACCTTTCCTCTACCTGGCCATCGTCTTTGCTCAGGCCAGCACCATTGCCACATACGTAAGTATATGTCATATGAAGAGAACTTTACTGTAATTGTCTATAGTCCAAATGTGTGAGGAGCAGATGCATTCACTTGTCATTTGATTTGGTCTCCGTTTGTTTCTGTATCTACCAGACGTTCAGCGATGTGAGCTGTAAATGTGATGTGTTTATGTCCCTTCAGGTCTTTATTTTCCTTGGAGAGACATTCCTGTCCATGAACTGGGCCATTGTGGCTGATATTCTACTGGTGAGAAACCAGTCTTTCTGTTTTATTTCCATTACAGTGTGTGTATGCACAACAATATTATTATATGCCTTAAATTTGCAATAAATTTCCTATGTTTGATGTAATTTGTACCACGAGGAAAATTCAGGCAAAGGCTTTAAAACTCATTGGAAGGTGTTTCACAGTACAGTTAGATGATGAATCAAAGCAACCCAACACTGCTGTGGCCTGCAGTCCTCAGTGCTCTCTTTCTGGTGTGGTGTCCACACTTTCCTTTTGGTCTGTAAAAGTTAAAGATGTTTCATGAAGGTTTTGCTTTTAGACATTTTAAATGTTCTGGTTTCGTTCTAACCATGTTCTCACTCCTCAACGTTTTCTCAGTATGTGGTCGTTCCCACTCGTCGCTCCACGGCAGAGGCTCTGCAGATCGTCATCTCTCATCTACTGGGAGACGCAGGAAGTCCATACCTGATAGGAGTGGTATGTCATTGTACACATACACACACAACAAAATGGACAAAGACAATTCAAAGCGTATTTTTATTAGCCAGTAACTGTAGGAAATGTAGAGGAGAGAGATCGAATTAAAGAAAAGTGATTTTTGTCGTTGCATGATACTAAGAAATGATTGGTAGTATGTATACCTACTACAATAGCACCTCCAAGTGGACATATGACAATTAATTGATTAGTGGGAATTGGAGGCTTCCCTAGCAGTCTCCTAATACAACCCCACACACACACACACCACCACCACCAGCGCACACATACACAGTATGTTTGAGCTTCTTTATGTCACTTTATGAAACAAACACAGACAAACTGCCAGAGGTTTGCAGAAGACGGGTAAAGGTCGCAGTAAGCTGCAGCAGTAGGTTGCAGTTCTCTTTATAGATAAATCGGGTTCCTCTCATCCTGTCTGCTTTTAGGTTTCTGACTCTCTGAGGAAGACAGACTCGTTCCTCTGGCAGTTCCGATCTCTGCAGCTATCTCTGCTGCTTTGCTCCTTCGTGGCCGTGGTGGGCGGGGCTTTCTTCCTTGCCACTGCGCTCTTCATCGAACGAGACCGGGAACTGGCCGAGAACTACGTCCCCGCAGGTGAGACTCACTGTTTTCTCTCACTGTTTTACAGGCAGCACAGTTGATATCTTCACCACCATATTTTTTATTATTTTAAAGCAGGACTGCATAAAATAGCGCTTGTTTCTCACCTTTTGTTGACACACTCTCCTTGTTGGAATAAATACTATAATTGAATATTAACTGGACACAGCCAACCAGAGAGTTCTTTATCGGGTAAAGTGTGAGCTCTGGGCTGTAATAAAACTGCGGGTCTGCAGACTATTTCGACTGTAGGTCAAAACCCTCTTAGCTTTAACAGGAAGCGGATCTATTTTTCTGAATCCACATTCCTGTAGCAAATAAAATAATGCTGGTTTGTCTTCAGCCAGGAAAGAGCAGAATAAATTCTTTCCTATCGTTTCTCTCTCTTTGCAGACGATGAGCCAATTGTTGTACCAAGAAGCGGTCGATCCACCCGGGTACCAGTGTCGAGTGTCCTGATCTGATGACAGAAACCTTATGGGATTCTTCTTGTGTTCAGTAGTTATTTTATTTAATATTTTTTTGGATGCGAACACTGTTTCGACTGTCTGCCATGCAGAAGCATTTTAGGATGTTTATTTTTAAAATTTTTGGTCAATAATTACTTTTTTATAACTTGCCCGGGAATGCAACAGATATTTTTGCCTTTCGCCTCCAGATGTTATTTTTTTGACTTGCACTCAACATGCGTTTTACTGGAAATGTTTTTAGAGCAGTTAAGACACACTGCTCTGTGGCTTTGGTTTTGCATTTAATTCGACACTCAGGAGCATACGAAACCGTGTGAAATGACCTGACAGAACTTTTGCCTCTAGTGGGCCTCTAAACCACCTGATCTGTGATCAGCCACATATTTAGAAAAAAAGACCTTGTGATCCATATATTCAGTATAACCACAACCAAAAACAGACTCCCAGATCTGGAGTTTTATATTCAGTACACGCTTTATTAATCAGTTCTTCTTATCATATATTTGTGTATGTTTGAGCTACTTTTAATAACACTAACTAACACTAAGTATTAGTATTGTTTTAATCATCTTGCTTTTTCTCTAAAATGTCTCTCTACTGTTTTATTGGACAATTTATTTTAAGGACATTTTCTCGCGGGTCTGTTTCTGGTTTTCTTTGTGTCAGGTCAGGGCACAGTTCAGCTCAGAGTGCTTTACCAATGCGAGAAACGAATTAAACACTTTGTCTCCAGTGAGGGCTGGTAGAGTACAGCTTGTGGAAAATATGTTAACAACTGTTATTTAAAAACGTTTTTAAATTAATGTTAATAATCAAATTTGTTTGTTAACTTTGTTATTTTAGCAAATCTTTTTTGTGAGCTATTAAAGGAGAATGATCTTTTCACATATTTGTGTGTTTGTAGTTCATAAAAGCAAAATGTCTGTCATAGAAATGTGTTAATGCTCAGAAGTGTGAATTTCAACAATAGCAAGTATTTGTTTTATGATCAGTAAATATAATTAGTACTAATGTTTAATAATATACTACTGTGTAATGATAGTAGCAGTAGTAGTAATGCGATGATTCAGTGATTCCTAACGGGGAAACACAATGAGAAGGAAGGAGAAGAACCATACAACAAGATGGCACAAAAAAGAGGTTTATCTCTGAGTAATAAAATAACCAAGGTAAAACATTTGTACAAAAAAGAAAACTTGAAATAAAACTAATTGTAAAAATGGTGCAGTGTACATTAAAATGTGTACAGTATGTACATTGCAGAGGATGGTGTTGGGATGTTTGATGTATGGATGATGTGGATGACGTGTGTATTATTGTTCAGATGGTGCACACATTTTGTTGTATGGTCTTGTGGCAGTGGGCACAAAAGACCGCTTGAAGTGCTGCGTCTTGTGTTTCAGCAGAATTAGTCTGCGGCTGAAAGAGCTTTGTATCTGCTACAGTTCATCGCAAAGCAATAAGACGGATTGTCCAGGATGGCACTGATCTTGGCAACTATTTTTCTCTCTGCCGCGGCCTCCGACTGTCCAGTTCCAGTCCAACTACCTTCACCTTTACCTTCTTGATCAACTTGTTCAGCTTGTTACCCCAAAGAAAACCACACTCGCTATTATGGACTGACGGAACATCTTCCGTAGCCTGTTGTACATCCAAAGGAACAAAGCCTGCTGAGTATTATGTGACCAGTCCAGTTTGTTTGGGATGTGGATTCCCACAATCTTTACATCCTCTCACAGGCTGGTAAGTAGGACTTCCTGCTCTTCCTAAGATCTATCACCACTATTTTGGTGTTTTTGGTGATTTGAGAAGTTTGTCTTTACTCTTCATTGTTATTGATGCATCAGCGGTTGAGGAGTTATTAGAGAACTTTTGGAGGTGGCAGTTTCCTGTTTTAAACATTTTTAGTTTTCCTGTGGTGTGGAATATAAATGGGAATGAAAAAAAGCAATATTACTACCTTCTTTTGGTTGTGAAACAACACTGGAGGTTTTCCTTTGATCATCATCTGTCACTGGTTCTTTACCTCAAACAATTCGTTCTATGCACGTGTGAAATGCAGCTTTTTCTTGAGGGTATTGTTTTAGGGCTGGACATCTGTGTGAGGCGGTAAAACGCTGCTTCTTTGTTACGCGAAGTTGCCATCCAGACAACACCTTTTTTTTTAGTGAACGTGTGACTCCACATTCTGCCTGCCTGCAATCAACACCTGTCAACTATAAGACAAATACCCCCCAAACTGTTGAAACTGTCTGTCTGAAATCATGTCGAAATAAATCCATCTTTCTAGCTTAAAGCTCCTTTGTTCAAGAGCAGAGCAATGATGTTTCTCTGACCGCTTAGAAGAGTGAAGTGAAGGGAGGAGTGGTGCAGGTCCATTTTGAGTTATGGACCGCAGAAACACAGGTTGAGTCTTTGTCTTCTCCTCATCATTTTAAAAAACAGCAAAAACACATCTCAGAAATAATGCATCCAAATGTTGTAAATGTTTTCAAGTGTCTACTAGAGATTTAATGGAGAAATAGAAAACCTTCTCTACAGAGAGATGCTGGAAAAACCTGGCTGTGAAATAGTTCTTGTCCTTATTCTGTCTGGAGAATGACTGACGCTGACTTTGGTTTGATCCTGGGTCCTTTTCCTCTAGTGCCAACATCAGATTTATATTGTAGTTGCATCATGTCTCAGCAGCTATTTGATGGACTGTCATGAAATTTAGTCCAGATATTCATGTAGTAAATCGACTGTGATAAATTTAGTGTTCCTTTAACTTTTCATCAAGCTCTGACAACAGGTAGAAATCTTTTATATTTTTATATTAACCCATTAACACTTTCATAATACTCTGAAACAAACAACTGAAGTGAAAGCATATCAAGAAGACGACAGCTGTTTGGTGAGTTGCAGGCTTGTTGCAGTTTTTGCAAACATGGGGACAATTATTTCATTTTATGGACTCGTTTACTTTAAAACTGTTTGTTTCAATATTTTTATACTCACTCAATATTTAGTTTAGGAAATATAAGCTGAAGTTTTGGATCTTTTGTCTCGTGATCGTCTTTTGATTTCTTCATGTGGTCTGCCACTTCAAGAGACGGAGGACCGTATCTATCCCCCCTCCCTTTCAAATTCCTCACATAAATGCACCCTCCTGCTTTTTATCTGGTGTAAAATTTAAATGGGGTTCATATTGATATAGGTGTCTGTGTCTATTTACAATACACATTTATAGCTTGTGTTTTACAGTCTTATGGTCCCACAGTTGTTCTGATGTTTGTATTTCAGTGACTTTATGGAACATTTGTGAAGATGACCAAAAAATTACAGCTGCAAATTATTTTCGTTTGCTGTATATGTGCTCAAAATATTTGTCCATAACATGTTAGTAATTAAGCCAATATTAGCAAGTACATACATATAGTAAGTAGGTGGCATTAGCAGCTTCTGTGATTTATATAGACTATTCTATTCTAAGTGCTTCTATAATGTGTCTCACGTCCTATACAATAAGAACCGAATACAGTGATTTTCAAATTTCAAAAAGCTATAATTTATTCACAATAGAACAAAGAAAACATCAAATATTTAAACTGAGAAATGTATTTAACCTAACCAGTGGTTAAACTTTAGAAGAACATTAAATGCACAGCATTTAAATTATCCAAAAATATAAATTATACACTGTATAACAAAATCTGTTGCTTGTGAGTACTTGTACCGTAGGTATTTAAATTGGATATTGTTAATATTTCTTGTAGGTTTACTGAAGTCAAATTATGAATGCAGGACTTAGTTGTAATGGAGTATTTTATAGTGTGATAATGATGTACTAAAAACATCTCAGTGTCTCTTCTATCTATAAGTTACCATCTATTTAGCCAGTTGAGCTTTAGTGTCTTGTTAGTCTGAATAACAGTTCTGACACAGGGGATCATTTCTTTGAACTTGGGCCAAACCCTTCACAATTATTACAAGTCACCAAGAACCACTTGTACCTGCACAATCAAATGAGCAGGTAACTCAATTTGACAACCTGTGTCTGATCTGTTTTCCAGGTTTTTCTCAGGGTTCTCTGATGTGCTCCCCTTCTTTTCCCCCCTCTTGATCTTGCTGAATCTTCTCTTGACAGAAGGAGAACAGAGACCCAGTGAGCACAGGAGAGGAGGACTTGTCTTCCTTCGCTCGGTGTGGTTTCCTGTTTGTAGGTGGGAGGATGTCAAGACGGTTGCAGCAGCATTCACACAGTGTTGCAGCTTTTTAACACCCGGCAATGCACTGAGGTATCACAGTTATACCTCCTGATTGGTTCAGGGTGTTTGTGTGAAACCTTTTTTTTTTTTTCTGACATTCTGCTGCTGTAAGCTGCAGGCCCCTTTTTCCAACTTCCACCGCCATTTGCAGCTTGCAGTTGAAAGCTGCTGAAAGAGGGCAGTTTGATCAACCCACACACATCGCTCCTCACGAGAGAGATGTGAACTTTTACGGTAGTTGTTTGGTTAGTGACTCACCTGGTTAGTGAGTCATCCTCTGCAGAAGCTTGCACAGACTCACACTGAATAACTAATCTTTTTGTTATTGATCAAGTGACTTTTGAAGACTTTCCTCTGTATTGTTTCTATTTCTGAGGTCAGAGCTTCATTTTTTGGGGGACAAACACAACCTGAGCTGTTCAGTGCTGGTCCATTGTGCTTTTTTCTCAGAAGAACCACTGAGGAAGAAGACAGAATATCAGAGGAACTGTGGCGGGAGGCAAAACGAAACCCGTCGTCTTGACTCGAGGAGGTGATTGGGTGCAGTGGTGACACAGAGGGAGGGAGAGAAGAAATAAGTAGGCTGCTGAAGGCGCACATCAGATCCTCAGCACGTAAAGACGGACGAGGTAGAGTGACAATAAGGAGAAAGTGAGGAAAGAGGTCTTCAGACATGGCAGGTGTTTGGTAAAATTAGTCATCTAATGTGGACCAGATACTACGGCGGGATACAAGAGCAGCCACAGGCCCCAGAACTTCACCAATCCTCTGTCCTCTGTCCAACTGTCGCTTCAATCAAAGTGTGTCCTCAGGTCTAGGTGAGTTTTCCATCATTTTATCTTTCCAGTTGGTAATTGTGCAGTGACGTTTCATGATAGTTCCTCCATCGTGCAGAGGATTGTTCCCAGCATGCACATGGAGGAAAGTGGGAGTGGGGCTGCACCTGCACAGTTTTCACATTGAGGCCTAGTGAAGGAGCAAAACCAGGATCCACGTCGTAGCAGTAAAATGTTTCGCAGCATATAGATGAGTTGTGATTACATACACTAAAATGTTATCATTGTGGGCCATGAGTCACATACAGTGCTGTGAAAAAGTATTTGCTCCTCCTCATTTTTCACATATTGGTCACACTTACATGATTCATACCATCAAAGAAGTTTTAATATTACACAAACATAACCCAAGTAAATAGAAAATGCAGTTTTTAAGTGATGATTTATTTACTGAGTGGAAAAAAGCTGCCTGGTCCTAAGTGAAATGCAGTTGTCCTCTCCTTGCTATATCATGACTGAACCGTAATGAACCACATTTTTTATTCAATTCAATTTCACTTGCCACACTGATTACTGCCAGACCTGCTGAATCAAGAAATCACAGAAATGTGACTGTCTGACAGAGTGACACATGGTAGAGGATCTCAAACTGCCAAACATCAGGCTGCGATCTAAAGAAATACAAGAACAGATGAGGAACAAAGTAACTGACATGTATCAGTCTAAAAATGGTTACAAAGCCGTTTCTAAGGCTTTGGGACTCAATCAAACCACAGTGACTGCTATTATCCACAAACACAGACAACTTGGAACAGTGCTTCAAAAGCACAACGGCTGCTTTGCAGCTTCAGGACCTGGACGACTTGCCATTAATGATGGAACCATGAATTCTTAGCTCTACCAGAAAATCTCGAAGGAGAATGTTTGAGATCAAGATCAAGCACACTATGCAGCAGAAAACACCAGCAACACTTACACTGTAAGGTTTTGAAGTGAAGTCCAGACTTAGCTCGTTTCTTGCTCGAAAACTCTCCAGTATGGCTGAATTTAAAGAATTCTGCAAAGAAGAGTGGTATAAAAATTCTCCACAGCGATGTGAAAGACTCATTGCCAGTTATCACAACCGCTTGATTAAAGTCGTTGCTTCGAACGGTTATTATTATTATTATTTTTTATTATTATTATTGTTATTAGGTTTAGGGGGCAATTACTTTGTCACATAGGGCCATGTAGGTTTGGACAGCTATTTCCTTTAATAAATAAATTTGTCATTTAACAAACTCAGGTAATCTTCCAAGTCCAGGTGTTGCAGGCCGAAATGACACAGGGATCCACTGGCATTTCTGCTTTTGGCAATGCCACAGGAATGAGAAACAGCAAGTGTTGTGTTTCTCAAATTTCCACATTTTTAAACTTAAAACCTGTCAGAAAGTATAGAGGCGACAGGGAGGTTAAAAATAACAGTGATGAAAAGCATTGAAATGCAGTCTGGTTTTTCCAAATTGGCACAAATGTTTGATAAAAGACTAGGTGGGTTAGTAGGTTTATCAAGCAACACGCTGGTTCACTTTTTTCACATTTTCAGCGTTCCACTGTATTTTTATGTGAAAACTGAAACTGTGAACAAAACAAGTGGGTAGAAACCCACCTACAATAACCTGCTGAAATGTTGTCTTTAATTTATGCTTTAGCTCGTCCAGACTTGCTTGTTTGCTTTCTTTATAAAAACACCTGCAATGAGCTCTCTTGTAATTGTAACCTCAATTTTGGACAATCAGCTGAGGTTGAAGGTTGTTTTACTGAACTTTAAACAGTAATGTCCTAGTTTCATTTGTGGCCATGGGCCTTTGTCACACTTCATTCTCCATCTGTGTCTCTCCCTTCATTTCCTGTCATCTCTCTATTGTCATCTATAAAAAAGCATAAATGCAGTCATAAATGCACGTCACCCTCTAATAAAGACGCTGGCTCTAAAAGTTATTTTCCCAAGTGCTGAAGAGCAACCTACAGTATGTCCAGTTAACTTAGTACTGTTTATCATTTTTATTCCAATACATTTATTTGACACTAATTTCCTCTTACTTTATGGATATCTTGAATATAAACTATGTAATGGTCTAATAAAATATGATGCATCATAATTTAGATGAACTAAAACTAGTTCCACCTCCAGCAGCAACAGTAAAATGTTTAAACTTTAAAGAATCACTGTTAACATCGGTTCAAACGAGCTATAACCCTCACAACTAAAGACAAAAAAGACAAGACATTTTTGGATTTTGGAACTTGAATTGAAGTGTTTGAATGCAGGACTTTTACATAGAAACAGTGGTGATAGGTAACAAAGTACATTTCGCTTTAAGCGTTGAGTATTTCCATTTCCACTTTACACATCAGTACACTTATAATAATAATAATAGATACATTATTGATCTCCTTGGAGAAATTGTTGTTTGGACAGCTGCTAGACCTGTGTCAGTGCTGCTACGGGGTATCGGTGTCTTGTCCAAGACCTCGACATGTAGCCCTACGAGTCGAACCCTTGGGTTTGAAGACGACTGCTCTACCCACTGAGCTATCATGCCGAGACATTATTCTCTACAATTTTCTGTTATTAACATCCACTGTAAATACTGTCCTTAAGTCAGATATTTACTGATCACAAGATTTCATTGCGGTCGAATATGAAATTCAGCAGGTTTATTACGAGCACATTAATTTATTAGATACTGTTCTGTCTTTTCCTGTCAAACCTCCTTCACATGTATTTGACCTTTTCATATTCAATTCTAAATAATACTAAAACCTGTCGGGGGGGTTTTGTGGTCTGGGAAAAACTTTAAAATAAGATTGAAGACGGAGCCAAATGTCACAAGATGGCCGCCTGTCTCACTGCAGCTTCTCTACTGCACAGTCAGTCTGTGTTTGTGGTGTGTTTATCTGGAGACTTCCATGTTTACGTTCTGAGTGGGTGCAGCTATTTTCTGTGAAGTGTGTTTCCAGGCTTTGGGGTCGGCTGCAGATTGTTTGGCGGAGAGTTGATCTTTACCAAGGAAAGAAAATGAACTGTACCAGTCAGTCGCACCACGTGTAAAATGGTTTTCCTTCCTGTGTGACACATCTCTGTGATCAGGAGGAAGATTATTATCACCATGCTCTTCCTCTGATGCCTCAGAAAAATATAAAACCACCAGCTACTTAACAAAATGGGTTAGGCAACTTCACTTTTAAGACATGGTTTCTTCCGGTTTGTTACTTTATCAGAGAAAATAGATGTGTTCAAAGATAAAAACAGAAATGTGTAAATGTCTTAGAAGTTTGTCTTTTGTCTCAAAAACTGTCAGGATTTTAGAAATCTAAACCAGAGCCATGATGTCAAATGAAGGATTAGCATTATTCTTTGATCCGGGAACCTTGTGTAATAGGGATTAAAGTTGGACCTCAATCAATAGAGTGTTGAAAAAAAATGGATATAAACAAAGAACAACAAATGCTGAATAAAAAAGAGGCACCAGCTTGAAGACAGCTGACTTTAGTAAGTAAGGAATGTTTTGTTTAGTTAAGTTAAAGTCAACTTTTTCCTGACTTTCTCTACTAGTCTTATCACCTTTACCAATGGATTCTCTAACTAACCTTAACCACTTGACCTTTTTCCCAACCCTAACCATCTGTGTCTTTAAGTTTCTCATTTTCTGTCTAGATTAACAACTTCCTGCTAACATTGACTACTAAATTTCTGAATGAGCGGCCTGATCACTTTTTCATCACTAAACATAAGAAATAACTACTGCGTACTATGAGTTTCTCCTTTACAGCTCTGGGTATGTCCAGATAAAGCTGTTTTTTACTTTAAGTTTATTAGAAGAATAAATAATAACAGAATAATTTAGTCAGTTATTCAGCTGTCACCCTCAATATTCATATCCAGACTCTGGAAATGTGACGTCTGACGGCATTTTCACTTGATCTAGTGGTTTCTTCAGAAACTTATCTTGTTCTTTTCTTCCATGTTTACCGTTATACTGTCACACTGCTATGCATTGTGGGTTATTCCTACAGGTTAAATTGGGTCAGGGTCCCCCGGTGCTCAGCTTCATCTCATTGGTATCACAGCATCATCATCACTCCCTTGTGGCTTGTGTTGTTGCTTCCTCTTTCAAACTCTGTCTCACTCTGTTCAAACAAATGTACAATGAAGCATTCAGCAGTCGCACAGCAGCAGGATCTTGCAGCGTCTTCTCTATGAGAGAGGAGCGGCGCTGGCATCGCAGCAGTGACTTTGTTAGTTATTTATAATACTCTGATGTGGTAGTGTGGTCCTAAAGAACTTTTAAGAACTGATTCTGCAGGGAAATGTTTGAGTGGAAAGCAGTTATGTTCAGCATGAGTCCATAGCTGTCGCTGCGCATTTATGTTCAGCAAAACTCCAAATACTGCATTGTTTCCCTTGGAGAATCACAATATGTTTGTTCTGATATGCCTGAGTCATGGCAAGTGGACTTCTTTCTTGTTAGGTTGAAACATTTAGCAATTATTCGGTTGAATTGCAACTTCCAGACGACTTCACCTGGATGATTGAGAATCTTCACAGACTGTATCACAGGGAGTTTTCAGCTTTGCTGCTTAAATGGATTATTTGCATTCACGTTACTTTTGCTACAAGCATATAACTCACTCAATTACATATAAGGCAAGTATAAGTATAAGTTGCTGTACGTAGTTAATGTTGTTGGTTCCTGACTTACAGAACGCGTACACATTGTAAATCACTCACACTTATCGTTATTTTGCAGAAATGTCTGAGCACGGCAGAAGCATCGCTGTCACGATATGAACTGATGAACAGATGATGAACTCAGACCACAGTTGGTTTTGGTTTTTCATGTCGAGTTAGAGTTAGAGTTAAGATTCTGAATCTTAAGACTTTCATCAGGATTATTATTTTACCTTTCACTTCTAAAGGTTGTCAGTATTTTTATTTTTTGGAGATAACAACAGAAAAAACACCACACATCCACTGCAGAAAACACAGTGTATGTTCATGTCTAAACGTAACTATTCTTATTGTTGGCAAATGACAGATGAGTTTTAATTCCACTTCCTGCTCTATTTTATCATCTGTTTCAATGACAATAAAATGTTAATGCTACACATCCAGAAAGTTATGTAAAATTTAAATAACCACATGTTAAATAGGTTGTTTCTAATGTTGTAATAGAATAGAACAAAATCATGAAAACCCTGCACTCTCATCACTTCATCAAGTATGTGGGAAAACAAGTGCTAGCAAGTAAAGTTCTGGTTTAAACTAAGCACATGAAAATTCATCCTTAATAAACACAGAAGCCTTCTGGTACTCGTTTTCTTCTAAGGACTGACAGAAATGACTGAACTCGCCCGTCCTCTTCTGTCCTCCGTAGGTGAGCCATGGACGTCTCCTGGTTCCTCCTGGTTGTATCCGCCGCTGTCTTCGTGTCCATGGTCCTCCTGGCCGTTGTCTGTCTGGACTGCAGGAAAAATAGCCCCCGTGAGATGATGTTTTACTCAATACCGCACAGACAAGTAGAGAGACGTTTGTGGTTCAGACACCATGAAAACATTTTCAACACACATAGAAATGTTATATGTTTATACATATTGCATCTGTAAATAAATTCAAAATAACTTAATATTAGACAGTTAAATTCACAGGAAGCTTTTCTTATATTCAGTATGTGTTGTTATTATTATTATTACGTATGTATTTGTATATTAGTGTAATATTTGTGGATTAGACAACATATTTGTGAAGAAATGGTCACTCACATTCATGTGGTTTATAGCTGCTGCACTTGTTTATTACAACTTGACCTAAATATCACATTCTGCGGTTTTCAGAAGAACCTTTTTAACCAGGGTCAGACCAACATTTTCACACCTCTGATGATAGTCCATACAGACTTAGATTTTTTATTTTAGCTTCAGAGTGATTAGCATTAAAAATTATTTTTGTTTTATTTCCCTTTTCCAGTCTTCATCAGGGAAACAAATCCTTCAGATGAATACATAAAGTAAGTCCTCTGTTCTACTGGTTTACATGGCTGAAAGATGTGTTTCTATATAAGACGTGCAAAATTTGTAACGTCTCTTTTCTTTCTTTCACTCAGTCCCCCTACAGCGGTGCATCCATGTAAGTCTGAAATATTTGATGTGCTCAAGAGAGTTTTGTTGACAACCTAACGAACCCAAAGCAGGTTCAAAGTGCAGCTTAACGAACTTCTGATCCTGTTTAGTGATCAGACTTTTTCTTTCTCCTTTCAAGACAGATTAAGTTCGTCTGATGTTTATTTTTGTATCTGCCTCCGGTGTTAATATGTTTGTGTGATGCAGAAAGAGTTGAATGTGGATTCATGTGGTAACAGGTGCGCACTTTCTCATGAGCTCTGCTTTCTAAATCTAAAGACCTGTATTTACTCTTATCTTGATTTTGATTGTCTTGATAAACAGAATTACATGACTTTTACAAACTGTACACAATTTAGAAAATTTTAGTAGGTTGTATTTTTCATTTCAAGTGATTGAATCCATCTTTACTATTGTAGTGATTTCTCTCATTCATTTAGCACATAGATGTTTAAGCAACATGAACAGTTAACGGTGACATGATGAGCTGTGCTACTTTCAGTGTGTTATTTCACGATAAGATGTTGACTTTATGCTGACTTTAATGTTGAAGTAATCTATAGATGTGGCGATGAGGAGGAAGGTGACTTTCTCTCTGTTTAGTTGCAGTCCAACCAACCACCGATGTGAGGTCCATCCGTTCTCCCCCCATCCTGCTGTCACCTATGTGAGTTACTTTTTATCGTGAAACACACATGGTTCACACCTACCATGACCTTAATCCTATCACTGACTGACTGTAAATTCATTAAACAAAATGTACAAAATGGATGTATAAAAAATGTTAAACTACAAATAGATGTTAAACGACCATAAAGAGACAAAAGGCTGCGTTTTGTCTCTCACTCTGTTCGGAGGCTGAGACTGAGATTGTGAGAAGTCTTTCTTTTCATGCTCAGGTCATCTTCAGGTGACCCTGGGACTCCCTGGGCACACCGCGCTGTCACCCCAACAGATACCGGTGAGATCTTTGTTTTCCTTTGATTTTAATGTGTCTTTTTTCAGAGTGGTGTTGTTAACAATGTGTTAAAAATATGTTAACAACACACGCATTTGTTAAATTGTGTTATTAGTCAGAAATGTATCTTTATTCTTTATTTTTTATGTTAAAATATTAGCCTCTACTGCAATTTGTCTCAACAACATACATCACTAACATGTTCATGTTTTTACAATGTTAAAGGTGTAACGATCATACTGAGCTTCTGTAACAAGCATAAAAATATGTCTTTTTTTCATCCTACAGAAAGTAATCCCAGTTATGAAAATCCAGTTATAGAAGGTAAGGTCATGTCTGCCTGAGGTGCAGGACAATACACAACTCTACAAACAGATAAATCATATTGAGTGGAGTTTACTTTTAAAATATTTAATGCAACTAAATATGCATGTTTTTGTATTTTCTGTTGCATGTGAGATGATAGTACACTACGGAAAAGGATTAGGGCCACCATGAAAATATTATTCTGACTTTTTATCTCAGAATTCTGAGTTTAAAAAAATCTGAGAAAAAAAGTCAGAACTCAAATAATAATTTTATGTTGGCTCTAATCCTCTTCCGTACAACACAGATCACTCTCTGTGAAGTATTTTTAACAAAGACATTCATATTTTTTTTATCTTCCTACATACAATGGATTTTAGCTGAGGTGAATTAGAGGTGAACTATCCAGCTTTTCACAAAAGAGCAAATACAAGAGAGTCGTCTAATTGTGTTGCTATCTGGCAACCTCTCAGATTTATCATGATGCTGACAGGAATTTTCATTCTGAGGTTGAGTTAAATGACTTAAGACCTAACAAACAGAAAAAAAACGTCATTTTGATGACTTCGACGTGGGACACGATCGCTGAGACTTGTTGACGTAGATCTAGAAGACAGTGAATGTTGGACTTAAACAGATCAGGTGGACACAAACACAGCTCCAAATGAATAATCATTGACCTTGTTAGTCTTGACCTGAGACACGTTGGGCTCAGCTCGTGAGCTTATACTCTGTTGTGCCAGTGTGTTGATTGATGGTAGCTTACATACTGTTTTCTGCAGGGCCTGTTGACAGCGACGCAGAAGAACCTGGATACATGTAGGTTTCCTCTTTTGCGTATTTATGGTGTTTATGTTGTGTTCCCTGGTTAATAACACTCTGATCTGATCATCTCTTCTTATCTTTTTTTTTTTTCTTGCAGAGTTGTGTTACCTGACAATGGGATTTGTCCTTCAACCAATCAGAGCAGAGCATCAACGCCCAGTTTAGGTACAGTTTGGCGACAGAAACACAGCAAGAAAGTTTTAATCCAGCAGCTCTTGAGACCAGCATCAATACACTGTAAAATTACACTGTGCAGGCAGGTTATGAGACAAGTTTCTGGACAAAGACATGTGATGTGTGGTTGTCTATCTTTGCTGGAATATTCAAGGACAGTTAGAGACTTGTCCTGAAGACACTCGAGCCTGTGTTGGTTGTTTGTGAATCATCACCTTGGACTCCTTGGAGCACACTTTCTTCACCTCTCTGTATTTGGCTGCAATAATCCTTTTCTCAATGAGTCTTAAGACCCCCCCCACCCCACCCCCCCATCAGTGTTGTACTGTAGGGATCATACTAGCAGGTAGTAGTGCCTGGTTATGTAGAGCTTGGAGTTTAACTTGTTTTCAGGCCACAGCTCTCAGAGTCCGTCAAATGTCATTTGGCAAAAGGTTTGGCTGATGTTGTTTGAGATGAGATGGTTGTGAAGGTACCTTCTCTCATCTCTGTCAAGAGTGACTGCTGGGTTCTTTCTTTCCCAGCTGCTCTGTTCTAAAAACTACAAAGAGTTCCATATTTCTTCCATATAACAATTATCGTGAGCACTGCGCTTCACTTGTTTATTTTCTTCGTCGGTTTTGGTCCTGACATGCAGATTATGAAACAATCGCAAGTAACCTGAGTTTTTTTTTTTTTATGTCAGACTTACGCCCTCAAATTTACTGATAGATACAATTCAGTCAATAAGGTGTGAAATAATGTTTTCATCCACAGATCAACACGATTATGAGAACGTCCAAGAGCGGAAAGTTGCGATGTGTGCTGATGCTGAAGAGGACACAGACTATCTGAATGTGGAACCACTCTTTCAAGGTGAGTTGTTATTCTTCCTTAACGCTTCAGACAGGAAGCCTTGCTGGATACGAACACAGGATCAACTCTTACCTTGTGCCTCTCTGCATTCAATCACAGCTAAACATCTGTTTCTGAAAAATAAATATCCAATTTATCTTTGAAAGCCACAGAAATGGGTTCAGAAGCGCTCACCGTTACTCAAGACACATTTCCAAACACGTTCAATTATTGCATGCAAGACTTTTTTTAAACGAGTTTCCTGAATTGACTGCACTTCCCAGTCCAGACAATAAAGCCAGAAATGATCTATCACGTGTATGTTGATGTTTCTTGACCACGTGTTGAGAGAGAAGTGTAAACAGTTCTGCAGCTTCACAGAGCTTTTTAGCATCTCGGACTTTTGGTTTTGCAGCCCAGTTCCTGTCGGAGGCAGCTGTTCTCATCAAAGCTGCTCTGAATATCACGCAGCACACTACCTCATCAGCAACAGTTTTACCTATTTTAGTGGCTCATAAATATTCGGACTGTTAGCTGCTAAGCAGTTCTGTGGTGTGTTATTCCTTCAGTGGTTAATTGACAGTAGCAGTCTACGCTTTGAGCACGTCTTGACTGTTTCATTTCATAATCCTTGGCTGTTAATGCATTATTCAGGAAGCAGAATATAATGTCTTTTAAATTCAAATTAACATACAATAGATATTTGGTGGGGTTTCAGATTTTACTTTCAGACTACAGGAACTTTTTTAATGTTTTGGTTTTATTCAATTGACGATCTCCTCATTCTCCATCTCTGACTGTCTCACAGTAGGTAGTCATTCCCAGTTGTCTCTCCAAGGCCGAGGCTCTGCAGGTCGTCATCTCTCACCTACTGGGAGATGCAGGAATTCCATACCTGATAGGAATGGTATGTCATTGTACACATACACACAAAACTAAAAGGACAAAGGGAATTCAGTAAATTGCCTGTATGTCCTAATCCAAAAAACAAAGTTAGAAACTACCTCTCAGCTTTATGTTGATGTTCCTTGACAATGCGTAGAGAGAATTGTCATCAGCTCTACAGAGCTTTTTAGCCTCCTTTATCTCTGAGTTTTGGTTTTGCAGCCCAGCTTTTGTTTGATTCAGCGTGCTTCCTGCAGCAGGCAGCTGTTCTCATCAAATAAACTAAGATTAACCCACAGTACAGTACCTCGTCAGTTAGAGACAAGCCGACAGACACGGACCGCCAGATCAAAACAGATCAAACTAGAGCTAAAAGTGAGTGAATATTAAACTTATCCAGTGGACACAGACACCACTCATAAATAAATGATCACGTTGCTCTATCTGCTGTGAAAAAAAACTGCTGTTTTGACATGAGACAAGTTTTCTGAGATTTGATTAAAATTTCATTCTTAACTTTGGAAACGGTAACAACTCACAAGACCCCATTTAGATTTTGCCAGAGGTTTTAACCATAACACCAAACCTTTCAGCGTGTTGCTCAGTTTGCCCAGTACAGTACAGTGCTCAGAAAAAAAAAACTTCATTTAATAGAGATTGACAAGATAAAAAAAAATATTTATCAAATTAAAGTAAATGTTTAAGTAAGAAATGCCCAATATTTGATGGTTCCACATCCTTTTATATGACTACACTGTGTATATATATATACTGTATATTCTTACACCATAGTAAGGATTTTTCTCAAATCAGCTTTGACTCTAAGAAACTTTCGGGGATTTTAAATTTTTTCTTTTGTGGATCAAATTGATGTTTTTTGGAAAAACACAAGATACTATAGAATAACAGGTGAAAAGACAAGTCAATGTCAATGTGTGTGTATATATGAAGAATTAAACTTTTGTACACTTTGGGATCCCATACTCCAGTTATATTTAATTTTAGATTTTGTACAAAAAACAGAACTTTTGGCTCAAAGCAACACTGATGATGATGACGACGATGACGATGATGACGACAGCGATGATGACAAGTGGAACTACGTCAATGAACTACCAGTAAGTTACAGTAACTCACTAATAATTGAACTTTCTTGTTAAACACTAGTCAGCTCACTTTTTCCTTTTTTTCTTTTCAGATTACTCACTCCAGTGCATGATGGGACAACAATTAACTTACTAACAGAAACATGCTAATGACTTCCGGCACCCTGGCAACAGTGAGCTTATAAACTCTCATGTTCATTTTTCTTCCTCCAGCTGTAATGATGTTTGAACACTGACTGTGTATATTTAAGCTCCTAAAATGACAGGCTGAGAAAAGAAACCGAAAATGAAAATGACTATAAAGAGAACTGAGAATCTGTGGGGGGAAAATTCTGCCAGAGAAGAGAAGTTTCAGTTTTATCAGGCCTCTGAAATCAGGATCCAGTTGCAGCAAGTGTAGATTTGTAGAGATGTGAAGATTTACAAACCGAACTGCTTAATTTCCACTGCCAAAACAGTAATTCCAGCCCGCATGATTGAACAGATGACTTCTCCAGAACGTGCGTTAAGTTAGACGCAACTGATAAAATAGCAACTGAGTATGTTTCGTTTAGTTATAGTTCTCACACCAGACTGATCATCGACCATGACAAAAGCTCTGTGAGGATGTACTTAGATTTGAAGGTAAATGTGAACATTGGCAGACAGATGCCAGAGGTGCAGTCAGCAGATCTCATTAGTACATCTGGGAACCCTGAATTTCTGAACCTAATGTCATGGCCATCCATCAGTTGTTATGGTTCGACGACCAGAATATTGTGCCAATAATGTCATCTCTACACCCCCCGCCCCCCAAAACCAAAACACAAACAAGGAATTAAATTTCTTTAGTACATTTTATCATTTACACCAGAAACTTGTTGATTTTATTGGTTAGCCCTTTCCTCCACCGCGTCTTATCCAACATTACATGTAGTTTAATGGGGCCGACATGTTTGAGCTTTAATCCAATTTTACTGACAACTCCTGAGAATGTCTGAATTCCCAAAATTATTTTTTTACAGTGTATTTATGTGTTTTTATGTTGTCTCTGGGTCTGTAATCATATTGTTTGAATTAGAAATGTTCAAGTTACTACAATTAAAGTTTCAACAAAACTTGTGTTTTTACTGCAATGTAACTGTGTTTCACTGAAAACCAACAGCAGTGACAGCTTCTATAAAATATTCACTGTTTAACCAGTGCAACAGTATATAAATGCAACTCTGCAACAGTTTCTAAAAAAGAGAGGCAGATGTGTTTTAGGAGCTGATTAGCCTAGCTTAGCATTACTGGCCAGTTGGCATGTTTAACTGTTAAACCCGCTTGTTTAATCTGTAAACACTGTTTGTGGTGTTAGAGGTTCGTATTAGTAATAGTAATCCTAAATAACATAATAAGATAATCTTCCTGTCGAAGTTACATTTTTTGTTGTGTGGTGATGAACTCACAGACATACAGATTATAAACATTGCTCAACACTATTTTTTTCCAATGGTTTTATTATTAATGAACTGGTTTCTGTAAAAGGACAGAGGTGAGATAGAGTGAGGGTTGTCTTTAGTCCAGCGTCTTGTCCATGTGTGAAAACAGTCTGTACTTACATATTATGATCCTGAAAACTTTAAATAAGACTGAAAACTCTCCTGTGAGACGTTTCTGTCTTCTCACTGCTTTTCTAAAAGATGTGGGTAAAAATTAGGACGTGTTAATTTCATGTCAGGAGATGGGAATGTTTGAGATTTCAGCACATAGCAATGCTGTCGTCCTTGCTCCTGAATCCAGCTGTGGGGAGGATGTTTCAGTTTGCAGAAGGATGGAAGGACAGCTGCTGGGTCGGGTGAGCCTGAACCTGAACAGCTACAACACACGCAGAAAGACAGTTAAAGACATGTTGCATCATCTTTAATACATTTACACAACTATTTACAAACTCTACTGGATCACTCTTAAAACTATCTTCAAAACCTGTGTTCTGTCCATTCTCAGGATTAGTAATTTACTTGAGAGCCTCCCTGAATGACGAAGTATGAAATTGGCTGTCTGTTCACATGTAAGAAGGTTAGATCGCCTAAGTCGACTTCTGGCTCATGTGACTAATGAAGAAACATGCACGACAGGTTTGATGTGTTCAGTTTTACTTTTTAGACTTTTAGCCATAGTGTGTTTTACCTGGTGGAGGCCCAATGTAGAAGTGCTGTGGTGCTCCCTGCTGGTGCGGTGGGCCATGTTGTGGGTTGGAGCCACTGCCATGCTGAGGAGGAGCGTAGTGCAGCATGACAGGTTGGGGGCCGTGACCAGCAGAGTGGTGAGCTCCTGACATAGCAGCTGTCACATGAGCCTGCAGAGTTCAAACAACATAATGGAAACAAGTTTCCAACCAAATGCAAAAAAAAATTGCAAACATTTTCCAGAAAATGTAAAGAAATGCTTATTTCCATGGATCATGTTGAGACATTAGTTTTAGGCCTGTGCTGAAGTTTAAAATTAAAAAAAGTACAAAAACATAATAAAAGGTCTGATCTAGCATAATGCTTTACACTGGAGAAAAGAATGTGAGGCTGCCCCCCTTAATGGTAAACAAAGCTCACCTGTGTGAGCTGGCTGATTGAAGGGAAGCCATGTGGCAGGGGCTGATGGGTGGGAAGCCCGTATCCCTGCATGGTGTAGGAAGTCTGCGGGGAGCTGTGGCCTGCTGGCATGTTAGGAGTGTGAGCTGACAGACCTCCGGTGAGGAACATAGACTGAGGCTGAGGACCACCCTGATTTGACTGAGAGGGGGAACAAGTAAAAACATTGTTCACACAGACAAATAACATAGACCAGAGCAGGACATTACATAAAAAGGATATGATATGTTAGTAAACTTGGTTTTCTTCCAGCTGTACTGAATACACCGAAACAATATTGTATACTGTGTTAAAGCTGATGAAGATGACCAGAGTGTAACATGTTATGTATCATCAAACTGTTATGTTAAACAAGCCCAAGTCTATTTTTTGGAGGAGAGTTTGTTGTCCAGGTACATTGGTTTTTACTTATTTCTGTACTTGAAGAGACTCATTTGTTTCTAAAAGAGAGTTTACATGTGCTGAAACCATAATTCACACTATGTTTGTGAGTTCAACAATCATCGACTGGTAACTGTGTTAAAACCGCAGACAAGTTCTCTTAGGTTGATGCATGCAAGTGCTGGAAGGCGGCAGCTGAAATCCAGAGCACTGTCGTGTACAGAGAAGCGCGTCAGCAGCAGCAGCACCCACCTGAGTGTGTCCTGGGCTGGGTGCGGCATGCTGTGGTGGGGGCTGATTCCCAGTGGGCGTGCTGGGGGGCTGAGGATGATGGAGGGAACCCGAGTGGTGAGAGAACGTCTGAGGAGCTAACAGTAAGAAATGACATTAGAACATTTTTAACTCCTCTTTCATACAGCAACATCTAAGAACATTCTTTAAACGTCCTCAAACACAAAAAACATAATCCTGCTATAAAATACACATCAGTCAGTTTAGGCTGGATATGATCATCCTTTTTCTACTTACCATACATGGCCTGTTGTGGACCCGGGGGGCCCTCGGGCTGGCCGGGATACTGAGGACCAGGAGGAGCCATCTGCTGAGGGGCCCCAGATGTCAACATCCTCGCACCGCCCTGGAGCACTGAGTAAACTGGCTACACAAAAAACAAACCAAAAAAAGATTTTATAATCTACTGACTGAAGTAAAAAGAAATTATATCAAATTTTATCATCTCAGGTCATCTTCAGCTCTACTACGACTCCTGTTTAGGTGATTTAGCTGATGCTCATGAGTGATAGTCACATTTATATGTGCCTACAAATAGTTTAAGATGCTAAGTAAAAACCATGTAACCACAATGTTTCCGTGTGTTTATCTATTTCCCTTCCTGTGTTTCACGTCAGTGTAAAATACTGTCACACTATCAAATAAGGCAACTAAATTCTTCCACGAGGGGACGCCTGCTATGTCACAGTCACAAGTAAAAGTACTCAACCTCACAACCAAAACACTGTGTCCGTTAGCGGTGGGAAATAAAATCTTTTTTTAGATGCATCGCAGTGTGGAAATGAAATATTCTGAATCGATTTAAAAATCTATTTTGTTAATGTTAATTACCAATGCAATGTTGAGGAACGAAAGCAGAACTAAATGTACGAAAGTGCAGCGCCCGGACAGTCTCTGGGTTGCACATAATAAAGACACGGGATGGAGGAGCGAGATATACGACCAGCACCCTCAACATTAAAAGCAGGCGTTTGGAAGTACTTTGGCTTGGAAAAAGGACCTAGACAAGAGTCACACTATATGCAAGTTGTGTAAAACTAAATTGAAATATTTTGGAAACACGACAAACATGGAAAACCACATTGAACGTTTTCACCCAGAGGCACAAGAAGTGCTTAGCTGCCAACGCTAACCAGAGGACCAACGAGCAAGCGATGTCAAAGTTGCTTTGAAAGTACCAAGGGGAGGAAGATGCATCAAGATGCATTAATAATCGCTTTTTAATCGCATCGCAGCCCTCTGAATCGTAATCGAATTGAATCGTGAGATGCCTAAAGATTCCCAGGCCTAGTGTTCATTACATGAACAATCACAGTCCTCGCAGTTTTAAAAATGAAAATTACCATTGTTAATTGTAAAGCTGTTTGTGATGACACAAAATAAGAACAAATCATAAGTTCAAATCTCAGTTTATAACCCACAACTAAATAAATCTAAAATAAGTGTAAGTATATTCTGCTTTGTGAGTTTTGATTAAAACAGAGCATTGTGAAAATTAGCGTGATCAATTAAAGAGGCCGGGATCCTCTGAATGAAACGCTAACTTCAAAGTGACAGTTTCTTATTCTATGTTGATTTATTTCTTAGGAAATCTCTTGAAGAAACCCTGTTTACGGCTGAACATCACTGAGGTGATTGTACCTGGCCGTGGTAGTGTGGGGGCATGGCCTGGATCACCTGACCGTACTGCAGGTACGACTGTGGGTAAGGCGAAGACACCAGAGGGGGTCCTGCTGCTGAGGTTGCAGCTGAGATCAATGGGGAAGCTGGGGAGGTGTGATGCTCCAGACGGGTTCCCGCCACTGGACCTGAAACAGCAGAGTCAGAGTTTCCTGTTTGGCTCATGTTGGAACATTCAGAACCCTAGTAATGAAAAGACACTAACAGTTCAAAAAATGATGTAAACAATAAGCATTGAGTTGCAATAGAGTCCGATGGTTAGGAGGGGGCTGCAGCTAAATACAACTTATCATTACGAGTAATCCTGATTATTTTCTGTACATTTCAGTGTATAAAATGTTGTGTATACCTTTAGGTCTGGTGTACTTGCTCTGGTTAACAGTCGACATTGCGTACTGATACATATGTTGAGCCTGAGGAGACAAGAAGACATCAAAAGAGTGACATCAACGTTTATTGGTATCTGAATAATGAGACTATATATTGTCCTTGACGTAAGAGCATTTTTCAGCGTTTTCAACTAGAGTTCAGGGTGTCAAACCTGGATTGAGGGTCCCTGGATGGGGATGTGGGAGACATAGGACAGGTAGTGTCCATGTTGACTGCTATAGATGGCTGGCCCTCCTGGCTGCCCTGGAGGAGGCAGGACCACAGAGGGGGTGGGAGGAGTTGGTCGAGGAGGGGTGGGCGTGGGCGCAGGCTTCTGTCATACCACAGAGAAAGAAGTAAAGTCAAAGAGGACAATCAGATTCAAACCAACCTGCACACATAACTGGTAAGTTTCTTACTAACAACCAGTAAATCATAAATGTTTTGTATAATAAACATGTACAAAGTGTTATATCCATGTTATATTATCATAGTGTGTGTGTGTGTGTGTGTGTGTGTGTGTGTGTGTGTGTGTGTGTGTGTGTGTGTGTGTGTGTGTGTGTGT